>JALIGW010000001.1:36066358-36638858 GCA_023053685.1 Diadophis punctatus similis | reverse complement strand
TACATTGGGTTAAAAATCAGCAAATTGTCCAGAGCCAGCAGAAGCTTCCTGATAAGTGGTAATAACTGGTCTTTCAGAGTCAAATCCCACACAGAGTTAAGTGTGATATATTGTTACCACAATGGAGAATTGAAAGGTTTACATTTAGGCTTTACTGTCTGTATCCCATTTCAGCCATAGATTCACAAGATATTAGCGTCTCACTATTAATGTAGTTCCCTCTCACTAAGTTTGGTTTTATAGCAAAGCAAAGGTTTGTTCTGAAAGCAAGTATAACCACTAACATATCGCAATCTTTTTAAACTTGACAATCAAAGCAAAATTGTTCACAACTATTTGAATGAAATAGAATAGAATGAACTATTTAGGATATGATCCTACCACCATTTTTGCATGGATAACTCTCATCAATTTCATTGGAATTCTTGCAGTAACTTATATACAGAAGTGCAACCTAAGGATATAAATGCTATGCATAAGTTCATTGGCAGGACATGTTTCTTTGAGGAAATTATCTGTTATAAATGTATTTTTAGGTATTTATTCATCTTTATAATCAGATTTCGATTGCTTAAAATATAGTTAAGGGACCCAGTAGATAAAAGGAAAAACAAAGAAACATTCAGCTTTGTTTCAGCAATAGAAAGTAGGAGCTTCTGGAAAATTACAAGTATGAAATAGTAGCCTGGGAAAGAATTAATTATCTAAGTGTCTAGTCTTCTTGATAAAAAATGATCTACTCTTCCCAGTCCACCTACCTCTCACACATAAACAACTTTAAGCATCTGGCTGTGTTTGCATAATTGTTCAAAGAAATCCTGGTTAAAAATTACTTTCTAGGTGTGCCTGTGCTCATGTATAAAAAGAATTATACATCTCTACATAACATGGTGAACCTTAGGGTTCAGAGGTCTGTTAAACACTCAGCTGCATGTTATTCTAACTGCAAGATCACCAAACACTTAGCTGTAGCAGAAGCAAAGTCAGTTATTGCTGTAACCATTGTACTGTTACCTGACGCAGATTCCTGGTTACTTTCACATCATGCCAGGCATTGTCATTAAATTTCCCATTCACAGGTTCCACCAGTGCTTCAAAGGCCCCTGAGCCCAAATTAATAACTAAGGAGACAGCTCCATTTTTCAGGGCAAGGTTGACATAATCAGCTGATTTCCCAGTGTGAAGCATTAGTCCATTCCTCTGTAGAGTTTTAAAGGACAGAGTTATTTCATCGCTGCTGCTTTGGATAGGATTCTGGGAGAGGTCATAGCAGAAATACTCTGATCCTTTGAATGTTGCAATATATTCTTCTTTTCCTAAATAAACAAGAAAAGAGAAAATCTTTGTAATTAATTGATTCTTGCACATACAAGATTGAAAAATGCAACAATCACATAAAGTAAACTTTCTTTTCCTAATACAAGAATCATAAGACTTCTTGTATTCAGTAAGGTTATTCCTTATTGAAATAAAAATTAACAATTACTTAATTCTTTTGTTGACGACCCTTGGTTAAAGAAAACTTGTATATAAGCTTTAAAATAAATTATGGATACTTCAGCAAAGCCTGCAAGCCAATTGGTACTTCACATTTGGTGAAATTGCTATGTTACTGTTATTAATGTATGTTGTCATTATTGCTATACATATTTATGTGTTGTTAAGACATTTTGAAGCACTCTGCATCTTCAAATTAAGGGAGAAATAATTCAAGTACAAATTATACACATAGACATTTGGGTGAAGTGATATCTCAAATGGTTATTTAAAAACAAGTAGTAATGGGTGGAAGAAAGGATAACAAAGAATGTATGGCACAACATACAGAGCATCCATGCATGGCTTGGCACATCACTTATCTGAAAGACCATCTGAAAATAAAATTATATCTCTAGACAAAGAGTTCTCTGTTCTTTATATATATGGAGCTAAAGAGAAGCTGGGGAAATCCTCATGGCTCTCTGGGGATGAAATGATCAAATAGATCATCACCGTGACTCTACTTCAGACCTTAGATCCCAGAGATGTAGATAGCAGCTTATCAGAGTTGATGGTACAGTGCAAGCTAGCAGCATTGTAATTGTTAGGTGCAAATAATCAGATTTGCACATGATTTCAAATAGTTATTTTATTGTCCATGCCTATGACACAGGAATCTTCTCAGACTGGTGGTTTGCACCTGGGGCAGCCTAGATAAGGTTCAACAGGATTGAAAGGGGGGACGGACCTTGCCTTCTTGTACCTATGTAGAGATTGCAGACTAATTCCGCATATGACTTTTCTGCCTAGCTCGGACAGTCTCTTCTCCAACAATAATAATAATTATGGAGTCATCTGTGTTTTGGATCAAGCCTTAGCAGCTGGTCAGCAGTGGGTGAGACAGGAATATCTAATAAGCTGTTGACCTGAACTATTGCCAAAATATCTTCTATTTGACTCCCTTGGGAGAGGTGGCAAGAATCTCTCTCTCTCTCTCTCTCTCTCTCTCTCTCTCTCTCTCTCTCTCTCTCTCTCTCTCTCTCTCTCTCACTCACTCTCACTCTCTCTCTCACTCTCTCTCTCTCTCTCTCACTCTCTCTCTCTCACTCCCTCCCTCTCACTCACTCCCTCTCCCTCTCCCTCTCCCTCTCACACTCTCACACTCACTCTCACTCACTCACTCACTCCCTCTCTCTCCCTCTCTCTCTCATTTGTAAGACTGTTCTATTGTTCATTGTCCATTTACTGAAAGTCTATCATTAATTCTGAGATATGACAATATCTATTTCTTTTCATGTTAATTTTCTTCATGTATATCTCTTTCTAGTAAATTATTGAAAGAAAAAAGCAACAATTATGACTGCACAAATTCCAAACCTCCAAAACATTGTAGCCAAACCTTGGTTGAGATTTTTTCCCCATTATTGAGTAAAAGAGGATAAAATGGGATGAACTGAAGTAGCCTAAAATTCTGCCAAAGAACCCCTATAATCTTCACACATATATAAAATCCCCCCCCAAATCCCAATAGAAAGCATTTGTAGGGTTTGCCCTTAGAAACAATGCCAGCAAATCACCAGGCAAAATGAGGGCTAATGTGACTACTTTGACATGAGATGATATAAATTCATGAGGATATTAATCATTATTAATGCTGATAGTTACATAATTTGAGCTTCAAAAATTACCATGACTCTAAAAATTAGAGAATATGAGTAACAGATATACTCATACCATGCTTGTGCATTTTCCATAGATATCTGACAGCTCAACGTGGGAAAAATGTAATACTGAACAGATAGGACTTCAAAAGCTTTGAACAGAGTTTTCTGATTAATGGCATAATTTGGATTTCAATTTGGAATAATAATGTCTTTGAGAAGACATTTTACAGTTTATTTAAACATGTTGAACACACTTGGTCATTTTGATCCTGTATGGGTTGGACTGAATTTTCTTTTCCTCACTGGCAATAAACACATATTAAATTTTATCTATGGTCATGCTAGCTATAAATAAAAACATCATTTGTATGAGATTACATTGTATGAGATTACATTTAGCAATAAAGAATTTTCCTATAACAATGTTAAGTGGACTTTTAATGGATTTCCAAAATTTTCAGGTGTTATTCATTTTAAGTTAGCACAAAAGTTTCTCTCATATAATGAAATGACTCTCTATCATATAATGATATTTTTTATATTATTGGGGAATGCAGCTTACTTCTGCCACAGGCTCCTGAAATCCATCTTAAAATTAATAGAAGATTGCAGAAATGATGATGTGTAGCTATTAAAAACAAAGTACCTATATTGGGAGTTTGTTTTATAAAAAATTTGAGAAAATTGAGGAATATCTTCAAAACATGGTCCTATTTATATTATGAATAGGAGACTATTGCTGCTTTTTATTCTTTGCTAATACTTTTATAAAATTATTTTAGCATACTGTTAGTTATCCAGAATGTCATTCCTAGAAGGACAAGTGTTGACATGACAGCAGTGTTCCAATATTTAAGAGGCTGCCACAAAGAAGAAGAGGTCAACCTATTTTCCAAAGCACCTGAAGGCAGGATACGATACAATGAATGGAAACTAAATCAAGGAGAGATGCAACTTAGAAATAAGGAAAAAGTTCCTGACAGATACAACAATTAATTGATTTGCCTCCAGAAACTATAGGTCAGTGATGGCGAACCTTTTTTTCCTCGGGTGCCGAAAACGCGTGTGCGGGCGCTGTCACGCACGTGTGAGTGCCCACACCCATAATTCAATGCCTGGGGAGGGTGAAAACAGCCTCTCCTGCCCCCACAGAGGCCCTCTGGAGGCCGGAAATGGCCCATTTCCCGACTTCCGGTGGGCCTGGTAGGCCCATTTTTCGCCCTCCCCAGGCTCCAGAGGCTTCCCTGGAACCTGGGGAGGCAAAAACACCCCCTCGGAGGCCCTCTGGAAACCTAAAATGCCCTCACAGAGCCTCCACACGAGCCAAAAATCAGCTGGCCGGCACGCACATGCATGCTGGAGTTGACCTAGGGCAACAGCTCGCGTGCCGGCAGATATGGCTCCGCGTGCCACCTGTGGCACGCGTGCCATAGGTTCGCCATCACTGCTATAGGTCCTCCATCACTGAATGTTTTTAAGAAGAGATTGAGTGGCCATTTGTCTGAAAGGCTATAGTCTCCTGCATGAACAGGGGTTGGACTAAAACACCTCTAAGGTCTGTTCCAACTCTGTTTTCTGAATTCTTATGGTTTAGATTTCTGTTACTTCTTCTGAATCAGAATCCCAGTGGATTATGCACTCATAGAATATCTCTTTGGTAGTAGATTTCCATTCCCTTAAGGTATTAAAATAAGATTTTATGTGTTGCAATGCCACAGTGTATTATTTTTAAAAAAACCTACTATCTTGTTCATTAATAGTCAGCTCATGGAATACAACAAAGTCATCCTTCCTTTCACTTAATCTATTATCTTTCTGTACAAATATTAAATTTGGCTCTTGCAAAGTGCACCCTAAACCAAGGAGTGACTAACTTTTATGATTCTTAATCAATGTTTTCTTCTGTACATGAAGAAAGCATGTGCATGATACATTTTCTACATATTTTTGCATGCAGAAATACATGCCTTGGCCAGTCAGAGCTCTAGGTGGTTGATGTATCTATCTTATCACTGAATTTAGTTCTAAAATCTCTACTGTCTATCTCAAGGTGAATGAAGCTATAATGTGAAATACAGTAACAGTGGCAATAGGTGCCGTTCTATGAATCAAACAGGCCAACTACTTTTATTTATGGCAAGCCTAGTAAATGAGAAGCACAACTCCTGTGAGATTAAATAATAATAATAAAAATTATTTATGGCATAGTGACCATTCATTCCACTCTCTCTTTGATAATGATCACTATAGAAATATTTGTTAGATATCAGAGAACACTAGGAAAAGCATCCAAACTATTGCAGTGGTCTCCTTTTGGGGCTGGTGGTACAACTGGAATTTTGAAAGCATGTTATATATAATGTACTGCCTAAGTTTAATAAAATGCTACCTAACACTAGTGAAATGTTATGTAAAATTAACATCCCCTTCTACAGGAAGAGATGATCCCTGGTCATTTTTTTTTCTAAGCAAGCAGGTTGCTGCTATTCCTTGATTTCATTTTCTAAGAAAGCTAAGAAAGCTCGATATGGAGATTTTCAGATCAGAACCATTCCTGAAAATAAAGATGATGAGGTTGGTGTTTTGCTTTACAATATGTTCCTTCTTTGTGTAAGTCTCTCTCTCTCTCTCTCTCTCTCTCTCTCTCTCTCTCTCTCTCTCTCTCTCTCTCTTTCTCTCTCTCTCTCTCTCTCTCTCTCCCTCCCTCCATATCTCTCTCCATATCTCTCTGTCTCTCTCTGTCTCTCTGTCTCTCCCTCCCTCCCCCCTCTCTCCCCCTCTCTCTCTTTCATATGAAAAGATTAAATAGAGCAGTGTCACTTTTTGAAATGGGCAGCCATATAAACTGAATAAAGCAAGCAAGAAATCCTATTAGATATCAAGGTAGAAATCTGTAAACATATTGGCATCCCCATGGGACCAGGTTCTATAGAACTAAAAGGAAACAGCAGATATTCTAGTAATCTCCCAGCACTGTATTTAATATAGCCATTTCAAGTCACATCATGGGTTTAGACAGTTGTTAAATGAGCAATTGTGAGACAGCTGGCAAATGACATTATATTTGCTATTTCTATTTCAGCCATAAAGCAGCTTGAATCATATAGGTTCCTTTCAATGAACTAGATTTTATTGCTTTTTGTTGCCTGGAAGAAATCTTTCTCTGACTTCAGTTATAAAACTGTGGTGATGAGTTTGTGTATCTGCAGGAGTCCCTTGACAGCTACCCACCAACCAATTCTGGAAAATATTTTTGGGAGGGTAATGACAGGAGTATATAACACATGAATGCAGGACACAAAATAACAAATCAGGACGGATTGGCTTAGTTTTATTTATAATGGTTTTATATTGTTATGGTTGCTATTGTAAGCTGCTCTGAATCTTATTAGATTTAGTGACAGTAAACAGGGCAATCAAAGAATCATCAAGACCCATCCCCACCAACGCTGACAGGGCAAGCCTCTACAATATAAAATGAGAGCAAACCCCACTCCCTACCAGCACTGATGAAGTTAACTAGTAGTTTGGATAATGAAACATCTGCAAGAAAACAACCAAACTCAGAGAGAACCAAGGACCCCTCATTTCAACTGTGAGCTCTATTGGTATGTGACATATGAACTATAATCAATCAATCAATAATCAATCAATCAATCAATCAATCAATAATTCAATCAAATCAAAATCAATTAAAGACTGAATTGTGCCAGGTCCTATGTTCTGGTGTTGTTGGATCTTCAGTCACTTATTTTTTTAAAAAAATACTTAATTGTTTTCTACATTAAAATAGTTATTATTTTCATATTAGCATGAGAATGCAAAATACACCACTGGGGCCAAGGTCTAAAATTATTTACTTGTGCCACTACAGATGTTCAATGACCTTTCCATTGTTGAAAACCTGTGTGCAACCTGATCCATGATTTTCTTTGTCAGACCTACTTTAATTTCCCAACAAACCCAAGAGAACATATTTTAATCAATGTTAATTAAATTTCTTGTAAGAAATAAAATCTCCTTTTCAACAATGAAAATCTCAGAGTCACTTTTCATAGTTAGATGGAGAGCATATTTCAGGCATCATACTAAAAAGCAGAGACATCACCCTGCCAACAGAAGTGTGTATAGTCAAGGCTATGGTTTTCCCAGTTGCAATATATGGCTGTGAAAGTTGGACCATAAGAAAGGCTGAGCGCCAAAGAATTGAGGCCTTTGAACTATGGTGCTGGAGAAGACTCCCTTGGACTGCAAGGTGATCAAACCGGTCAGTCCTAGAGGAGATCAACCCTGACTGCTCTTTAGAAGGCCAGATCCTGAAGATAAAACTCAAATACTGTATTTTGGCCACCAAATGAGAAGAAAGGACTCACTGGAGAAGAGCCTAATGCTGGGAAAGATTGAGGATAAAAGAAGAAGGGGACGACAGAGAATGAGCTGGCTGGATGGAGTCACTGAAGCAGTTGGTGTGAGCTTAAATGGACTCCTGGGGATGGTAGAGGACAGGAAGGCCTGGAGGAACATTGTCCATGGGGTCGCAATGGGTCGGACATGACTTCGGAACTAACAACAACAAATTCATGTTTTTGTACTGTCACCAAATCTCATCCATATGAATGTCCTTTTTATATAAAGGAGTTGGAGTTGTTTTCCTTTTATGATTTTAACAAGCTGTAGAAATGCACAAGGAAATGATGAGAAAACTAAGGTTCTACATTTAGGCAAGAAAAATCTAAATGTACAGATATAATATAGGTGGGACCTGACTCAATAGTAATAACTGTGAGAGGGATCTTGGAGTCCTAGTGGACAATCACTTAAATATGAGCCAGCAGCATGTTGCAGCTTCCAAAAAAGATAGCACAGTCCTGTGCTGCATTAAGAGAGGTATAGAATCAAGATCATGTGAAGTTTTAGTTCCACTTTATAATGCCTTGGTAAGATCACACTTGGAATATTATATCCAGTTTTGGTCACCATGATATAAAAAGGATGTTGAGACTCTAGAAAGACTACAGAAAAGAGCAACAAGATGATTAGGAGACTGGAGGCTAAAACATATGAAGAACAGTTGCAGGAATTGGGTATGTCTAGTTTAATGAAAAGAAGGACTAGAGTTGACATGGTAGCAGTGTTCCAATATTTGAGAAGCTGCCACAAAGAAGAGGGGGTCAACCTATTCTCCAAAGCACCAGAAGGCAGGACAAGAAGCAATGGATGGAAACTAATCAAGGAGAGAACCAACCTAGAACTAAGGAGAAATTTTCTGACAGACAGAACCAGTGGAACAGCTTGCTTCCAGAAGTTGTGGTTTCTCCAACACTAGAAATTTTTGAGAAGAGATTGGATAACCATTCATCTGAAATGCTATAGGATTTCCTACTTGAGCAGGGGTGTTGGACTAGAATACCTCCAAGGTCCTTTCCAACTCTGTTATTCTGTTATTTTGAAATATCATTATCAACATAATCTGGTGATCTAAACTTAGGAACTTCTACTATTCTGTCAAATTTGAACAAGGCAAACAACCAAGTTAATGTAACTAGGATAACTTTAGTTAGCTTTCATAAAGACGTTTGGTCAGTTCAGTCTTATCAATGAAATGGAAAATTTTCTGAGGAATAACCAATTACTTTATTGTACCTTTAAATTCATTGGTTTGTATTAGTTTTTATTTGTTTAACTGTAAGTTTGAATAAAATCATAACAACAAATAAACTCATTGGTTTTAAAGAATTACTTTTTTTCTTCAGCGCTGATTTTATTTCTCTGTCAGCATATAACAAACTGTGATGGAATTCACACATCTGTTCAAGTATCATTAAAGGCCTGCCTGCTTATTTTCTCCAGATGATCTAAATAAATGGATTTTCTTCTTAAGCAGCCAGTTAAAAATGAGAACACAGGAAAAACAGAAGTGAAAGAAAATAAAAAGCAGAATCCTTTCTCTTTCAAAAAAATAAAAAGATAAAACAGAAATTTAAGTGTTACTATTAAAGTGTGTTGCAAACAGCAAAACCAGAAGCACACACAGATGACTGATTCAGCTGGATTCATAAACTTCTTTATAAACATAGTAACATATGAATTTACAATACCATTAGCAGAGTTCTTTCTTCAAGTAAACACAAGCAGGAGAGTTAGTTTCATTTCAGCAGAGTTCAGAGTGGAAGAGTACAGAGTGGAGACTGGAGCCACACCCAGCTTTAAGCTTAAGCCTCCAGTTTTGATTCTCTGCACAGACTGAGAAGTGGTTAGCTCCCATTGGCTGACTTAGTTGCTATGCCTATTCATTGGCTGACCTTGTTACCATTGGCTCTCCCAGTTCATGAATATTCTAACAGTTACACATTCTCAATCACAAGAAAACAATAGGGGAGAATTTTCTGATATACTGTACATTCCTTCTTTTTGAGGAGATGACCCAGCTGTAAAGTGTCTTAATGCAAAGGATACTAAGGATATCTTAGCTTTCTCACACATACACAAAAAATATTATCCCATTTCCGTCCTTGACTTAGGAAGCCATTTAGAGTCCAAATTAAGGAAATTACTCATTTGTATTTATTCATGTTTTTTAAAACAAAAGTTTTTTTCCCCTGTTGACTGAGTTTATACACTGGAATGATTGAATAGGATTCCTTTCAAAATTCTCAATTCAGTCTGCATACTGTTCTTTTTTAAAAAAAATTGGTTCTACAAAAATTATCAGCAAGATACTGAATATCTGGAGCTTATAAGAGTTCAATAAACAGGGCTAGTTGCTAGGAAAAGATGGTGGCTCAAAATACATTATATAGATTCATTTCTTATTCCATATGTGTTAATGTGTATCAGAATCATTGCTCATTCATTAGTTTACTTTCCATTGCTTTCTCTGGATCTATAATGGAAAATAACCCCCACCCCCAGTTGCCTTTGGCCTCCTAGTTAGTTAGGGAATTGCAAGAAACGTATATGGGCTTTGTGAAACATAGCCTGGTCCTGGAGTTCCTTCATGCCCTAATATCTGTAACAAACTTTGCTAATACCAAAATGAATATATGCATGTGCTGACATCATAGAAATAACATGACTATGTGCTTGCATAATGACTTCTCATACAAGTATCTAAATCAAGGCATTTGC
Organism: Diadophis punctatus similis; assembly: GCA_023053685.1. Classification (NCBI taxonomy): domain Eukaryota; kingdom Metazoa; phylum Chordata; class Lepidosauria; order Squamata; family Dipsadidae; genus Diadophis; species Diadophis punctatus. The sequence goes on along the minus strand of JALIGW010000001.1, from coordinate 36,628,587 downwards.
ATGATGACATCATCACCAATTTGTCATTTGTCCCTTGTCAACCCTGCAGACACACATAATTCCATGTTAATTTTCTACAATGGACAAAGTTCTGTCTCCTTTGCAATATTAAGTGATCTACAAGAAGGCACTTTATCAAAGTCTTCTGACACCTGGAATCAGCTCTGAAATTAGATTTTTTTTCAGTGGCAGGTGTGAATCTGTTAGCCATATCAGGTAGACCAGACTGATTTTGTATGTTCACTCATTCAGTCATTTCCATTAATTAGGTATGCATATACTGTATTATAAACATAACAATGACTGATATGGTGGTATCTACAGATCAAAATACGGCAGAGATATAAAAACTTGAGTAGTTGATGGTGATTAGAAATCAGATGTTATCAAGTGGTTAATGAATTTGGGCATATCTCCTGGAGGATGATCTCCACATCCATTACACCAAAGTAAGGCCTGCAGCTTACTTATCCTGTAATAAAAGGATGGGTACTTGGTTCACATCCAGTTTTTCAGATTTCCCTCCTTCCCACCCCCAATAAATCCTTTGAACCAAGTCCCATGAAAAGGATTGTGTTTCTATGTTCTATCATACCATGATGTTATCATCTGATGTTGGATATACAGGTATCTCTGATGTGTGTAACTCTAACTAAAATGGATTTTTTTTACTAAATGATGCTTAAGAGTAGCATCTGGAATATTAGTGTGTATTATACGGTGTGTGAAGTTTGCTACCTAATCTTTCTTTGTCTTTGAGCTATAGCCACAAAGTAGAGATAAATATCTATTTACACGGGTAACTTGAGCAAAAACAAATACTCTATAGAGCAGGAGTGTCAAATTCACGTCATCACAGTGGTGTCACGTGACGTATTGGGACTTCCCCCCTTTGCTAAACCGGGTGTGGGCGTGGCCAGCATGTGACACATCCAGCCCGCAGGATGGGAGTTTGACAGTCCTGCCACAGAGGATTCCTGCAGTACTACCACGTAGTGACTTCATTAAGGAAAACTTTAAAAATAATTTTAACATTTGACATCGGTCCAGATTGGTATGGATCCCATTATCCTGGACCCCATTGTCCCGGACCAATGTGGCTAATGGTCAATAACTAAAATTCTTGAGACCTAGGAAAAAAATGATACTCAGGAGAAGTTTCTAAATCCTACATAAATTAAATATTGTCAATATATTTATTTTTTTATTAATTTGGTCTGCAACTGTCAAATAGAACAATGCATGGATAACTAGTCACTGCAGTCAGTGAAGACCGTTTGCTCTCCAACATTTGGGTAAAACCACCTAGTTTGGATTCCTAGTTCTTAAACCTGTGAAACAAGGACTTTTTCAGTTTGCCTCATGTTTGATTGTCCTAGTATATGCCACACACATTCCTGCTGATCAATATTCAGAGAGCTGAAGCAGACTGGATGCGAAAAACTCCTTCCCAGCACTTGAGACTCCCTCAAGTTACCTATCATCAGAGTTAGGCTGGTTCAGTTCTACATCATTCACCAGATCAGTCCAAATGCTCCTATAAGATGCAGTAACTAAACTGTCCGTATTGACCAAGAGAAAGCAAATTGGCAGAGAAAAGCATATTGAAGCAAAATTTAGACATTGATTTAAACAAAAGCCTATCATCAATAAGAAACACTCCCCTTTCTTGTTCTGCCACCAAAGATGATTAACTAAATCCAATGTAATACAATGGTAGCAAATAAAGCTGATAAGATTGGTATATTGATTTTAACCATAATCATTCCCCTTCTTTCCACATCTTAGCTCCTACACTGAATCTATGTGAATCCTGTCTTCTTCTTTTAAGGAAAAAGTAGGAGTGGCATTATAAAATAATCCAGAAATGATTTATACTATATATTAGTCCCTGCTATTATTTTTAAAGTGTTTATTTTGCAACCCATTATTTCTACAAATTGCTGAATTACATTGCCCTATAAGTTTTAACCCCTTGACAGACAAAGTAAATTGAAACCGAATTCATGTGGGCCATAATGCAGTTATTGTATTTATTTTGATAGGTTACAGCAAAATAGATCTTGTAGGTTATGAATTATGTTTTATGGCTTGTTCTTGAATAAGTACTCACCCTATTATGATTTATTTGACAACTGTAGAGTTAAACAAATCATGCCTTCATATGACAATGATTTGTCCAAGATCACCTAACAGGCCTGAGATCTGAACTGTGGTTCCCCAGCCTATGCGTTATACACTGTACACTACACATTGGTTACATACGAAACTTTAAACTATGGAACTTTGTTTAATATATATTTGATTAAATCAGTGAGACAAGTGGAAGAATCTTAAAAAAACATGATAAAACAAAATATAAGGAATGTTGAACAAAACATACACCCATAGGGAAGGAACAAGGAATACACAGATAAATAAATAAAAGCCTGTGTTGCTTTGAAATGTTAACCCCAGACTTCAAAAGTAAAAATATTCTGTCTGAAGTGGATTCTTTTTGCAGATGAAATAATCTAAAGCAGATTTATGCAATCAGTTACCAGTTTCAAAGGTAGATAAGCTTTATTCTTTCTCAAGATTTTCCTTGAGTTTAATATTCCAGAGTTCAAATTATCAATTAATCTCTATTTTTTATCAAGCTATATTTGAAGTTTTGTAAATACAAATACTAAAAAAACTATTTGAAAGTTCCCCTTGCTGCGCTTTATTCCTCAAAAAACCTGTGATTATGTGTCAGTAGTTCTTCCTAGCTAGTTCATCACAATGAGTGTTTTAACAATGGCATCAATTATTCAAAGAAGTGCTGGTCTTCACATCACTGGATGTGTAGTAGAAGTTTAACAACCATCAGCTGGGAATGGTTTAATCTGGTGTTTTACACAGGGTAGGAGTTGAACTTGGTGGCCTAAATTACCCTTCCAATTCTGTTCAGATATTATGGCTGAATTGGAATTATTGAGTAATGTGACTAGAAGGTGACTTCATTCAAATATAAAATCATAAAAGCACAATACAGTTCATAAAGTTGCAATAATTCAAATTTACAAATGAACTTACAATTTAGAATTAGAATACTTTATTTGGCCAAGAGTGATTAGACACACAAAGAATTGTCTCTGGTGCAGAAGCTATCAGTATACATGCAAAGCAACAGAATAATAATAATTGTAATAATGATACAGATAACAGGGGGTAGTAGAGAACATGAGAAGGGTAATAATAATACTACAGCCATACAATATGGGTAAATATACTTAGATGTAATACTATACTCTTAGGATTAGGTGTTCAGCAGAGTGATGACCTGAAGGAAAAAAAAAACTTTCCCTGGTCTAATTATTTTGGCATTCAGTACCCTATAGCAGTGTCCCGAGGGGAATGTCTATGAAGATTCTCAGTCATCCAGGTCATGGTTATCCCAAAGGTGTTTTTTCAAGAGGCAATTGGACTTTCTTGTTTTTCTTTGAAGATGTTTCGCTTCTCATCCAGGAAGCTTCTTCAGGTCTGACTGGATGGTGGGGAATGGAAGGATTTATACTTGTTGCAGACAGTTGGCCATTTGCATTCTTTTAGAGAGTCATTGAGGCCACTTGGAGGTTTATCTGTGTCCTCAGGGTCATCTGAGTAGTGCAAATAGGTGTGGAGCCTTCTTGGAACTGCTAAAAAGACTGTATTGTAGACTGGAGATAGATGATTTTGTATCCCTCCCCCTCTGTTGAGACAGGGCAGTTAAATATTGACATAGATGGCCTCTTTGACCCCTCTTTCAAACCAAAGGTCCTCTCTGTTCAAAATGTGGACTTTGCTGTCTTCAAAAGAGTGGCCTTTGTCTTTTAAATGCAGATGGATTGCTGAATCCTAAGGAGAACAAAGCTGTCAGGACAAGATCCACATTTTGGACAGAGAGGACCACTGCTTTTTCATGTTGCTTTATTTATTTAACTGCCCTGTCTCAACAGAGGGGGAGTTCATCCACCTTGCTGGTGGTCATCCTTTTCCTCTCTTTCTTTCCACCTTACCTAGCATTAGAATCTTCTCCAGAGAGTCTGAGTATTCTCATAATGTGTACAAATTAGGATAATTTGAGCCTGATGATTTGTGCCCCAAGCAAGAGCTCTGGACTCATTTGTGCAATGATCCATTGGTATGGTTTCTTAGCTGTCCACAGTATTATCACAAGTCTTCTCCAACACCATTGTCAGATCGCCTAGTTTGAAAACTACTTTGTGTATATTGTTGTTTGTAGAGGCTGAGAATAAGGAGGCATTCTCTATATTCTCTATATTCCTTATAAATTCCTATATTCCTTATAATTATAATTATATTTATAAACAGGATAGGTCCCATAGTAGATGAACTATGGAACAAGCCTGTGGCACAAGCCAGCTTCCAGCAAAACCGTAGCTGTGTAAACCAGGTGTTAAGCCTAACTGACTGTATTAAAGCAGGATTCCAACGAGGTCTAAAAACCACAACCATGTTCGCAGTTGACCTAATTGTAGACACAGTTTTATTTTCAATAAAAAGTAGCTGGCCATAAAAACAGTATCCCAACAATAGAGACATTTCTTTGAGGGAGCAACCCACTCCATATAAGTATGCAGAGATCGCAAAGCTTTGGAGTACCTGCAGGAGACACTGATTCCTCATTCCATATTAGATAAAATGGAAATAATTGTTCTAATTTTTTTTATCTCATTTATGTTGCTAGCGCAAGATCGTAGATGAACTCTGAATATGATATTCCTTGGCCATCTTCCCCAACACATTCTTGAAAAAAACTATTTTAATACCCCTTTTCTCTCTCCCACCCCTGATAATAAAAAAAAAAATCCAAAAAATTAGAAGTGGGGAGTCAGGCAATAGAAATGTTCAATTGAATTTATTTGCAAATATATGTCAGGGCTTTAATGGCTGATTCTCAGGGAACCCCACAGACTAATTCTGCCTCTAAGATGGAAAAATATAAATTTCACAGTATATAATAAAATAGCAGAATCTTGAAAAGCTGAAGATATTTTCGCTTCAGTTCCTCTTATACTAAAGGGAGTCAGGGTAGAGACATTTTAAATTTCTTTCCAACACCCTCTTCCTTTTTTTTAGGTAATTCATGTTTTGCTTACTGTGATTACATTATTCCTTTAAAATTATCTTGATGTGCATACAATAAAGAAAATAATTAAAATATTATACCTAGGTTAGCATTTGAAGAAGATAATGAAAAATTGCTGCATCAATATTGGCAGTTTTTTCATTAGTGCCTATTGAACAACTTGTAACTTGTATATGGAATACAGGAAATAAAATAAAAATAAAAAAGCTAATTGTTTAGTTTTATAATTGTTGCAAATATTTTTAAAGAAGAGGCTGGTTAAAATGAAAGGAAGTCTTTTTAAGTTAAAGATTTTCCAACAGTTTGGTATAGCTTTATTAAGCATGAACGTGGAAGCAATAATTGATATATTCTTTCTAATGCACTTAGGATATGGTTAGGGCATATATTTATTAGTTTAAAAGAGCTGTTGAGCATTGCATTATTCTGTATTATTAATAAATGTAGCATATTTGGAAGTTCTACTGTATAAAAAATTAGCTCAATGTACCATGTATTTAAATCTTTCAATGACAAAATAGGCTTTGAAATCACAAGGGAAGCTCTGCCACTAACATACTTGCAGGTGATGTCACAATACAAGTACAAAAATCGCAGAGTTTGAATTACGATGTGTTTTATAATTTGCCCCCTATAGGTATCCATGCATTGTAGGAACATATATAAAAAATAATGATATCTGGAAGCTTCAGAAATCCAGACAGGAAACAGCCCAATAAAAGAATCATTTACAAACATCTTACATACAATAAATTCAACACAATAGGTAAATCTTTAAGTAATAAAAGTATGTGAAAAAATGTACAGAAATATATTTATTGAAAATCCTAGGATTTTTTTTAAAGTGCTGATTCTTATTTGCTGATAATATAGATAAGAGATGCAGTACTGTTGGGAAACATTTTTATAGATTGGTGGCCGGAACAATGAAGCTGTTTTTCCTGCATTTCAAACCCCAACATATTTGTCATTAGTATGAAAGGATTTCTGAGAATAATCTCTGATAATGACAAGATACAGAAGCAATTTCTCATAATACTAGAGTGGAGGTGAAGAAGTCACTGCGGTTAACATAATGGACTGTGTATATATGTACATCTCTTTCAATCACATGATTTGTGATTTCTTGTAGAGTTGAGATTGATAGGAAATGTTTCAACTAATCTTCCCATAGGTTCTGAAAGTTCTTCCCATATGCATCTCAGAAAAAAGTGATGCAAACCACTTTGAAGTTGCTGCCTAGTAAGTTGACCATGAAATCACTAGATGTTAAACTCAACTTAAGGGAGCCTTTATTTTTAAAATAATTTGAATGACATGGGTAGTTGGTTAACCAGAACTACTTAGTTTAACCCCAGATAAAATTGAGTTTCTTTGGAGCTAAGGCCAACCAATTCAAGGTTAATTGTCTAGAATTGTTAGCTAGAAAACCAATTACTCATGACTCAAATAAGCATTGGGATGCTTAAGGGTCTTTGGGATTCTTTCACTAATTGCATTGGTCTTTCTCTTAGCTTCTCTTTCTCTATCCCCATAATCTCTGTTAGGCATGCATGTATATATGTAAATATATGTATCTTTGTGTGCCTCTCTGTGTGTAAACTTTTGCTTTGTCCATAAAAAGAGCAGTCAGTGTTGTTAGCTTTGATTTCAAGGACTTAAAGACTATTACAGAGGTGATAAAAATGCACACCCCATGGAAGGTGCATGGTATTGTTTCTTTTATTTTCTTAGAGAAATGTGGTGTACTTCAGTCATTCCCTACAGCAAAAAAATAATAATAGCAATCTGCTCTAGCTCATATCTCAAATAAAGTGCTCCTAATAGCTTCCCCTTTTCTTTGCTCTCTGCCTCAGAGCTCCATAGTAATTACTCATCAGTTGCTTAGACATATAGCCCCAGAGGCTTGGACTTGCAACATTAAGGAAATGCCTACTACAATGACTGCAGTAACAAAAACAGTTTGCATTCACAAATAGTATGATAACCCCCCCCCATAAATTACAAAATCAGATATATTTTAGCAACTGCTGCACTTCCTCTTTTGCTTTTCTAGTATTCACTCCTATTACTTTTGAAAGAAAAGATTACATAGCTTGGTAAACTTATTAAAGTTTAAAATAATAATTACTATTCTATTAACAGAATAAATGTTTTAATTTCTAGGATGTGGTCTACTTCATTAAATGCTATGCTAGGTCATATTGCATTTTTTTTTCATTTTGGCTTCATATATGTTATTCAAACTCAACCATTTGTAAACCATGATTTATGCATTATGGTATTGTGAAAAATTGACCATTGTGAATTATTCAGTTAAACAACTGAACTCAGCCTTTATCTGAGCTTTATTTTCTATTTTACTTTTTGCCATCAAGTTACAAGAAATGTCTCACCTCTTCATTTATCTGTGTTAGCTTAAGGCAAATACTAGGAAATCTCTCTCAAGGCAAGAAAATAGTGTTTGAATCTCTCCAAAAGGAAAACAGCCTTTACTAACACTCCAAATATTGTTTCAGTTTACAAAAATGTTTTTTGGTGCAATGGAACTCCAGCTGTGTTTCAGGGATTAGATTAGAAAAATGCTTCCAAGTAAAGGGAACTATGGCAAAATATCCCATAGTTTTCAAAATTTAAAATTAGACCAAAGAAATGCTTTGGATATAATTTACTTGGACTTCAGTAAGTCACTTGATAAAGTAGACCACAACCTACTACTTGGTAAGATAGAAAAATATGGGTTTGACAGAATCACTACCAGATGGGTTTGTAACTGTCTGATCAACAGCACTCAATGTGTAGTCCTCAATAGATACTACATGGAGAGAAGTATGCAGTGGGCTACCCCAAGGTTCTGCCCAGTTCTCTTCAATATCTTCATCAGTGATTTAGATGAGGTGATAGATTGGGAACTCATCAAATTTGCAGACAACACTAAGCTGGCAGGAATAGCCAACACTCCACAAGCTAGGATTAAGATACAGAAGGATCTTGACAGATGTGAACATTGGGCCCTATCGGTCAGCCTCCATGCTGCTTGCTTGCTTTGGCTGCCATAGAAACAGGGGGAGGGGGGAGGTCTAGGTATTTGGGAGGGGGGAAGCAGTGTTGGAGATGTCTCCATATGTGTCTGATTAGGGAGTTAGGGAGGAAAGTTCTCATCATATACTGCGTGGCTGAATGGACATGTTTATAGCCAGCTCAAGGTCAATGGTTTCTGCAGACCAGATGCGAAGGCTCCACTTGAAGATGTGGTCCACATGATGTCTGGGGGGCATTGGGATTGGATGGCCAGCCCGGGTCTTTGAGGGGAGGGATTTGGGATTACTTTTTATATGTAATTTTTGCATCTTTTGCTTCAGATCTTGCTTTCAACTTGTTGCTATCAGTTCTTATCCAGTAAAAGTACCTTTCTCTTCAATCATGGAGTTGGGGTCTTTCTTTCCTGGATTTTGAGTGGAGGCACATCTGACATTAAGCAAGATCTGCTTTATCAGCCAACCTGGAGAAAACCTTCTACCTTGGGGGCTAAGCAAAAATATGTCTAGCCCAGGCAGTGACCAGGAGGACCTCAGAGCTGCTGGGTCGACTCCCCCCAGCCCTGCCATGGCTGGGAGAAATCAGAATGGGTGTGTGAGCCACAGATTGAAGAGAAGCCAGTCAGAGCCAAATGGTCATTGGGCGTGGGTCTGATGGAGGCTCTGGAGGAAATCCCCCCCAGGAGTAACTGCAGCCAGATGTCAGAGGGGAGAGGCTGCCTGGCAGGAAGAAGATAAAGAGGACCTCCTGGTAACTCAATCTTTCAATCTTCTGAAAGAAGCTCTGGAGAATAGAATAGAATAGAATAAAATAGAATAGAATAGAATAGAATAGACTAAAATAGACTAGACTAGACTAGACTAGACTAGACTAGACTAGACTAGACTAGACTAGAATAGAATAGAATAGACTAGAATAGAATAGAATAGACTAGACTAGACTAGACTAGACTAGAATAGAAAATGGAATTGGAAGAAACCTTGGAGGTCTTCTAGTCCAACCCCCTGCTTAGGCAGGAAACCATACACTAGTTCAGATAAATGGTTATCCAACATCTTAAAAACTTCCAGTGTTGGAACATTCACAACTTCTTGAGGCAAGCTGTTCCATGGATTAATTGTTCTAGTGTACATCTTCTCTCTATTGCCAAAAGGGTGGTAAGGGAAATTCTCGACCATCCATAGCCATAAAAGGTAGCAGAGGATAATATCTACGGCAATAGCCATATGACATATGGAATGTTGTGACTTGAGATGTGAGAAGAACTAATGATGAAGAGCATGCAACACAGTTACCATATACTTTGATATATGAAGTTTCAGAGCCATACTTCTCAATATAGCATAGAAGCTGTCCCACATGAATTGCAAATCATTCTGATTCTCAGTCAATAGCATAGCATCATCAACATGCAACATGCATTCACATCCCAACCAACATATATCTGTTATCACCACAAGCATACCTTATATGCTTTTCCCATAAATACATTGAACAACCAATAAAAAGTTATTGCAAATCATTGTCTTATTCCATGCTCCTTGAACCTACACTAATAATGTTATTCTGATGCATGTCTTATTTCTACCATATATCATGGCATTCAGCAAACAACCTAGAACTCAATTTTCAGGCAAAACAGTCCATAATTTAATCTTGTTCACTTTATCATATGCATTGTCTAAATAAAATTACCTACAGTAAACTTTCTCAGAAATATAATTGGGTGCTATCTAACATTGGGCACTACTAACAAAATGAAATTAAATGGTGAAAAAAGTAAGGTTCTACATTTAGGCAAGGAAAACAAAATGCAAAGGTACAGTATATGTGGTACCTTGCTCAATAGTAGTAACTGTGAGCGGGATCTTGGAGTCCTAGTGGACAACCATTTAAATATGAGCCAACATTGTGCAACAGCTGCCAAAAAAGCCAACACAGTTCTAGACTGCATAAACAGAGGGATAGAATCAATATCACATGAAGTGTTAATACCACTTTATAATGCCTTGGTAAGGCCACACTTGGAATACTGCATCCAGTTTTGGTCAAAACGATGTAAAAAATATGTTGAGACTCTAGAAAGAGTGCAGAGAAGAGCAACAAAGATGATTAGGGGACTAGAGGTTAAAACATATGAAGAACGGTTGCAGGAATTAGGTATGTCTAGTTTAATGAAAAGAAGGACTAAGGGAGACATGATAGTAGTGTTCCAATATCTCAGGGGTTGCCACAAAGAAGAGGGAGTCAAGCTATTCTCCAAAGCACCTGAAGGTAGAACAAGAAGCAATGGGTGGAAACTAATCAAGAAGAGTAGCAACTTAGAACTAAGGAGAAATTTCCTGACAGTTGTAACAATTAATCAGTGGAACAGCTTGCCTCCAGAAGTTGTGAATGCTCCAACACTGGATGTTTTAAAGAAGATGTTGGATAACCATTTGTCTGAAGTGGTGTAGGGTTTCCTGCCTAAGCAGGGGGTTGGACTAGAAGACCTCCAAGGTCCCTTCCAACTCTGTTATTCTATTCTATTCTATTCTATTCTATTCTATTCTATTCTATTCTATTCTACCCTACCCTACCCTACCCTACCCTACCCTACCCTACCCTACTCTATTCTATTATACATTGTTCAATGACTTATTCAAAAGGAAAAAAACTGATTTGCAAATGTAAAACTGTCCAGTTTACAGCACCACAACAATTCCCATTTTCTTTTGTTTATTTGTTTATATTTATGACTAAAAGTACATACTACTGCTAATATTATTATCAAACATTTGTTGGTATTTGCTGGATATTTTCTACAAATTTGTTTAACTTTAAATCGTTTTATGAATATTCTAAAAAAATAATAATTAAAAGTTAAGTGTTCTTCATGCATAGCTCTCCTGAAGTTCACTCAAATATCATGGTCGTTTGTTGAATTTAAAAGATATTTAAACCTCTCTGAAATTGTGCAGAAAAAGAAAACTAATATGCAATGTCAGTTAATAAGGGATTTGCCATTTCAATTGTTTCCCAAGACTATATCTTTCTGCAGGTGTTTTGCTTTGCATTTGAATATATTTCCTTACTTTATCTCTTCAAAGCTGGTGATCAGCTTCATAAAGTCGCTTCAAAATGAGGTGGGTGGCAAAAATTTTTAATAAATAAATAAAACTTAGCCACTGTTTCTTTGATTAATCTTTTTTGAATGAACATTTGACTAAGTTGCAGAACATACTGATTTGTTCTGCCAACCAAACTATACCTCCAGGTTGGCTCAATATTTGTATAACCCGAACATCATTGTTATCCTCTGCTTCCTTTTATGGCTATGGATAGTCAAGAATTTCTCTTACCCCCTTTTGGCAATAGAGAGAAGATATACACTAGAATACAAGCTATAAAGCCAACAAAATTGACTAACTGAAGACACAAGGACAGTGCTACTAGCTGCTCTGGAAGCAACTTGGGAGATATGACTAGTTGGTAAAAGACCCAACTTGAGGGGTGGTGGACGGTTTGCCTTTCTTAGCTCCTTGTGTACAATAATTCTAGTAGCCACAGGGAATAAAAACTCTATTAAAACTATACAAGAATGACCTTTCCAAATTAATATTGGAACTCTTTCCATTGGCAATGCTGATTGCTGTTTCTTGGGGAAATGTAGCAAAGGGATAAGGAAACATTACCAGAGTCATGAATTTTTTCTGGGCCATTCCTTTCATTAGTCAGAACAGTAGGTTTTATGCTTTTTAATGATTCATTGACCCTTCTTTGTTAATAAGAATCTGATAAAAGATGTAATCTAGGTCGGTCACCGGGACCAGAGATTTCTGATAACAATTCCATGACCTTGAAGCTTTAAGCAACTCTTTTGTTCAAGCGGAAAAATCATTAATGCAACTCAGTCACCTGGCCCAATTCTCCCACCCACTTTTCCACAGAGGGCTGGCCAAATCTGTCAAGATCATAGAACACTGTGATACAAGCTTCATCACTTCTGAATATGTATGTGATGTCCATAAACATACAAAAGAGGTGGGCTTGCATTGCCAATTTTTATTCTTGAGTCCTGCTTATAAACAAAGTTGTTTGTCCACCAGTGTTCAAAGAAAGAACTAAAAAAAATAGCTACACTTTTGGCTCCAGGTAGGCATCTACTTTGAGGAGAAAAATATTATTCAGTCTCTTTTTTCTACTAATAGCTCAAGTCAAAAAATGTGGAAAGCTTTTCTCCCCTCTTCACTTTACAAGTCCTTTGTTTAGCTCAAAGAGAATCTTCTTTCAATCATCTGAAGCAAAATTCCTCTCTCACATAGGACTTAAGGCAGTTGATCAGCCTTCAAATGGCCAGAGATTGCCAGATCCTCCACTGTGTTCAACTTCAATTACAGTTCCAAGCAGGTAGCTGTTCCTTAAAGGAGTTGACCACCTTTGGTTAATTGATTTCTTGGACTGCCTGGATCCTCAGCCTTGCTGAATTGGGTTTCACAGCAAGGAACAATCAGTTTGCTTCAACTGATCAGCAAGATCCAAAATGCAGACCTTTAGCCTTATCTATTACTTTTCTTTTCACATTGGTTTTCTTTTCAAATTGGTTCAAATTGGTTTGTAACATGGGATTTCATTTGCTTGAAAGACAAGGAAATGCAATTTCAAAGCATCAAAGGTAACCTCAAAAAGAACATTGTATTTGTGTTGTTCTTGAATGAGCTGTCTATGTTCTCCTTGGAACAAATGCTTGGTTCATCCCATCTCTCACTTCTTGCACTATGTCATAACAGCATGCTCATATAGTTGGAGAATGGGCCTAAGTGCAGAACTTAGGCCCATTCTAAATTCCTAAAATTTAGGAATTTTGAGGGCAATAGTAGTTTGCCATGATCAATGCCAAACCACAAGCAAAGAAGGTAAGGCATACATATTTAAGGAAAGACTTGAGAGATCAGAAAGAGATATTTAGAAAGCAAATGTTGACTTCCTTAGTTGTCTGCTCAACTACTGCCAAGAAAGGGCAAGTGAAGGTTGTCTCATGATGTTCAATCAGCTATATAGACTTGAGATATGTAAATATATTTGTGTGTACTGCTACTGTAACGGATCTGAAAATAGCTTAATTAATAGCACACAATTTTGAGAATAATTTTGAACTTGATTTTGACGAGTTGGAAGACCAAAAAAAGAAAAGACTTTGGGAAGTGCTCCTAGAGAGCATGACCAGTTGTCATCAATGAATGATGTCCTGGGATACTCTAATGTAATCTTCTCCAATACAAAGCTAATAAACCTAGTAAATTTATTTTAGCTAAAGGAAGCAGCTTCAGCAGCCTTGCAGTGAGCCTTCATTTCAAGTCCAATTGAGAATATATTTTCATGCTTTGCTGCAGTGGCATCATGGAATACTGCTGACTCTTCCATGCCTGTAGAGATCTAATTATCTCCATATAATCATTTATCAGGCTGTATTCTTATTCTTAGGTTGTCCTTGTTTTTATTTAACAGCAGCATCACATGAAGAGTGAATTCCAACTTTTCAACCCCATGTCATTAAGCCAGCTACTGGCATAATTAAATCTGTCTCTAATATAATTCGTATATATCAAGTTGCCATTTTTAAAGATGGCACTACAAGTTTTCTAATATTTTATGTTTTCACAGATATTAATGAAAGAGAGGAACTTGCACTAACAATATAGCCAGGCTTTCCATAATTATTCTGTTAATGTACTATCTTACACTTTGCTTTATCCTAGACATTAATATAAACTGGGAATAGTTGATTTAGCATATTCTACCATGCACACATACACACATCTACCATGCACACATGTTGACTATTTCATCCATACATTATCTCAAATTTCACAATGGAAATATCTTGCTCGTAATAAGAATTTATAGAGATAGTTGGATTGAAGTGAAAGAGTTTAATTGAGTGAAGAACGGGGACTACAAATACAATTCTATATCAGAAAGTACCAACAAAGCACTCAGAATATTAAAATGCCAGTTTAAGTTTCAGGTAAAGTTCCATACTGGCTCAAGCTGATCTCCTTCAGCAAATCTTGCAATGCATAATTTTTTAAAATTATAATAAATTATAATTCATTTATACATATAAATAATAAGAATTCTAATAAATCAGAAAAATAATTATGACTAATAAAAAGTAATATTTTCTTATGGAGTCTTGGGAAGGAAAAACAACAACAGGAGGTTGGGTTCTGCTGCTGACTTGTAGAAGAACTACATTCTCAAAGAAAGAAATTCACATTACCCAATTGGAAATTATATTTAATTTTCTGTTTCCCCATTTAAGCTGATATCTTATGGTAAAAATGAAGTGGATGACAGTGGAAAATGAAATAAATAAATAGCAATATAGCAATAGCACTTTACTTATATACCGCTTCATAGTGCTTTACAGCCCTCTCTAAGCGGTTTACAGAGTTCAGCATATTGCCCCCATCAATCTGGGTCCTCATTTTACCCACCTCGGAAGGATGGAAGGCTGAGTCAACCTTGAGCCTGGTGAGATTTGAACAGCTGAACTGCTGAACTAGCAGTCAGCCTGCAGTCGCAGCATTTAACCACTGCACCACCCCAATAATAAATATATATTATTATATATTTTGCTTCAGCAAAAAATGTTTCACACACACACACACACACACGCACACACACACACACACACACACACACACACACACATTAGTGTAACTTTAATAAAAGTTCTAACAAACAACTGCAATCAGGATGCAGTTTTTATTTTATGTTCTATCTTTGATAAAACCTTTTAATTGCTTATTATCATCCTTGCTTGATATTCATCACAGAGACAGTATTATAATGCCCAGATATGGATATATATATATATATATATATATATATATATATATATATATATATATATATATATATATATATATATATATATATATATATATATATATATATATATATATATATATATATATATATATATATATATATATATATATATTCTTAAGGGGGAAAAGCAACAAAGAAATTTTATTAATGTAGTTACTGACAATGGAAATAAATTAATGCATAGTGGAGTTCCCTTTACTTTTGGGATTTAAGCTTATAAGTTTAAGACTATGAATGCTTTTTTTATCCCTCTTTAAATATTCTGCCATTAAAACAAAACAAAACAGAACAAAACAAAACAAAAAACCAAAGCCAGCCTTGATAATAATCCATAAACACACACACATACACACATTTCTGTGAGATTGTTAATACATATTCATGCCGTAAATATGATGACACAATGATGCTGCATTCAGATTTAGATATTACTAAACAACTCATGCCCTACTGGATCCTCATTTCAGAGATATTTCTTTACTTAAACAAAGAAACACAGAGAAAGGTGGGCAAAAAAGCAGTTGGAAAGGGAACAACTTCTCACTTCCAAGTGATTTTCCCATTGAGATCCCTTGTGGTAAACTGATAAAAAACATCTGAAATATTCCTTCCTTCCTTCCTTCCTTCCTTCCTTCCTTCCTTCCTTCCTTCCTTCCTTCCTTCCTCCCTCCCTCCCTCCCTCCCTCCCTCCCTCCCTCCCTGCCTCCCTCCTCCCCCTCCCTTTCTTGAATTTCTCTGGCTTTCCCATTTACTTTACTTGTGGAAAGTAGTCAGTGGAGAAGCCAGGAGGAATTTGACAGTCCAAGACTAGCAGGCAGTAAGTGGGATTGGGGAGGGAATGATGAGGTACACAAGGGGGGGGGGTGTAAGGAGGTACTTAGGGTTGCACAAAAGGTGCCATATGGTTTGGGAAGGGTGTGTGCCAGAGATGCCATGCAGGTCAAGGAGGTCATGTTGGCATATGTTGCCAAGGGTGCCTAGAGGTGCATGAGAGGTTTGTATAGGTGGGGTAGGGCATGCGAGGTGGCAATGGTGTGGATCAGGAAGGGTGGTGGGGTCATGGGTGTATGTAAGTGGTGCTATGTACGTGGAGTGCATAAAGTATTAGTATGAGTCAAGAAGAATGAAAGAAGATTGCACCAATGTGTGAGACCCTCCCTTCTACCCTTCCTTCCTTCCCTCCCTCCCTTTCTGTCATTCTGTCTTTATGTTCTGCATTTTCTTCCTTCCCAGCAGTCAGATATGTGGATGCTGCTGGATGGGGGAGGGACAAAGGGATTGTGAAATTGGTTGGAAAACTGTCAAAGAACATTGAAAATGAAGATGATGGGACCACAGCAGCAACCGAGAAGCAACCAATAGCACTGAAGCAACACAACTTCCCCAAACTCCATTCTTTTGGGAGTCATCAATCCTGGATTTTGGACACATTCTGTAAGTCAACTCATTTGAGGTATCTTGGTTCAAAAATGGTTGCCTTACAATGCACTATTTTCCCCAGTTACCCTTCTCATGATAATTAAAGTTTCAGTGGTATATAGATTGAGACTTATTGTGGATGCCATTGATAGCATCACTTTAAGGCTATAATATATCAGAAGCAACAAGGACACATTGAAATCATAACTCCTTTGCTGCAGATAATTGACCCAGGAATTGATTTAAATAATTCAGATATTTAGATGCTTTTGGGTCCCTGTTTTCAAATTATATTGTATTCTACCCAGAATTGATATACCGTACCTATCAAACTTTTAACTGATCATCTCCCTCATTGAGGAGCTCTGGACAGTGTCATTTTACTTGGCACTTGACTCTCCAGCCCATGTTATGAAACTCAAATAGCCAGGCAGACTTTTGTAGTCCAGATATGATAGCCCTGAAGTGCTGTGAATATCATAACAGGATCTTGTTATTCTATCCTGAACTTGGGAATACAAGCCTCTATTGCAAATATATTTTGTTACAGTTTAGATATGGCCAGACTGCCCAGAGTTATTATTATTTTTTGCCATGTTCTGGAAATCTATCTTCCTTCCTCTCTCTCCAAACCCACTCTAATCTTCTTTAGTTTATATTGCAGAAACAGAAAAACCTAACATGGATGCCTCTAAATGGTCTTATGTTATAAAAAGCATACTGGCATTTGAAAACGTGTCCCCTCAAATAAGCAGCAACCCCCCCTTTCCCCCCTGTCATCACCTCTCTCCACTCCTCCCTCTATTCCCTCCAAGAGGAAGACATTGATTTCTGAAGTCTTCTTCCAAATGATAGGCTTTCCAGTTGCTATGCAAACTGGGAAGCTCAGCAGTACTCTTCAGGGTGCATACAATAAAATGTCAATAGAAGTATAAGAAGGGCAACAGGAACCTCTTTAATTGGAATTGAAACAGTACATATAACTCAATAATACTTTGATTCAATGCTTATTCCTAGCCAACATTCATTTAGAAGATTTGGTAAAGTAACTTGTTCAGAAGGCTCAGGGCAGCCTGGCTTATTATCTTAACAGAAAGATTTTTATTTATTTATTTATTTGTGAGATTTATATACCATCTCACAGTACAAGCACTCTCTAAGCGGTTTACACCATTAAGCAATGTATATATTTACATTGCCCCCAACAATCTGGTCCTCATTTTACCTACCTCGGAAGGATGGAAGGCTGAGTCAACCTTGAGCCGGTGAGATTTGAAACGCTGACCTGCGGATCACAGTCAGCTAAAGTGGCTGCAGTACTGCCTCTAACCACTGCGCCACCTCGGCTCACTCACTCTAACCACTCACTCGGCTCAAGATAACAGAAGGCTGATATTTTAAAGACTGCACATACAGTGATGCTTTAAAAGTTTGTGGACCTTTTTGAATTTTCAATAGTTCCACAAAAATATGACTTAAAATGTGATCTATTAGCCATGCAAATCCTAAAATTAAATAAAGAGAATCCATTTAAACAAACGAGCCATAAACACTGCACTTGTTCACCTTTTTATTAAAGAAAATAATGCACAGCCACTTATTTATATGTGGCAAAAGTATGTGAACTCTCTCATTATCACTTCATTTGAAGGGAAAATTAAAGTCAGGTGTGTTTCAATCTTGAACTCCCACCTGTTGATGCTATTATATTTCCTATAATTGTAGTATGAAGAGGAGAGCTAGGGGCATGGGTGGGTTCTAACTTACCTCGCTGCCAATTCGCTTCCTCCCAGGCCGCGTGGGCATGCCTCGCACGGTGCCCCCCAAAAAAAAACCCGAAAAGAAGATGATGACTGCATGCACAGTGCCGGAAACAGCTTCTGCACATGCTCAGAAGAGAAATATATATATGTATATTTAGGAAAAGAAGTAACTTAATGAAAATATGTATACTGGATTATTCATCATGTACTTGTCTTTTTGTTTTTTATGTTTGTTTGTTTTTAATTGTATTATAAATAAAAAACTTTTAAAAAATAATAAAAAATAAATAAAAATAAAAAAAAGATGGCGGCGCCCACGGACCTGCACTGACCGAACCAGTTCAGTGACATCATTGTGACATCACCAGCAGGTCACTACTGGTTCAGGCGAACTGGTCCAAACTGGGAGGAACCCACCTCTGTCTATGGGAACTACATTTCCTGAGGTTCCCAGCTTCTCCAAATGCTGCAGACTGAAATAGATCTTAGTCCATGTTGTGATATATTAGCTTTCTCCTCTACCTTTTCTGTTCCGGAAAAGTGGCAGGAAGTATCGGATAGAATGTTGTAGAAAGGACTAATGCAGTTGACAATTTATTTGATATCTGATTAATTCAAGAGAATCTCAGTGTTTGAATTAGTAGTGTTACATGAATCTTCATCCTAGACCCAGCACTATGGTATGTAACTTTTAGGATGATTTGACCAATATATAACTGTTCTTTAGTATGAAGTGACACAGAGTTACGTATAATTTACACCACAGGTGCCAAAATCGCTGTGTCATGTTGCCGTCATGTGACATTTTGCAACATTTTCCCCATTCACGGAGCTGGTGTGGGTGTGGCCTGCACATGACACATCTGGCCCATGGGCCGCCAGTTTGACACCCCTGGTTTACACCAACAATTTTTATGAGGGTAAGTATCTAAGGTTAAGATTTCATATAAAGTTTTTCTAGTACAAAGAAAAGCTGAAGAACCTTACTGTCCTTGCTGTTGTACTATGTCTCTCCTATTAAAAATAGTAGCTCTCTCCCTTGGGGGGGTGGGGAACAGAAATAAGCTCTTGGTTTTCAATAACTGCAGCAACATTAAGATTTATGATATTAATTAACTATATGAGAAGATATAATATTTCCATAAAATGTTACTGGCATTCCTAAAGGAGTCTGATATTATCACTTCTGGAAAAAATTACTAGTTAATCTAATGTATATACCATGTTATGCATACTTTTTACAGAATGAAGAACAAAAAAATTCCTTTTCTAATGTTAACAGCATTATTTCAAATTCAACAATTAGAAGGTGCAACCTGTCCTTCCTCATCAAAGAGATAAACCTGCTCTTTGTTACTTAGTTACTTTCCTATTCTAATATGCTTTCATGTAAGTCTTTGGTATGAAAGTAGATGATTTTTTATAACTTCTATGTTGTCACTTTAGCTCCCTTCTTAATAAATCTGCTCATTTATACTTAAATCTAGGAGCAGACTTTTCCTTAACAAGCATGTATGGAATCCTATTCCTGCTATTACAAAATTAGTCAAGATAAGAAGCAGCAACAGAAAGTTTAAATATTTCAAGTCTGAAGTTTCTCAAATCTGTATAATTATTGTCCTATACTTCTGAATTAAACTAGATACTAATAATACTCTGGCAATTTTCTGGACACATTTTGGACCTGTGAAGGAGATCTGATCTAAAACACATAACCAAAATACATGATGGATTTCATTGTCTTCTGTACAGCCATTATCAACCAATCAGTGCAATTGCTGGTAAAGAGGGAGAATAGATGTATATAACATGAATATACATATAACACAGAGAGGTGGGAAATGGTAGGTTATGTTCTATATTCCACACATTTCAGGATATTCATATAATCCTTCTGCTCATTTTAATGACCATGCCAGAAAGGGTGACAGAGGTTAGGTAATATTTAATACTGTAATCTCAATGTGGTGCAGATGCCTGCCTAAAATCATGCTTCCAATAACTTCTATGGAAGTAAGAGTTGTGTTTTTCATGGGAAACATAAATGTTCAGTGCAACAGGAATGGGTTACTTAAGTGTAAATAGAGATATGGCCAAAATGAAGAGATGCTGAATATGAATAGATTAATGCATACATAAATTTTAGCTATGAAAGAAATACTGTATGTTGAAGGCATAGTTTGGTGGCATAGGGAGAATAAATAAAGATAAATAAAATGAGTATATTAAGAGTTTATTCAACCTAATTAGAGATTGTCAGATGCTTTTCTGGATTTTTTTAATGCTTTCGTGGACAGCTTTTCGTCAACTGCCAGGAGTCATTGTAGAATCAACAGTATGCAAATACTTTAAAATAAGAAACATTGTCTGTGAAAAAGCAGAAGGCAAATTGTGATTGAATGGAACAGAGGAAGAATGGTGGACATTTAAAGAATGAAGAAAAATATATGAAATATTTAGATTTAGATTTATTATTAGAGTTAGAAGGGACCTTGTAGGTCATCTAGTCCAACTCCCTGCTCAAGCAGGAGTTCCTACATCATTTGAGACAGATGGCAGTCCAGTCTCCCCTTGAAGGTCGCAAGTGTTGGGATTTTCACAACCTCCACTGGCAAGCTGTTCTACTGGTTGATCACTCTCACCGTCAGAAAGTTTCTCCTTATAGTATTTATACTATACTATTTATAAATATACTAGAAGGATGGTTTGAAAGGATAGAGAGGTAGAGTTAGAAACAACAAATGGTGAGGATAAACTAGATTAAGCAGTATTTCCTTTTCTTATCTCATGTTGTACGTTATTTGGGCTATCTCTTATGTACTTTTTATATAATGTTGCCTATACCCAGATTAATATACAGACAATTCTAGTAAAGTGGCCATATTTTGTACTATGTAATGTATAAAAATTAAAGAAAGACAATATTAGCAATATTGTTCTATGTAATGTATAAAAATTAAAGTAAGACAATATTAGCAGAAGCTTAAGGGTAAAAAGTCAAGATATTTGCATACAAAAAATATATTGCAAAAATATGAATGCTTGAAGTTTTATGTTTGTGGTTTTTTGAGATCTATGAGATCCAAGTACTATGCCAATTATCTGAATGATGCATTTCCTGCCATTTCCTTTGCTTCTATATGGAATGCCATATAGAAAGCAAATCAACTGATTTTAACTGTAGATACTGAATATCATCAAATATATTAGTTAGTATTTAAAAAGTATCATTCTTGAAATGGTTAGAATAGAATAGAATAGAATTTTTTTATTGGCCAAGTGTGATTGGACACACAAGGAATTTGTCTTGGTACATATGCTCTTAGTGTACATAAAAGAAAAGATATGTTCGTCAAGAATCATAAGGTACAGCACTTAATGATAGTCCGGGTACAAATAAGCAATCAAATACAAATTAGATGGCATTATCAGAACTGCAAAAAATAAAAAGTTGCTGCGTCTTTTCATTGAAAACTAAAGAGAAAAGTCTGATAATGGTCATATTTAGCAAGTGAGAAAATACATTTGAGGAAAAAAAATATTTTTAAAATTTCCTGTGGGATTTCAGAAGCTTTTGAGTAATCAGGACTCAGGATCCATTACTAGCACTGACAGAAAAATCTCCCTGCAATTGGCAGACACTAAGTGGCTTCTCTGGACCTGCCCACTGTCTTGAAATGAAAATGATGCTTGATGCATTGCTGGTTCAGATTTGAGCCATATTACAGTAAGTGAAGAAAACTCAGAGAATGTATATTTTTCATGTCTCGACAAACTCTGAGTGCTTTCGACTCCGTTTGCCTTCTGCCCTACCTCAATGATCCTGATCTAAGCAATCATCACATTGCATTATGTGAGTTCAAGGGTTTAATAATATATTCCCTTTACAGTGTCATAGTCCTGATGTAACACTTGAGAGATTCCCAAGTGGCAAACCCTTGAACAAACTGACATTTCTCAATATAACTCCACAAAGGAAAATGAAATGAAGGGTTCATGGACAGAGTATCCGACCCTTAATATATTGCCAATTTACACCATTTTCTAAATTACAGTATTTTACTGAATTTTGCTTTAAAGTGTAATGTCAAATGCTGAAATGCTATAATGCAGCTGTCATTATGGTATAGAAGAATACTGTTCAGAAAAGATCAGAGTGATTGGTAAGGTGACCTGTCAGGCTTCTCCCAGACATTTTTGTTTAGCATTCCAATGTGGTGTTGAAGTTAAGCTTTTAGACTAAGACTGTTGAGACCCAGGTTCAAATCCATCTTCAAACATGAAAACTCACTGGCTCCCTTTCAGCTAGTTGTTATCCCTCAGTCTCTCTTAATAGCTGACTTATTCAGGGTATTTTGTATCTTGTTCTATAGAACACAGAAATTAAAGAACACATCACATTTTGAATGCAGTAAGCCAAATTACCAAGCACCTCTAAAATAAAATAATCTTCTCTAAAATCTAGAAAATAGCTCTAAAGGAACAATTCATTGTTTGTTTAAAATAGCCTGTCATCCTATTTAGGATTTCAGGGAAACGTACAACACTTTTCTTTTACGATAACCTTATAACAGAAATAGTATATCTGTTAGGTCCCTGACCATAACTAATATTGGGTAGGACAATATATGTTTTAGCTTTTAACAGAAATGTGTCTGTTTAGCTGAGGTGTTGCAGACTGCCACAAGAGGGAGCTAGAGTTCACAGCTTATTTCTATGGGAGTCCCTCTCTGTTTGTCTTTGGTCTTTACTACTTAGTGTAGTCTCTACTACTGAGTTTAGTCTCTGCTACTCATTAGAGCAAGGCCTAGAGTATGTATGCTCTGCATTTCTCTCTGTGTTGTAGTTATGTATTATAGCTAAAATGTATTTGTACTTGATAGTACTTGGATTGTTATTATGAATATTAAGTGTATGACTTTGGACTGTTTATAGGAAAATGCTATTTCTTAAAGTAAACGTTTTACTCAAGTTAGTGTATCTGTGTGTGGCTGAGTACTTATTCACAACTGATCTCAATCTAAACGTTTCTGTATGCACAACCTTGGTAAAACAAGGAATACTCTGCTAATACATTAACACTGGTTATGGGCCCAGAGAGATATTGAGAGTTAGTGTGAATATTCAGTTTCATACTCAGACAGCTAACTTGTGGTTTACTGTTAAATTAACAATGGCACAAGAACAGTCAACTAGCTTATCCCTGATAACCAGGTTAGATGGAACTAACTATGTTTCCTGGTCTATGAAGTGCAGCTTACTTTTGCGTAAAGAAGGATTATGGACTGTGGTTAATAATCCACCTGATATAACAGCTTGGGATCCAACAAATGATGAAGATAAGAAGAAAATAGCTGCCTTTAACCGGGATAATGAAAAGGCTCTTAGTATTATTGGACTGACACTGAGTGATCAGCAACTGGTCCATATTCATGGTGAAGATTCTGCTGCCAAGTGTTGGAGTACCTTAAAGAGACTTTATGTTCGAGATAGTGTTGGTGCGCACATACACCTTACACGTAAACTGTTCAGAGCACGTTTGTTAAAAGGTGGTGACATGTTAGCTCATTTGGAGTTTATGAAGAGAACATTACAAGAGCTACATGAAAAAGAACTGATTTTCTCAGAGTTGCATCAAGTTTATATTATTCTTTCTTCTTTGGATGACTCTTATGATGATTATGTGTCTTCACTGGAAGTTTTGACCAGAGATGAACTGACATTGACTGGCATAATAGGAAGACTGTTAGAAGAGTCTAGAAGAAGGCAAGATAGAAAACAACTGAGAGAGAAACCACCACAGGAAGAACAACGGTCTTCAACTGCCTATATTGTTAGGAAATGTTATTCTTGTGGGGCTAAAGGTCATATAGCCAGATTCTGTAAAAGGGGTAAAAAGCAGAATGCTAGTAATATGCAGAGAGATTATAATGATGTCAGTGTAGCTATATCAAGTACAAATAAAACTGTAAGCCATGATATCTGGATAATAGACAGTGGAGCATCTCAGTGTATAACTAAAAGTAAAGAGAGATTTGTTAATATGACTAAAAGTAACCAGCATGTATCATTAGCAAATGGCTGGAAATTGAGAGTATCTGGAGAAGGTAATGCATATTGTTCATGTATTAATGAAAGTTTACCAATGTTATATGTACCTAACCTTAAAAATAACTTACTATCTGTGAGAGAATTGGTAAAAGCAGGGTTTGTGGTAACTTTTCAGGGAGATAAATGTTTAATTGAAAAACAAGGTAAAAGAGTTACTGCAAGATTGCATGATGGCTTATACATTATCCATGATAGTCCATTAAACAAGGCTAATTCAGTTTATGAAAATAGAAAGCCTCATGACGAATGTATTCATTTGCTCCATAGACGTATGGGACATTTAAATTTCAAAATTTTAAAGAAAACTGTTGAGTTATCTAATGGTATAAAATTAAAACCTTGTGCTAGATATTTAAATTGTAATGCTTGCAATCAGGAAAAGAGCAAGGTAATTCCTGCAAACAGGTTAAATGGATTTAAAACCAAGGAACCATTAGAGGTTGTATTTGCTGATCTCATTGGCCCTAAGAAACCCAGTTTAGGTGGAGCCTGTTATATATTGAGCATAGTTGATCATTTTTCTAGATATGGTTTCTGTTATCTGATGAAAACAAAAACAGAAACATATCAGCATTTTGTAAACTGGTTAAGGTTTGTTGAACGAAAAATGAATAAGAAACTGGTTAGTTTAGTAACAGATAACGGTACTGAGTTTACCAATAAGAGATTTGAAGATATGCTAAAGAGAGCTGGTATTGAACATAAACGTTCTGCTCCTTTTCGGCCACAACATAATGCGCATATTGAACGTAGAGGTCAGACATTACAGGCTATGTCTAGAACCATGATTTCAGATTCTGGTTTACCAGAAAGACTCTGGGGTGAAGCTATAATGTGTGCTAACCATGTTTTGAATAATGTAGTGAATGCAACAACTGGTGAATTGCCATTTACTCGCTGGTATGGTAGGAAACCAAATCTTAGTTATTTGCATACATTTGGTGCACCAGCATGGGTGCATATTCCCACACAAGTAAGGCGAAAGGGACAACACAGAGCACGGAAATTATGTTTTGTAGGGTATGAATCTAATCATAGATCATTTAGATTCTGGGAGCCAGGTACTACTAGAGTATATTGTAGTGCAAGTGCTAAATTCCTTGAGCATGTTGGATGGAGTAAACTGGAACAGGAATACAAGGAACAAGATAGTATCGTTGTTGAGGATCCATTGTTTCCTGATGATTCTGATAAGAAAAGTACTGATGATAGGATAGTGAAAGAATCCTCAATAGAGGAATCATCTATGGGTGATGTAGAAGATACCTCGATAGGGGAGGAAAAGGAAGAGGAAATTCCAACAACTTGTACTAAATTGCCTAGGAGGTCAACTAGGGAGAGACGTCCACCTGATAGATATCAGGCAAGTATTGTATGCCAGATTAATGTGGAACCGTCTAATTATAATGAACTTAAGCTGTATCCAACAAAGGAACAGGTAGCTTGGCAGGAAGCTATGAATAAGGAATTAAAATCTTTAAAGGATCTTGAGGTATATGAAGATGTACAGTTACCACCAGGTGAGCGTGCAATAGGTTGCAGATGGGTGTATAAATTAAAGACTGGTGTGGATGGCACTGTTACCCATAAAGCAAGATTAGTTGCTCAGGGATTTGCTCAATCAGATAAGGATTATGATGAGGTATTTGCACCTAGTCTGAGAGCAAATACATTGAGAGGAGCATTAGTTTGGGCAGCTAAAAATAAATGCATAATTAATCATGTAGATGTCGAAACTGCATATCTACATGCACCTTTACAACATACCATTTATATGAGAAAGCCATTAAGTTTAAAAGATGATGGAAAAAATAATTATTGGAAATTAAAGAAAAGTCTTTATGGTTTAAAGCAATCAGGTTATGAATGGAATAAATGCATTGTAAAAGAATTAGTTTCCATGGATTTTAAAGCTGGTATAGCTGATCCTTGTTTATTTAGGAGAGAGAAAGATGGTTTGATTTCTCTGTTGCTATTATTTACAGATGATATAGCGATTATAACAAAGACTGAACAAGAAGCAAATGATATTGTTTCTGAATTACAAAGAAAGTTCAAGATTAGAAATTTAGGAGAAATTAAACATTATTTGGGTCTTGATATAATGAAGACAAATAGAGGATTCAAAATTTCGCAAGCTAAGAAGATTAGCCAATTGTTAAAAAGATATAACCTGGAGAATTGTAAAACTGCTAAGACACCAATGGATCAGGGATTTACAAATAGTGATACTAAATGTCCTGTGTTTGATAAGGAGATATATCAGTCTCTAATTGGTAGTCTCTCATATTTGAGTAATTGGTCTAGGCCAGATATATCTTACAGCGTAAATCAACTGGCTAGATATAATGCTGAACCAAATGAAAGGCATTGGCAAGCAGCTAAACGAATACTTAGATATCTAAAGCACACAATACATTATTCTTTATATTTAGAACCGAGAAATGAATTAGTGTTATCTGCATATGCTGATGCAAGTTTTGCTACTGATGCAATGACTCGCAAATCAACATCAGGTATAGTGGTAATGTTGGGTAATGCTTTAATAGGGTGGAAATCTATTAGGCAACAACATATTAGTTTATCCACTATGGAAGCAGAATTCTCGAGTTTATCATTAATGTGTACAGAATTGGTATATTATAAACAATTGTTAAAGGATATAGGAATTACTGTACAGGAGCCATTTATTGTGTATGAAGACAATCAATCTGCCATTAGTATGGCTAATAGTTTAGCTGTGAAAACAAGGTCGAAACATACTGATTTGAGATATCTGAATGTTAGACAATGTGTTCAAAATAAAATGGTTAAGTTGGAATACTGCATGACTGAACAGAATATTGCAGATCATTTCAGTAAAGCGCAAGGTGCAATTAAACATAAAGAGTGTTGTGAAAACTATGGTTTAAAGATGTAAGGTATTATATATTGACCTACCCAAAGGGGAGAATGTTAGGTCCCTGACCATAACTAATATTGGGTAGGACAATATATGTTTTAGCTTTTAACAGAAATGTGTCTGTTTAGCTGAGGTGTTGCAGACTGCCACAAGAGGGAGCTAGAGTTCACAGCTTATTTCTATGGGAGTCCCTCTCTGTTTGTCTTTGGTCTTTACTACTTAGTGTAGTCTCTACTACTGAGTTTAGTCTCTGCTACTCATTAGAGCAAGGCCTAGAGTATGTATGCTCTGCATTTCTCTCTGTGTTGTAGTTATGTATTATAGCTAAAATGTATTTGTACTTGATAGTACTTGGATTGTTATTATGAATATTAAGTGTATGACTTTGGACTGTTTATAGGAAAATGCTATTTCTTAAAGTAAACGTTTTACTCAAGTTAGTGTATCTGTGTGTGGCTGAGTACTTATTCACAACTGATCTCAATCTAAACGTTTCTGTATGCACAACCTTGGTAAAACAAGGAATACTCTGCTAATACATTAACAATATCATTTGCCCCCTAACGAATTAAAAATACACCCAATTCAACTAATAACTGGTTGAATTAAAACATTTCATTTGATAACAGAGCATCACAAAATAGTTCCAAGTCCAGCTTATTTGGAGAAGATAATTCTGTAAGTTGCATTCATTAATGCAAACAAGCTGTTATCTTTCTTGGTTTCCCCCTATTTGTACATTATCTTTAAAAACCTATGAAGAATTAATAAATCAATATTGTTATTAAAAATGCACTTGCTGAACAGCATAATTCTGGCAAAGGACTCACATGGAGAAAAGACTTATAAGATCTGAAGACATGAACACACTGATTTGGAAGAAATGCTTATTTAGATTCCTGGGAGCTGATTCATTTAACCAGCTAACTGGCAGCACCAAGTCAAACTTGGCAAATTTCAAAAACTAAGCAGGATCCTATCTGGCAAGAATTTCAATAAAAGGTTCCCAAGAAATCTCCATAGCTATTACGCCATCCTCATTATTCAGTGGACACTGAAGACAGAATGAATCTGAATCTTTAGAAATGAAATTATTCAAAGAGATATATATCATATGCTGTTGTCTTCATTAAAAATGTATGTAAGTGGAAAGAAACTATGGTTTCCAAATGCCCCATCCCACATAGGCCATCCTACACGGGCAAAGCCAATTTTCATGTGGGAATTTTCCTCACCTCACAGAGTTGTTGTTATAGGGAAAATAGCAATGGAAGGAGTATTATGTATCTTCGCTACTTTGAGTTATTTGTAAAAATAATAAAGATGGGAGAAAAATAAATAAGTGAAATAATTTAAATAAAAATAATTTAAAAACTAATTCACATTGAAGTTTTTATTATGATTTTACCTTGTTCTTGACACAAAATCAGATTTGGGGAAATTGGGAGATACTTTTCTTATATTTTGATTGAAAGTACTCCAGAGTTGCAATAGTCATAAGGTACCTAACTCAGCACCATAAAGAAACATGATTTGAGCATAAGCTTTAGGGCTTCTGAACAGCTTTGTGGGACCAAAGTTAATTTTTCAGCATTCTGCAACAAATACTCTGAGTGTGTCCTAGTCTCTCCCAGTACACTGGAGGCATAGTGCTTGGCATGTTATGGCTTATATTATACACTATTAGGTTTGTGTTGTGATGTTCATATTATTAAGTCATATCACCGGTTACAGCAAATCTCCTTCCCAGGCTAAAGGAAATCAGCAACTGGCAGATGACCTGAACATGTTCTACTGCAGGTTTGAAAGGAAACTACAGCCACCTATCTCCACAACCCCCATCCAGACACACCAACAAGAGCCAAACCTCCTGCAACTGACCCCAACTCAGACACACCAACACAGCCAAACCTCCTGCAACTGACCCCAACTCAGACACACCAACAACAACCATACCTCCTACAACTGACCCCATCCCATTGGGTTCACAACCCCTGGTGATCACATAAAATGAAGTGAAAGATCTATTTCACAGACAAAAGCCAGGAAAAGCACCAGGCCCAGACAAGATAACTCCTTTTCCCTTAAAAGTCTGTGCTGACCAATTGACCCCCATCTTCACCCGAAACTTCAATAAATCACTAGAGATGTGCCATGTTCCTTCTTGCTTCAAATGCTTCACTATCATCCCAGTGCCGAAGAAGCCCTCCATCAAGGAACTGAATGACGACAAACCAGTTGCTCTAACATCTCTAGTTATGAAAACCTTTGAAAGGCTAGTGATGTCCCACCTGAAAACCATCATAGATCTGCTATTAGACCCCCTGCAATTTGCATACCAAGCAAATAGATTGACAGATGATGCTGTTAATATGGCTCTTCATTACATCCTTCAACATCTTGAATCTCCAAAGACCTATGCAAGGGTTCTCTTTGTAGACTTTAGTTCAGCATTCAATACCACCTTACCGTACATTCCTCTAACTAAACTAAATCAGCTAGCCGTACCTGAACACACTTGTAAATGGATCACAAGCTTCCTAACAGACAAGAAGCAGCAGGTGAAGCTAGGCAAAATCACATAAGATACCTGTACAATTAGCACAGGGCTATGTGCTCTCTCCACTTCTCTTCTCTCTATATACCAATGACTGCATCTCAAACGATCCATCTGTTAAACTACTGAAATTTGCAGATGATACAACAGTGATTGGTCTCATTCGAGACAACGATGAATACCGCATACAGACGAGAGATTGAGCAACTAGCCTCGTGATGCGACCGGAACAATCTGGAACTGAACACACTCAAAACCGTAGAAATGGTGGTAGACTTTAGCAGAAACCCTCCCATTCTACCACCTCTTACAATACTAGACAACACAGTATCAACAGTAGAGCCTTCAAATTTCTAGGTTCTATCATATCTCAAGACCTAAAATGGTCACCTAACATCAAAAACATCATAAAAAAGCACAACAAAGAATGTTCTTTCTGCGCCAACTCAGGAAGCTCAAACTGCCCAAGGAGCTGCTGATACAATTCTACAGAGGAATTATTGAGTCTGTCATCTGCACCTCTATAACTGTCTGGTTTGGTTTTGCAACCCAACAAGACACAGACTTCAGAGGATAATCAGAACTGTAGAAAAAACAATTACTGCCAACCTGCCTTCCATTGAGGACCTGTATACTGCACGAGTCAAAAAGAGGGCCGTGAAAATATTTACAGACCCCTCGCATCCTGGACATAAATTGTTTCAACTCCTACCCTCAAAATGACGCTATGGAGCACTTCACACCAGAACAAATAGACACAAGAACAGTTTTTCCTCGAACGCCATCACTCTGCTAAACAAATAATTCCCTCAACACTGTCAAACTATTCACTAAGGCTGCATTACTATTACTATTAGTCTTCTCATCGTTCCTATCATCCATCTCCTCCCACTTATGACTGTATGACTGTAACTTTGTTGCTTGTATCCTTACGATTTATATTGATACTGTTTCCTGATTGCTTATTTGTACCCTATGACTATCATTGTGTTGTACCTTATGATTCTTGATGAATGTATCTTGTCTTTTTTTAATGTACACTGAGATCATATGCACCAAAGACAAATTTCTTGTATGTCCAATCACACTTGGCCAATAAAGAGGCGAATGTGCAAATTGAGAATAAAAAAAAGCAAATATGAATGATGCTAGCTAAAGTGATTCATATTTTGAAGATCTGCATTGCCAGCCATTTGGAGTCTCATTTTTTTAGGGCCCATTATATACTAACCTTACTATAGCAGAATGACTAAGCCTCAATCATGTAGGCTGCTGACATCAGAATGCTTACTCAGAAGTGGCTTCATTGACTCAACTATGAATATATTAATGTATTAGCATCGAACTGCCATGTAAAGCTATCCATACTTTCTCTGTTTGGAAGGAAAAAATATTCAAGAGACATAATTTCAAAACATGGTGTTAAAGAAAAAGAGAGGATGCTGTAGTGTCAGCCACAGCCCTGTGGCCATTCTAACACAATGTGTGTACTGTACATATTTATGTGAATGCTACTTTACTTTTTTTCCAAAACAGCTTACTGTGCATTTGGAAAGATATTGAGATACTAAAATATCTAATCATATTCGGCACTCATAATCAATTAGCTGGTGTTTTGGATTTGGATTATAATTTTGCTATTTTAGTGATTTTCCTCTAGGACACAGGTCACCAACTGGTGGTCTGCGGACCACTGGTGGTCCGTGAGAAAATTTTGGTGGTCCGCGGCGCACCTGGGTGGAGGAGTTGCTCTGGGATGACAAATGGCCAGTCCTGTGACTAGAGCTCTAGAATATGGGACCGGCCAGGCAGCTCATGGTGGGGTTGGAAATCTCTGCCGTAGAGGGAGCTACATGAAACTTGCAACTTTGCAGCGCAGCCCTTGCCGGCAGAATGAGGTAATGGTGCAAGGGGGTGGCGCAGGTGGGCCAAAGCAACGGGTGTTGGCAACTCACGACTCATTCTTCCCCCTGCTGTGGCTTCCTGTCGGCTGAACCCACCAGTGGCTGGCCTGCCCCTCACCCTCCCCTACCAGTCACTTCTCGCCTGGCCTGAGAAGAGAAGGGCAGGGGATGGAGATTTGTTCCAAATTCCAGAGTGGAAGCGAAGCTTCATCTCCGCACACCTTGGTCTCTCAGGGAGACGCTTGACTTCCTCTCAGCCCCGAGACACTGGCCCAGCTGTTTCTCTCCGCCACTGCTGTTGGCGCCTCCATGGCCTGCCTGCTGCTTTTGCAGTGCAGTTAAATTTAGTTCGCTTCACAATGGGGGAGACGGTATGCCCTTCTCCTCCTGGAGCCCATTACGATGCGGAGCATCGGCTACAGCCAGGTTGGGCGAGTGTCAGGGCGGAGAGCAGGTTGTGCATCTCCCCAAGCTACCGAGGTGCATCCAGCACCAACAAAGCCCGAAGAAGCGTCCGCGAGACCCAGAGAGCACCAGAAATTCATAACCAGGCAATAGCTGTTCCCAGTAAAAAAAATGATCTTGATAATTGAACTTTTGAATTCAGTCAAAAATAAGGCTGACCTACTAATGTCCTTTGAAAAGTATACTGTACCGAGAGTCACCAAATAAATAGCAAAAGCTGTAAAGACACCTTGTACTCACACCAATAGGCAATGAATAACTAACAAGGAATTTAGAGCGGATCCCACTCCTGAATCTACTAGGAGAGAATAAAACAACTGTGGAAGGCTTAATTCTAAAGCACAAATAAGGCAAAGATGAGATAAGTGCAATTATTTATAGATCATTCAGATCATTCTGCAGATTTCGAACAATAGAGTGAACAGAAGGTGATGGGATTTCAAAAAGGCAATAATTCTGTCCTTGAGCAAGCTGCTTTGTGAAAGCTCCTTGATAGATTTAATACATGTTGAATGGTTGCCACCTAGAAGAGGCTGCATACAAATTGCTAACATTTTTGGGACTTTGAACCCCATACATTATATTCTAGTGCTATGTAAAATACAATCAAATATGATTACTCAATAAATCAAGTTCTTTTAAAAACAGCAACAACAACTCAATATTTAAATATGATGCTAGGCAGGCATTTACTGGGAATGCTTTAATTTATATTCCTGCACTAAGCAGAGAATTGGCCATGATAGCCCCTTCCAGTTTTATGATTCAATGATTCTAGGCTTACTGGAATAAATGGAGCTTAGATTAGTCAAGGTTAATACTGGTGATTTGAAATAAAACTCTAACGCAGAGGTCTTCAAACTTGGCAACTTTAAGACTTGTGGACTTCAACTCCCAGAATTATCCAGCCAGCATCTAACGTATGTATGTATGTATGTATGTATGTATGTATGTATGTATGTATGTATGTATGTATGTATTTATTTATTTATTTATTTTTTTATTTATTTATTTATTTATTTATTTATTTATTTATTTATTTATTATTTTGCCACCCATCCCACAGCGACTCTTCCTTAAGTATGACTATGTCTGAATCCTATCCCATATACACAGACCTTATTTTTAGAACCATACTATAGAGAGTGAGAAAAAAAGAGCATACTTTTCTTTTAAGAAAAGCTAAATTCTATTTAAAAAATACAAGTACTTGGTATAAGTAGATATTTTTAATAACTGGAAATCACTAGAAACCAGAGGCATCTCCTTCCCTGAGAGGAAAGAGAAAATGGATACCTCAAAAAGAATATTGAGTTAATAAGTTTTTGAAAAATGAATAAATGCAGAGAAACAAAGGGATCAAAGAGAATGAAAAAGAAATAAAAAGAACCAGAAAAGAAAAGGTCAAACATGGTAATTAAAGTGCAAAAGTTCAACTGGATAATTTTTTCCCTCATTAACTTTGTAGCATGGAATTGCCTCATCTCTTAAATGTCACAGCTTGCCCATTATTATCTCTTTCCCTCTCCATGTAAAAGAATGCTCAGCTTCAAGGAGGGACATCAGATAATTTTCCCCTTGGACTCTCCAGTGATGAGTTTTGCTTTAATCCCCTGAAATGTATGGCTCACCCAAATTGACTTCCTTGCTATTCACTAGGCTTTGTAAATTCATATTTTCTTTTTTAACATTACTCTCAATAAATTCAATGAAACCCATGCTTGACTGGGTGCATCTAGGAATGATCAATAAACTATGCAAAAAGAAAGGTATCTACCAGTTACTAAATTCTGAGAATTATACAGTTCATTTTGCTATAATATTGTACTGGGATAACATAAAATCTTGTACAACATATAAGTTAGAGAAGTCTAAGCATCAGACCTACATCCAGAAAATATACACAAAACTAGAAAATTCATACGGATTGGTACTATTAAGAGAGGTGAGAATATAATTTGTATGTGGTCTAGTGATTAACTTATTGTTTTAGGGCCTAGGTCAGGGGTGTCAAACTCACATTATCACAGCGGTGTCACGTGACATATCGAGATTTTTTC
Organism: Diadophis punctatus similis; assembly: GCA_023053685.1. Taxonomy (NCBI): domain Eukaryota; kingdom Metazoa; phylum Chordata; class Lepidosauria; order Squamata; family Dipsadidae; genus Diadophis; species Diadophis punctatus. Next base: position 36,594,378 of record JALIGW010000001.1, on the reverse strand, counting down.
CGCCTTTGCTAAAATGGGCATGGGCGTGGCCAGCACATGATGCATCCGGCCCGCGAGCCAGGAGTTTGACAGCCCTGGCCTAAGTAATCCAATTTCAAATCCATCTTCAGCTGTAGACGCTTACTAGCTATCTTTGGACCAAACATGCTCTCAGACCAATATACCTCACAAGGGTGTTGTTGTGGAGAAAAAAATGGAGGATTGTTATATATTTGAACACCTGGAGCAAAAAGGAATGTAATGTACTACTACTTTATTTTCAATATCAACTATCTAAACTAACACAATATCATTAATTTTTGTGGAGGGGTTGTAAATATAAGCTGCTTTTGTGCCTTTTAGAGCTCTTTCAAATTTCATCATGCCCAATCTACATCTTATGAGACAGTAACAGAGATTCTGTGATATTTAAAAGAAGTTATTAGAAATTCTTTATACCAATTAGGGTGCACAAGCTGAATGTTTTCAGAACTTCTTCAAAAGTTTATTTATCAAATTTATATTATGCCCATTTTACAAAAATGACTCTGGGAGGCAAACAACAAACAGTTGTAACCTTGGGTAGCATACATTTCAATTCAATTCAATATTGTTGAATTGTAATTTTAAATGGGAAGAAGAGATCAATTCCTATTTAATTTAACGTAGTTTTTGTGCAAGGGAAGATAATTCTATTTAGTGTTTAATTTTTCTTGTTCAGTGGCAGGCCACTTAAAGATTGAGCATGGTTATCTGTTTCAAAAATCTTATATATCCCTGCTCCATGCCCCCATGGCAATTACACCAAAGTGATTAAAGAACTGGATCTAGGCATTCCACAAATCTCATCTTGTTACTCAAGGAGCCATAGTACATAGTACCATTGAAATGGCATATGAAATGGCCTTTCATAATATATTAGTTATCCATTTCAGCAGCACATGAAATAGACCTAAGGAACAAATATAATAACTTGGAATAGCAAACAGAAATGCAAAGTATTATTAATCTTATAATTTACTTTGGAAAGGATGTGGAACTTTGCATAAATCTTCTCTACCTTCCAGAAAATTCTGTTGTTCTGCAGTGTAATCTCATCACTGAAGTCACATCAAAGACTTCAAGGTGGTGGTTTTTTTTTGGTAAACATCTGTCATATCTTCAGTTGCCATTGGAATTTCATGCAGCAAGGACCATAGCAAAGATACAACAGAAGATAGGATATAATGTTATTGGGAGCCTAAAACTCAAGGAAAGTCATATGAAGGTTTACAATTGTGGAAGAGGCAAAGGAGCTGGTTGCTAAAATTATTTGTCTAATGATTAAAACATAATGCATATTAAGCAGTGGCATTTGTAAACCTCATTGACATTCAGAATTACAGTGGAATATCTATGGAAAGCCAATTTATGAATGATCCTGCATTGTAGCAGGGAGGTTGAACAAATTAGTTTTTTATCCCTTCCAGCCCTTTCAGCTCTATGATGCAAACTAAAAGTATTAATCAACAGGAGTGAATAACTTCTGGGTTAAGTTTCTGAATTTTACAGTGAAGATCTTTAGGCAGCAATATTAACAGGAGAAAAGAAGACTGGTGTAATAAGTGAAACAACTCACACAGACACAGGCACAAATGATAGAAAGAGGGTGGGTGGGAGACATGAAGACATAAAAATTGTAAACCCAAACTTGTGAAAATTGAAACTAAATAAAAGCCAGGTATATATTACAGCAGTAAATTCATTAGCAACCCAGTAATTATGGATTGCTGGAGAAGACTCCTGCGAGTCACTTGGACTGCAAGGAAACCAAACCGGTCAGTCCTAGAGGAGATCAACCCTGACTGCTCTTTAGAAGGCCAGATCCTGAAGATGAAACTCAAATACTTTGGCCACCTAATGAGAAGGAAGGATTCAGTGGAGAAGAGCCTAATGCTGGGAACGATTGAGGGCAAAAGAAGAAGGGGACAGCAGAGAATGAGGTGGCTGGATGGAGTCACTGAAGCAGTCGGCATGAGCTTAAATGGACTCCGGGGGATGGTAGAGGACAGGAAGGCCTGGAGGAACGTTGTCAATGGGGTCATGATGGGTTGGACACCACTAACAACAGCAATTATGGATAAGTATAAAATACAAAGGTGAATTATTTTCTTCTCTTTTTTTCTTCATTTGTATTTTTAGCTTGGGATTGTCACTTTTCACTTTTATTATTTTAAGATTAAAGATTGATTTGTGAATTGTATATGCATAAAATACATAAAATGGCAAAAATAAATAATTAAAAAACATGATTAAAATATAGCTAAAAAGAATTTGTTAGAGGTGTAGCTTTGCTATCTAACTTTGGCAAAAAAATAAAATAAAACTTAGTAATTAATTTCTCTATGAGTCTAATTTTCCTTCAGGGTTTTGGTTGACTCAGCAGCAGCCTTTTTGGGAAATAAGAATTAAATCATGCATTTCTTTAAAAATAGAGCTGCCAGATTTTTTTTTACCCAGTTAGATTTACCTGGACTCAGAACAGACACTTAAGCACTGGACCCTGGACAGTTAGTTTTTAAAATATCGATCTAAGGATTGGGAAATATTTTGAAAAAAGCAAGATAAAAAAGTGATATATGAGTGCATTCTATTGTCTCCCTCCTATATTTTATTTTATTTATTTATTTATTGTTTGTTTGTTCTTCTATGCCGCCCTACTCCCGGGGGACTCAGGGCGGCATACAACAATTTTGCAAGAACATCAATAAAACAGTGATTTAAAAACAACAATTAAAAATGTACAAAAGTTAAAAAAAATTATGCACAATCAGTCATACCAGAGGGGGGAGAATTCAGATGTAATTTAGTCTTTCCCCCCCCCCGCCTGCAGGAAGAGCCATGTCTTGACGGCTTTCCGGAAGGCCAGCAGGGTGGGGATGGTTCGGGTCTCTGGGGGAAGTTGGTTCCAGAGCGCGGGGCCCCCCACAGAGAAGGCTCTCCCCCTAGGGCCCACCAACCGGCATTGTTTGGCTGACGGGACCTGGAGGAGGCCAACTCTGTGGGCCCTAACCGGTCGAAGGGAAGTGTGAGGCAGAATGCGGTCCCGAAGATAGCCTGGTCCTAGGCCATGAAGGGCTTTAAAGATGATGATCAACACCTTGAATTGTACCCGGAGACCGATGGGCAACCAATGCAGCTGGCGGAATATAGGTGTCACGTGGGTGTACCTTGGCACACCCACCACAGCACGCGCAGCCGCATTTTGCACCAACTGGAGTCTCCGAATACTCTTCAAGGGTAGCCCCATGTAGAGCGCATTGCAGTAATCCAAACGCGAGGTGACTATTTGATTGCTATTCAACAGATATGTGTGTATGTAAGAGTTTACTGGATTTTGTATTTGAGGGTTCCATTCTATAAGCCACCTGGAATCACCATGAGCTAAATGGCTATATACATTTTCTAAATGAATGAATGAATGAATGAATGAATGAATGAATGAATGAATAAATAAATGAATGAATGAATAAATAAATAAATAAATAAATAATACAATATTTTCTCCACTATACTCTATAGTATAACTATTCTATTATTCTATTATTATTTTTACTACTACTACTGTACTGCATTCTATAGCAGGACTGTCAAACTCCCGGTCCATGGGCTGAATGCGTCACACGTTGCCACACTGATGCCCGGTTTAACAAGTGGGAAAAATGTCCCAATACGTCACGTGATGAGGCCATGACACCATGAGTTTGACACCCCTGTTCTATAGTATTCCAGAGAAATGCTTTCTTCTCATAATTCCGCCTTCTGTTTCAATTCCATTCTGGGATTTCTTCTGCTTTTATTTTCTCTGTTAATGCCCAAAATGTACATCACTTGCACTTTTCCACATTCTGCTTTTCTCTGCTGTGCCTCTAAACTTTCTTTTCTCCTGAAACATCCACTACCTTTCAAGCAAAACCACCTTGTATTATTTGGCTGTTTTTGAGGTTCCCATATCCGTGTCAATGTTGCAATTTTTTTGGTAACACTGCAGGGCTAACTAACACTGCGAAAAAAACCTCAAATGAGAAGGGAGGAAAGCAGTAGGGATACCTGCATTATATCTAAGCAGCCTGCTCTTCCATGGTTGTTTTTTATTGTTCTATGGTTCTGAACAATGTCCTATTCCGACTTGATTCAGATATTGCAGACTGTAACAATATTCTGATATTTAGGTAATTGTGCCATACAGATATATTTTCAATTGCAACCCTGTGCATATCTAAAAGTAATACCCAACAAGTAAAATGGGATGTTCTTCTACTTATGTTCCCCAAAGTGTTGCTTACATATGTTTTCTAAACCCAGTACAAAATACTAATTAGCTTGGTTGCAATGCTTTCACGGGGACTGATGTTATATTTACTATATTAGTAATCTTTCTATGAAAAATAATTTTTAACATTAAAAATCCATTCCCCTAAGAAAGCAGAAGAAAACTAAAGGACTTGATAAACTGGCTATTGTGTTGATGGTTTTTAATCTTTCCTCTGGAGTGTTAAAATAATTGAGCAGATGTTAAAATACTGTATATGTAAACATAGAAAATTAGTCCAAAGAACTGATGTCTTAAGGACAGAAGATCATTGAGAGACAAATGTTCTCTCAATTTGAGTAGTTTTTAGAATTTGCATAATAGGTAATATTTTACAGAAGTGTAAACCAACATACTTTCAATCTTTGGGAAGTTTCTCTGTGGATGGTAAATCTAGGCCAAATAGAATTCTTCATGTAGGAAAAACAGAACTTTCCAACTTTCCTGTTTCCAAATCCACAGGTAAAGAGATTTGACAATTAGAAAATTAGATAGTTTGTTAGCATGCACATAAAATAGAAATAATATACAAATTATAAAACTAGATGGTTTGTTGCCCTAATCACAGTTTATCATAGAAATAAATAAAAATCTATATATGCTTAGGATATGGGAAAAACCCTATTTAGAGATAATCCCTTTATATAAACTAAATATTAGATCTTAGGAATCTAATATTTTCAATATTATATAGCAACTTGATTGCCATCACCAGCACACAATTTCCTTCTTCTTCATAAGTGGAAAGTTTCACCAGAATTTAAGCACAAACCCCTCTCTTTAAGCATAAATAAGGAGCTTATACAAGGTAACAGATGCAAAAATCTGTATAAGTTTGGCTCAGAAATGAACTTCAAGTTTTCCTGAAAGAAAAAGCCCTACAAGAAGTTGCCATCTTTTAACACCCTTTCTAAACCCTTCTTCTAATTTACCAGAAGTTTTCTATCCTGAAACAGCTGCTCCAAAGTGAACTAAACTGCACAATTGAGACATAAATATTAATATGCAAATACACATCCTAATAATATCCATAACATTAGGGGGCTATGCACCTGTTCATACTCAAATGTAATATGTATACCATTGCTTAAATTGCTGCAATTTTGCTGAAACAAACAAAATAACACCTGCTTCTATGATAACAAAACTTTTAGACTACACAATAGAAATTAAGACATGGCTCTTCCTGCAGGCAGGGTGATTTTGAGACAACTTTACATCTGAGGTCTCCCCCATGTATGCATGATTTTGTACGTCCTTTTTAAATTTTTTGTAAATTGTTTTTAATAATGTTATTGTTTAGTTGTTCTTTAAAATGCTGTACGCCGCCCTGAGTCCCCAGGGAGTAGGGTGGCATAGAAGAACTCAAAATAAATAAATAAATAAATAAATAGAAATGTAGAGTATACCAGACATCCATTTACAAGGAAGATGCAAAGTAAGTTTGACTTGGAAGTGTTTCTGGAAAATTAGCATTTAAAAAAATATAAGTGTTTTTTTCTTTTTTATTATATTAAAAACTCATTGCATCTAAAGAATCATTTGTATTTGAAGTATATAATGGGTGTCAAGATATAATTTAAACCATATCTAAGAAGTAGCAAAGAACATTCAACTATATATGAAATAAAGAAAAAATATCAAATACAGCTGGCATGTTAGTGTATAATATAAAATATGCAGCGGATATATTCAATTAAGCTTCATTTTTGTAAATCCAGTAGCTGGAGGCATATGGAGGCATCATGGAGAGAAGTAAGCAGTGGCGTACCACAAGGTTCCGTCCTAGGCCCAGTACTCTTTAATATCTTCATAAATGACCTAGATGAGGGAATAGCAGGAGAACTAACCAAATTTGCAGACGATACCAAACTGGCGGGAGTAGCAAACACCCCAGAGGACAGACTCAAAATCCAGAGGGACCTTGACAGACTCCAACACTGGGCCCAAACCAATAAAATGAAATTTAACACGGAGAAAAGTAAAATTCTACACCTAGGTAAGAAGAATCAAAAATACACATACAAACTGGGTGAAACCACACTCAATAGCAGCGATTGCGAGAGGGATCTTGGAGTCTTGGTAGACAGCCAACTAAATATGAGCCAGCAGTGTGCAGCAGCAGCCAAAAAGGCCAACGCAGTCCTGAGCTGCATAAATAGAGGGATACAATCAAGGACCAGAGAGGTACTAGTACCACTCTATAAAGCCTTGGTCAGACCACACCTAGAGTACTGCATCCAGTTTTGGTCACCACACTACAAAAAAGACATTGAAACCCTAGAGAAAGTGCAGAAGAGAGCAACCAGGATGATAAAGGGTCTGGAAAATAAAACATACAAAGAGCGGTTGCAGGAACTGAGCTTGGCCAGTCTGGCGAAGAGAAGGAGCAGGGGTGACATGATAGCAGTGTTCCAATACTTGAGGGGATGCCACAGAGAGGAGAGGGTCAGGCTGTTCTCTATAGCACCAGAAAGCCAAACAAGGAATAACGGATGGAAGCTGACCAAGGAGAGATTCAACCTGGAAGTGAGGAGAAACTTTCTGACGGTGAGAGCGATCAACCAGTGGAACAGCTTGCCAGCGGAGGTTGTGAGAGCCCTAACACTTGCAACCTTCAAGAGGAGACTGGACTGCCATCTGTCTCAAATGGTGTAGGAACTCCTGCTTGAGCAGGGGGTTGGACTAGATGACCTACAAGGTCCCTTCCAACTCTAATAATAAATCTAAATTTATTAATTATAGAACAGTGTTTCTCAACTTCAGAACTTTAGGATGTATGAACTTCAACTCCCACCCTTCTGGCTGTAGAATTCAGGGAGTTGAAGTCCGCATATTTTATGGTTGATGAGGTTAAAAAATATTGCCATAAAGTGTGTATACATATACGTACCCAGCAGATATGAATACCTGATAACGTATCATATCACGGTGAAATATGGTTTGATTTCAGTTTAAAGAAGGTATAATGATGACTCTGCACCTCGAGGCTTTTTTTTTTCACTAGCAAAGCAGAACTATAAAAACTCACCCTCCTTTGTCTGGGCAAGTCCATAGAAGGCTTGCCCAAGTCAATAGACAGCAAGCTCAGAGTTTTGAATAATACATAGACAGATCTGTTGAAACCACCCACCAATTGCAGCAATTTATTCCTTGATTTGTTCTTAAATTAATTCGTGTAGGGGGTTTCAGAAATTTATCATTTCTGAACAGACAACGTCTGTTTTAAGATGTATGAACCCAGCAATTGTGGTTTGTAAACCATAAATTATTACTTAGCATAAGGTATGATTCATAAAACCATGTTTCAATCCAGTAAATTGTGTGTTAACAATTACAACATAGAGTGCCAACATGCTTTGCCACGTCAGAATCAGAATAGAGCTGGAAGAGACCTTGGGGTTTTTCTAGTCCAGCCCCCTGCTAAAGCAGGAGATCCTATACCATTTCAGACAAGTGACTGTGACTGTCCAGTCTCTTCTTAAAAACCTCCAGTGATGAAGCACCCACAATGTCTGAAGGCAAGCTGTTCCATTGGTTTATTGTCCTCACTGTTAGGAAGTTTCTCCTCAATTCCAGGTTGCTTCTCTCCTTGATTAGTTTTCATCCATTGTTTCTTATCCTGCCCTCTGGTGCTTTGGAGAATAAATAGATCCCCACCTCTTTGTGGCAGCCTCTCAAATACTGGAATACTGCTATCATGCCCTCTCTAGTCCTTCTTTTCTCTAGACTAGCCAAACCCAAATCCTGGAACCGTTTTTTATATGTTTTAGTCTCCAGGCCTTCAATCATCTTAGTTGCTCTGCTTTGCACTTCTTCCAAAGTTTCAACATCTTTTTTGTAATGTGGTAATGGTTTTATAAAGCGACACTAATACTTCAAGTGATTTTGATTCTATCCTTTGGTTATACAATCAAGGATTGTATTAGCTTTTTTGGCTGCCGCCGCACACTACTGACTCATATTTAAGTGATTGTCTGCTAAGACTCCAAGATCCCTCTCACAGTTACTGTTTTTGAGCCAGGTTTTGCCTAATATGTACTTGTACCTTTGGTTTTTCCTACCCAGGTGTAAAACCTTGTTTTTCTCCACATTAAATTTCATTTTGTTGGATGGGCCCATTGTTCAAGATCTTTTTGGATCCTGAGCTTGTCTTCTGGGGTATTGACTATTCCTGCCAGCTTAGTGTCATCTGCAAATTTGATGAGTTCCCCTTCTATTCCCTCAACTAAGTCATTTATAAAATTATTGAAGAGTACTGGGCCTAAGACAGAACCTTGTGGTACCCCACTGTTTACTTCCCTCCATGTAGTACCATTAAGGACTGTGCTTAGAGTACAGTTTGTCAGCCACTTACAAATCCATTAGGTGGTGATGCTGTCTATCCCACATTTTTCTAGGTTACCAAGAAGTAGGTTGTGGTCTACTTTGTCAAATGCCTTGCTGATGTCTAAATATACTATGTCCACAACATTTTGCTGGTCTACTAATTTAGTCAGTTTGTCAAAGAATGAAATAAGATTGGTTTGGCATGATCTGTTTTTAATAAACCCATGCTGGCTACTAGTTATAACTTTATTTGTTTCTATATGCTCACAGATCTGTTTTTTGATTTTTTTTTTCTTCCAGTATCTTCCCAGGTTAGGCTAATTGGTCTGTAGTCTCCTGGGTCTGGTTTTTTTTTTTTTCATTTTTTGAAGATGAAAACCACATCAGTTCTTTTCCAATCCTCTGGTAGTTCCTCAGTGCTCCAAGATTTTTTAAAGATATGATACAATGGTTCTGAGATAACATATGTCAGTTCCTTCAAAAACCTTTAACCTTAGACTGTCTACAGTCGACCTCTCCCCATTTCTAAGAGGTCTGTAAGAGGCGTGCTTAAGCGCACCACTATGCCTACCATCCCTGTCCTACTGTCCTATTGTCCTTTTTTATCGTTACTTTTTACTTATGTTTATACAAACTACTACTATCCTATACATGTTTGACAAATAAATAAATAATAAAAAAACTCTGGGATGTAATCCATCAGGTCCCGGTGATTTATATTCCTCAAAGTCAGGTTTTGCCTTATCATATTCTTGTTTATTTTAATTTTTATTTCTAGTCTGTCTTTTACAGTTATGTTTTTGGTAGGTTAGGCTATAGTTTCTTTTTGTGTGAAGACTGATGCAAAGAATGTGTTAAGCAGCTCTGCTTTCTCTCTACTGCCTGTTACTTCCTTGCTATCTTCTCTCTTCAGTGGACCAACTTTTCCTTGACTTTTTTCTTGTTATTTATATGTTGAAAGAAACTTTTATTATTATTATTTTTGACTTTTGTTGCATTCATTCTGATGTGTGTGTGTGTGTGTGTGTGTGTGTGTGTGTGTGTGTGTGGTGTGTGTGTGTGTGTGTGAGAGAGAGAGAGAGAGAGAGAGTGAGAGAGAGAGGGGGATGTTTGTGTGTGTGTGTGTGTGTGTGTGTGTGTGTGTGTGTGTGTGTGTGTGCTTTAGCACCACTTTAAACTGTGTTCCACAATTTAATATATTCTAAGGCAAGTAATGTACCTATTCACCCTTTCAAGATACATTCAGAAACCCAAGCTAATAGCCATGGATTCCTAAAGAAAATAAATAGAAAATACAAAGAATGGCAGAATAAGGGTCTGATGAGAAACATTTAACTGCATATTGCCATTTCATCTCTTCAAACACTTAAGTAAGTGCAAATTGTGCAAACTAGAAATTTTGCTTCTTCACTGTTTTATAAATAGACTTAAGTAATGACCAAATTGAATCATTATCCTTGCAAGATTTTCTTTTAAGTGGAAAAAGTAGACCTTGATGAAAAAAGATTGCCTTTACTATCTCAATAGAAATGAATTCTTGAGTTAAAGGCAAGAATATATTGAGGACGAAAGAAGTAAAATGAGAGAGAGGAGAGCTGGCGAGGAAGAGGAGAGAAGGTTAAAGGAAGTTAAATTAGTCAGTTAAAGTGAAGAGTATCATTATTGCAAGAGAATCTTGTGGTGATTCTATGTCTAATGCTATAATTAAAAAAACATGATAGTAAACAAACAAAAAAATGGTAATACTGAACTGAAGCTCTGAGAGCTGAAGAAGCTTCTTGGGTGAGAAGTGAAACGTCTTCAAAGAAAAACCAGAAAGTCCAGTTGCCTCTTGAAAAAGTACCTTTAGGACAACCATGACTTGGATGACTGAGATTCTCAGTCATCCAGGACATGGTTGTCCTAAATCCCCATAGACATTCACCTTGAGTTATTTATAAAATTTATAAACATGGGAAATAAATAAATATCTTACACCATACATAAAATTGTTCTTGGAAAATATTAAATACAATCTACTCCAAAGGAAAACCTAACATGTCATTTTTATTAGTGTAGAAAAAAAATCTCAGCCTTTTCAAAAATTGAAAGGTTACACATTTTTTTAAGCTAGTTTTGATCTATGGAGCAATAAATTCTTTTTCAGGATTCAATATAATCCTCTTGACTAACAAAAATGTATTAAAATGTTTGAAACATTCTATAAAGGATGATATTCAATTAAATTCCACATATATCCAGAAGATAAATTGTTCTGTTTGCTATTTAATATAATTGAAAAAATTATCATTATTTGTGAAATAAGTATTAAAATACTACTTACTATTAACTGAGAATCCTTAAAATGAAATATTAATTGAAACATTATCTGAGATCAAAATTAAATTAATTATTCTCAGCATTACTTTTTTAGATGTTTTCATGACAATTAAAATATATGAAATAGATGTTTTCTTCCTCCCAGCAGAGTTGGACCAATGAAGTTAATGTCCTTAGGCAAAAATCTCCCTATCTGTCCTGATACTTAAATGTGGAATACTTAGAGCTCTCTGAGCTTGGTTACTTTGCTTCCAGACATTTCATTAACTGACTAAGTAACATCACCAGTGCTGGTGATGATATTACCCAATTGGGTAATGAAATGTCTGCAAGCAATCAAGCTCAGAGAGCACCAAAGACTCCACAGCTCAACCCCTAAGCTTCAATTATCTACTACTGGCAATACTAAAATACATATTCTCTCAACAGCTGCATACCTGCACATATATATTGGCAATGTAAAAGAAACAAGTAGTGGGTTGTCATATTCTTTAACTCACATGAACACGTCAACACAATTTACTGTGTTTCCTGCTTTATCTATTTATACATGAATTTGCCCCTAATATGGAAAATGGACACAAATCAATGTAAATGAATCTTCTACCTAGTGTATCTTATAAAGCCCCAAGCATATCTAGATAAGAATGCCCCTGGCCCTTTGCCCAAGGACAAACTTATTGATAAAAGTAAGTGAAATTTAAACTATAAATGACAGATGATGACTTCGGGGACTCGTATGTACATTTTTGGAAAACGTATGCTCCATTGGACTGTCTGGGGATGTCTTCCATTGCCTTGCAGGAGGTTCTGGTAGCAAAATACATATGGATTTGGGTAATATTTCCTTTATGCTTCTGTCTGTGTTTTAAATGTTGTAGCAAATAGACAATTAGATTACCGTATTTTTCGGAGTATAAGACGCACCGAAGTATAAGACGCACCTTAGTTTTGGGGGAGGAAAACAAGGAAAAACTCTGCCTCCCAGCAATTTGCCAAACAGCAAACAGCAAACAGCACAGATGATATACACTGTTTGCTGTGTATTTCTGTGCATGTGTGCTTGACCCATAGAAATAGCAAAGAATTGGAGAAATGTACATTATGGCAGTATATTAATCCCAGAAAGTTTTCTTAAATGTAATCACACTAACTCCTCCCAATTATTTAAATAGATCTACTCCAAACATGACTAAGTCCGGGTTTAATTCAGCTGCCTTATTTTAATACTAATACTTAATACTAAAACAGGACATTTCAGATTATACTTTTACAGATCTTTAAAATTGATGTGGCTTTCTGGAAGGCTTTCTGCTATTTAAAAGAAGATACAATAGCACTGGGCCTCTTCAGAGCAAGAATTTATTTTAAAAAGCTTCTTCATTTTGTTAAGTTGTCTAGAACAATAATAAAGCAGTCTTTAAAAAATAAGTCTTATAATTTGAACACTCTACAAACATTTAACAAAATAACATATTAACAGAATCTGCCTCTACCTAGGATAGAACTCACAACCTCCTGACTGTGAGGCAAGAGCTCTACCTCTAGGCTACAATAGCTGTAGCTTACCTTTTTGCAATTTCAGCACTGTAACATTGCCAGCAGTTTATCTCCCAGCATTTTGTCTCATTACAGCCACCGTAGTTAGTTTCATTTTACAACGTGGCTTGCAAGCCGGTCAGCTGCAGGTCGGGAGGCAAGTAATCTCTTAGTGTGCTAATAAGGCTTTGCCTGTTTGCTGCAAAGAGGTAAATTGCTGGCAGGCAGAGGCCAAAGGGTGGGGGTGGCTGGGTGGGGCTACATTCGGTGTATAAGACACACCCAAATTTTCACCCTCTTTTTGAGGGTAAAAAGGTGCGTCTTATACTCCGAAAAATACGGTAGATTAGATTAGATTAAATTAGATTAGATTAGATTAGATTAGAATAGAATCTAATTGTAGGTCATCTAGTCCAACCCCCCACCCAAGCAGGAGAGCCTACACCATTTCTCACAAATTATCACAAATGCATTTAAGTTTGGCATGTTCTATACATAGTTTGAAAATTAAACTGAAAAACTGGCAAAGAAAAGAACAAGCAAAAAGAACTTTCTCCGTTACCTTGTATATGTATTCTACGTACATATATATTACAAATGTTCCTAAACATCTTGCCTTGTATCTTAGGTTTTACAGGGTTTTGAAATTTGCTTTCAAAAATGCCTAGGTTGAATATGTCAAGTAATTCATACTACAGTATATCTGGATGCTATTTTGTAAAAATGAACTAAATAGGTAACTAAGGGATATCCCTTAGTTGATATCTTTATCCTGCCATATATTTATATTTTTACAAGATTATAACATTTCCATTCCAATTTTTCATTATTAAAAATAATTTGAAGTATACAGTAAGTCTCAATATTGTCCAGCTACTTTGATTTTTAGTTTTATTTTTATTATATAAAACACAAAATACTTAGTTTTAAAGATGCATATACTGAGGTTCATATCTATGCATTTTAATGGTGTGTATACTAGGAATATAACATTGTAAACCAACTCATTTTAGCACAGCCATTGTATATTTTTGTAGCTATTGCAACATCTTGTAATTATGACAGTGACTGCTGAATCATACATTTCATATGGTGGGAACATTATGTTCTTTGTCAGAGGGTCCTTATTACAGATTCCAGGACAAATGGTAATTTAAACCTCGTTATAGATGTTTGAGACATAGTAATTTTTCAGTCCTTCATTCATTGCACTTCTCTCCAATGTCCCTCCTTTTATTGTGTGCTGCAATCTCTCCTGAGATTTGTTCTACAGTACTCTGTAGTACATGGCAGAGTGTGAAGATGATAAAGGCTGGTGATTCCTAAAATATGGTCTAATTTGTATTATCAATAGAAATAGAATAACAGAGTTGGAAGGGACCTTGAAGGTCTTCTAGTCCAACCCCCCTGCTTAGGCAGGAAACCCCACACCACTTCAGACAAATGGTTATCCAATCTCTTCTTAAAAACTTCCAGTATTGGAGCATTTACAATTTCTGGAGGCAAGTTGTTCCACTGATTAATTGTTCTAACTGTCAGGAAATTTCTCCTTAATTCCAAGTTGCTTCTCCCCTTGATTAGTTTCCACCCATTGCTTCTTGTCCTACCCTCAGGTGCTTTGGAGAATAGCTTGACTCCCTCTTCTTTGTGGCAACCCCTGAGATATTGGAACACTGCTATCATGTCACCCTAGTCCTTCTTTTCATCAGACTAGACATATCCAGTTCCAGCAGCCATTCTTTATATGTCTTAGCCTCCAATCCCCTAATCATCTTTGTTGCTCTTCTCTGCACTCTTTCTAGAGTCTCAACATTTTATATTACCAATGAAATGTAATGTTGGAGGAACATGAAAAGAAATTAAAGTTTTGCATAGAACTGAGAGATTCCAGGTTCTAATCTTTCCCCATCAATCATACTATGTCTCAGAATAACTTATTTCTCAGGTTATTTTAAAGTTGAAATGGTGTGACAGTAGGGAGGGGAAATCAATATATGCTGGACTAAGCTAGTCCTTAGAGGAAAAATGGAATAAAAATATAAATATGTCTTTTTGATTGGAGAGTATATTGGCAGTTTTTTCATGCTTTGTTCCACAGTTGCTATTTAATTTAATTGTTCTACATTCTTATGCCACAATATACTTCTACAATATTCTATGCTAATGACAGAATTATTTGCTTTTTTATATTTTATAAATATAAAATATTTTATATTTTCAGATTTATATTTTCAGATTTATTTTTTCCTTACATTTCTTACGAAGTGCATTTTCCTTCCTTACTGCCTTTAAAGGCAACTCTGCTGTTTATTAATTCTCAAACAAGTTAAAATTCCAATTGCTGTATTTAAAGTCACCTAATTCAATGAATGAAATCCAACCACATAACATTACTTTGTTCTTGTTAATTTATAAACTCAGTTAATTTTACAATCATTGGATTTAGAAATAATATTTAGAAATGAAAAAATATGAATAAATTTCCAACTTTGTTATCTACATACTCATGACTATTTTTAAATCATAAGTGATTGCCAATAGTTCATCCTTAGTGTTATTTTTGTCTTTATAATTGAGGGACTTTTTTCATGAAAACAACTGAAAGGCCATGACTGCTTTACCAGTGATTGCTTCACCATCACACAATATTGCCTGAACATAGATTGCCTTGTTCAGGCAATATTCTCTGCCCTTGTTGACATACCTGGAAAGAACTGAAAAATGTGCATGACTTTGATGTCATGAAATGAATTAAGATATTATAAATGCTGCCTTGGAAAAGAGAGTGACAAGGCGATTAACTGCTTTCCTAAGGTAAAGTTCTCTTCCAGACAAATCTGAATGCATCTGTACTTATTTTTGTTTTAAAGCAAGCAAAAACAACCCACAAAACAATTCAAACAAAGTTATGAATCTTCTCCAATTGTCTCACTAATATGTGAAATATCGAAATCGCTTAACATTTCATTGCTTTCATCTACAAGCATTTTCTCATAAACATTCATCTGTGAGATGCTCCCCAGCCATGAATGAATGAATATTTTATTACGGTCACTGACCAGATTTGCAAATAAAAACACATTAAGCCATACCTTTCAATTTACATAAGCGTAACTTCATAGTGCACTGTACTATTGTTATGGGGGCTCACTTCAGGGGTGGGTTCCTCCTAGTTCAGACTGATTTGCCCGAACTGGTAGAGACCCACTGGTGATGTCACAATAACGTCACCGACCCAGTTCGGTTGGTGCCGGTCCGTGGGCGCTGCCATCTTTTAAAAAAAATTTGAAATTTTTTTTTAAAAAATTTCTTTTTCTGAGCATGCACAGAAGCTGAATTTCCAGTACTGTGCATGTGGTTGCCATCTTGTTTTTGTCTTTTTTAAAAAAAAGGATTTTTGGGCACTGCGCATGCGCACCCACGAGGCGCACCCAGGTGGCATGGGAGGAAGTGAACCGGCAGCGAGGTAAGTTAGAACCCACCCCTGGCTCAATTTCATATACAACATAGGCTTAATCTTGATATATGGCACTTTAAATTTACCAAGGCACTATTACTTATTTAAAAAGAAGGTATTGATTTTTACAGTTACATTCCAGATTATTTGCTAATGGTATTTGCCAAATTATTTTTACAACAACATTTTTATTTATATCATACATTTATTCTCTGTTTACAGACAATCTTCTGACATTTTTTACCTTCTCCCATTTAAACAGACAAATCTACTGTAAGACTATTTCATTATTTAAATTTCATGAGCAAATTCAATTTGCAAGGTTCAGTTATAGATCAGCAATTGAGGAAAAATAATTCACTGAACTCTGCCATGCAATTTTAACGAACTGTCTAGTGGTTTGTAGTATACACAAGACAGTGTATTTATTATGTATTTTAAAATCAAAATGGCTTTGGGAATTTTTGGTTCTAGAAATGCTCAAAGGTCACAAAATTTGGTAGGCGAAAGAGCCATCTGAAAGATTTATCCAGTCATGGATTATTCCATCCTTCCACAATTTTGATGCCATGCAGATATTTTACTCTTCAGTTATCTAATTCCCATCAACTCATAGAATTTATTTAAATTTTCATTTTGCATAAATTTAATATAATTAATATATTAAACTACATTTTCAATATGCTCAAAATAGTCTTATTAAAGGTTATTTAAAGAATAATTATAAAATAACCTTTTTGATTTTGTTTCTTCATAATTTAAAATATTTTGAATGTTCTTGCTTTATATACACATTTCCAGGCTTTTTCCTGAATGGCAGATCAGGCAGAAAAAAATGTGGGTAGAGCCCATCATGTAACTCACTACCAGAAGAAACATACAAGGCTGGCATGGGCTTTGGTTGTTTTCTGGCTGCAGTAGTGGAGTTTTTTACATCTCTAGTCTTGACCAGGAGTTCAGAGTTTCTTTTTAAAGTACCCGGTTCCATGGCCTTGAAAACCCATGTTGTAGATTTTCTGATTGAAGATGTTGGGCACTTATCCATTATCTGTTAAAAGTTCATGAATCTTAGTAGGGAACAGTCACTGGTCTCCCCATAGAAAATTTGTAATTAAAAAAAATAAAGTTATATATCTAAAAGTTTTTAAAAGCTTTTGGATATTTATATGTAAAAATAAAAGCTATTAAATGCATCCCTCCTCCCCCAAGTCTTTGACATATAGAATACTTTATTTGGCCAAATGTGATAACACACACAAAGAATTTGCCTCTGGTGCAGAAGCTCTCAGTGTACACGCAAAACAACAGAGTAATAATAACCATAATAAGGATACCAATAAGAGAATGGTATAATGTCTACAAATACTATCTTATTCGTATATTTTTGTGCCTACAAGATGTACTAAAGCTATTTGTGCTTGATTAAATACTTAAGTTTGGTGACTGGGAACCAGATAAAAGGGCAAATCCTGGCATCTTGCATTATTTAACTATGTTTCCCATAGTATTCTTATCATCTTGGGATCCAGTAAAATTCCAAGTGATTACAGAATGCAGATACCTGAAAGCCAGTGCTTGGTTCTGAAGCATTGTCTGCGGATTGGGGAAAAAAGTTTTGAAGAGGGACATATTTCATGGCCACTAACTATTAGGAATGGAGGTGGAAGAAGACCACATACATGGGTGGGGAGGGAATTAAAGGGGCAAGAATAAGTGACAAAGCCTAACATGTTAAGAATAGAAACTAAACAAGCAGAACTCCAGTGGAGATGTCCATAAACAGCAATGAGAGGTACTAGCCATATCAGTCCAGATGATTAAGTAGATAGAGAGAAAAGCAGGGAAAAGTCTTATTTATTTCTTTACTATGTGTGGCGGTCTGTATATTCATGAATGAACCTGAAGAAAAGATAAAAATGGATAATGGATAATGGTTAACGGATGCTGTGCACTTATAGAGTGTGATAATAGCTCTTTTTTCTGTGTATAAATGCATGTGCATGCATATCCTGAATGACAGAATTATGACTTTGATTTTGGTGCTCTATCTATATATCTGCCATGTATTGGGAAAGTTACATATCATTTAGTTTTATTGATTTAATCTGTCTGTGAAATTAGCGTTTGCTACTACTTGAACTTATGATGGTGGTATCTATAACATATTTCAAAATGCAAAATGTGCCTTTTACCACAAAATATTGGAGGATGTAAGTATGGTTTTGAAAAAAAATTAAGAGCAGAAATAGAATGGACCTTTAAAAGGAATGACCTTTGAGGGAAATATATGACTTGCTTAGATGTGAAACAAAAAGTTGAATTTCAAGATATACTCTGAATTTCTAGCCAAGTACTATAGAAGGCAGATGAATATATAGAGATGCTTGGATTATTTATTGCAAGCTTCTTGGTTGTCATTGTTATAGCCTAAGGATGTAATCAAAGATATTGATTGTTTCCAATGAAGCATGTACTTGGAAAGCTCACATTTCAGTAAGTGGAGTTATTACTTCAGTAAATAAAAAATAAAGTAATATTTAAAATAATAACAATAATTTAAACTCTATTGCATGAAAAAAAATCTTTCACAATTTTATCCTCTATTGCAGTGATGTAGACTAATTTCAAAAAGAAAAAGTTGGGGGAATGGGAAGACCAACAGCTGCTTATTGGTACACCAGTTACAATATGAAAGCACACTGCCATTCACTTGTTTCACTTGAAGGACCATACTACTGCAAATCTGGGACATAATGGAAGGAGAATAGACCTGCCCCATCTTCCATTCCTTCTTTACCAACACACACAGTTATTTAAAACAAAGAACAAGAGAAAAACAGTTCCCTTCTCTATTGCCATTTAAACATCCATCAGAGAAAAACATTAAGTCATAAGTTATAATCAGTTCTATAAAGATAAGATATCAATAGCACAGATCATGTATCAGATGTTCTGTAACAAATCACTGATTCAACCAGCATTAAGCAAATAGCATTGCTTAAATTATTATCCACATGCATACTTTGATTTAGTCAAACAAGGAAAATATATTTATTAAGTATTTTTAGATATTTGTTCAACTTGAATCTTACAATCAAGATTCCAAGTTATAAGCTTGTAGTGTGGATTTTTATTGTATATCTTTATTTATCATAAGTAAAACAATATTGTTTTCACATAATTATAATAGTTTGACTATAATAGTTTGAAACTTATTGATGAGATTTGATTTTCATTGAATTATTTTGAGTAAGTTGGCGAATTGGTGGAAAGCAGTTTAGCATAAATCACTGTTACAACATTTGTAGAGATAAAATAGTGCTAAGTGCTCAATTTGTACTTATGGTATTTTATATTGCGGAACAATTAAGGAATAAAGAGCTCTGGTAGTCCAGTGGTTAGAATCCACTATCGCAAGTAAACTCTGCCCACAGACTGAAGTTTCATTCTGGGGTTCAAGGTTGACTCGGCCTTCCATCCTTCCAGGATCAGTAAAATGAGAATCCTAACTTTTGGGAGCAATATGCTGACTCTGTAAACCAGAATCTGTGGACAGGTGGCCACACTTATACGTCAAAGGATAGAAAAAGCATGATTCGGAATTAATGGAGAGGGTTATATATATATATATTTGTATGTATTTGTGTGTGTGTGTGTGTGTGTGTGTGTGTGTGTGTGTATGTATGTATATGTGTATATATGTATACATGTGTATGTATGTATATATGTGTATATCCCTCTCCGTTAATTGAATTGGACTGACATTCCGAATCATGCTTTTTCTATCCTTTGACTTTATGTATGTGTGTGTGTGTGTGTGTGTGTGTGTGTGTATTTGTTTGTTTGTTTGTTTGTTTGTTTGTATATCTGTTTTTGTCTCTATTAATCTATCTTCTGCACACAAAAAATCCACATTAGCAGTCCCAACTATAATTAGTACCAATTTATATAGCAACACACAAAGGGAAAAATTGGTTTCCTATCCTACAGCTACAGTGATATTTATTAAGAAATAAAGTATAGTTTAAAAAAGGAAAGAACAGAAATGAGTGATGAAGTTTGTGAGTCAAAAATCAAAGATATTTTGGAATTATAAATGTGTAATATGCACGATATATGAAATAATGTATTGGAAATATTTGGTATTTACAAAGGCATAACTACTTGAGAAATTTGAAATATAATTAATTTTGTATTTGGTAGATTACGGTAGATTACATTCTAAATTTCCCCTTCTATACACTCTGACCATTTTGCAATATTGATAAACATTTAGAAACCATACTGCAAGTGTTTATATTTGCCTTGCTATATAATGAACTGTACACACAGAAACTGTACTTTTTTATTTGCTTAAATTTATATTTGGACAATTCAAAGGCATAAAATGGTTCTTCAGGTTCTCTTAGAAGCATTCAATACCTCAGCCACTTTCCAGATCACTTGAGAAATTTGGAAATGGAAAGCACTGCTTTGCGTTGGTTCCACTGTGAAAAAGATTTCAGATCATTTTGCTTGAAGAGATTTTGCTCTTTGAAATGGAAGATACTGCATTATATGGTTCCATTCTAAGTTGCATACTTTTCAATCCCTATTAAATCAATGAAGGATATAATTAAGATATTTGGAAACTATCTGGATATTAATGACACCTAAGTAGCTTCTCTGGATAGGATGAGTAATAATAAAATGAAGATGGAGCCGTTTTACCTAGTTTTTAGTGTAATCACAATTTCAAAGGTGGGGAAAAGTAGTATTCAGTTTGCAAGATGGTTCTGCATCTATATCACTCTCACATTTATCAGATGTTCCAACAGCAAGTGACAGGTTTAATCAACTTTGCTTGATATGCCTATTTCCTTCCTTTATGGGGAAAAATGACCTTAAAACAATTGACCAGGCACTGGAAATTACCAGAGGTCATGAATATAATATGCTCTAGATGAAATTGTCTTTGTGTCTAGTCCAGAAAGTTCAATTAGTACAAAACTCAGTAACCTGGAAGAACTCAAGTGTTTCTGCTAGAACATTGTACTGGCTGCCAATTTATTTCGAAATGAAAAATGATTTAATCCTCAGTATAGTTCCGTTGTGAATCTTTACAGAAATATGCATACAATAAAACATGTTAGAAAAATATTTTTGTTGGAGTTGCATGAAATGTTGTAAACAGATCCAGTTGTTCATTATAATGAATTATAATGTGTTATAATGATAATGTGTTCATCTACCCATGTGTTCTTAAACATTTCCTTACAATCAATTCTGATACACTAAATAAGCCTAGGAAGCATGCATTGTATAATCTGAGTAATAAAGCATTTATCTAGCCAAGTTATACTTATATTTTTTAGTTTAAAAGGAGAGTTGGGAGTCATTGCAATGTGTCTATGCTTGTTCCCATACTCTTTAGTCTAGTAATCTAATATTAAAGCAAAAACATGACTTAAAATTGTCTCATTTAAATCGTTGCAATTCAACTCAGTATGATATCGGTATATATTGGAACTGCAACATATGGAGATTTTCAATGTGCTGTTATTTATTACCTTACTTGAACTGAGACCTTCAGGCACATTCAGTTTAATCAAGCAAAATCAGCACTTCCACTCAAATTAAAATTACAGTAGTCTTCTGGGATCTACCTTTGTTTAGTTGATGCTTTTGAACATGAAAATATATTCTTTTAACACTACTCCCTCCCTTATAAAATGAGATTCCATTCTTCCCTTTCCCCCTGTACTAATTGATTTGTTATTCAGTAAAATTACAAACGATCAGCTAACATTCAGTACAGTAGTTGGTCAATGGCTCTAATAATGATTTCTATAATAGTAAAGGAAAATACAGATATGTATTCATGCTTCATTAAAATAATAAATAAGCCGAAGTCACTGCATTAGCACTATGCTAATTCTTTAATTGCTTTTAAAATGCTTTGAGGAAGTTCCAATGATGCATCAAGCATTTTTTAAACATAAACATAGATACACCTAGCTGTTTAATAGTGGAGAGTCTTTAATTCACTTAATGGCAGTCTATCTAAAACAAATGAGCTGTGGTGAATTGCTCTTTCTGCCATGAGTATCCAACCATTTTAAATATGTTCCCATTAAAAGAGCTTCTATCATTCATTTAGTGAAGTCTCAAGACATGGAAAGCTAAGAAGTTATACATAATAGTACCAAAATCTCAATAATAAATTTGCCCAACCAGATCAATGCAATTATGAAATACTCACCCATACTACAGCCTTTAGATGTATTGTTTGATAATACTGTAATTTGCCTAAGCCAAATTGTCTCTCTAATGACAGTGGAAATGTGTCATGGAAAGTTTGTCCCTGCTAGCTTTTTCTACCCACTTATCTTGCCCCTCCTTCTCCCTCTTGAAGAGTCTCACTTTTATGGTGACAACTTCATTTTTTGTGGATAAATTTAATTTAATGTATTAATACAAAAAAACAAAACAAAATAGTAGGAAAGATGGTGGAGGGAAAAGTTAAGGGAAAAGTGTGGGAAAAAGAAAGAAAAGATGTTGACTTCCAACTCCCTTTGGTGCAGTAGAATAAGATAATAACATCAAATCTCAACTTCTTACTTTTACATAATAGCTATTATGCGAGCTATTAGTACTACCTCTCTCTGCCCAAGGAGGCAAGAAAGATCACGTGAATTCCCCGCCATTATTGTTTGCTCCTACATCTATGGTGATAACATCTCCCCGGCTGTTTGGCCTAATATCACCCCTGCGCTCGTGGAGGTTGTTGCCCACCCCTAAGACTATCGCAAGCAGGGTGAAGATGTGGAATCCCCCCTCGGTCGGAGACTGGTTGTATTCCGAGGGACATAAGACACTATACTCCCAACATCATCAGCGTAAACGAGGTTCCCTCCCATTCCGGGTATACAGAGCAACAGGGAGGCGGAGCCGATCCAGGGAATTTGTTCCCCCAACACCCCCTTGCCTGGAGGACCCTGCCTTCCTTTTTGGAAAAGACTTTTAATTATACTCTCCTACTCTAAAAATTGTGGTATGGATGTGTGTATGTATGGAGATGAGTGATTTGAATGTTTGATAATTTAAGAAATGTCTGTATAAAAAATGGAAAAGCTAGGGGCTGTAATTCCGTTCCCCCCCGCTGAGTGCAGAAACAGAAGCGGGGAGGTGGGTTCAGTGACCCTATCTTGTGAGAATGGTGTGTATGGCCTGCAGGGAGGGAGGGAGACCAGCGGGGGGGGAGGGGGTATCTGGTAGGGATGAGAGCCGGAACATCTCGGTCATAATGGGAAGAGGCAGGTATGGCAGGAGCAGAGGGGAGGGCCGCTCTCGGGGAATAAGACCTCGCTGTGTACAAGCGATCCCTTGTTCCGGCCCCTCCGATGTGGTTCCATCTTGCTCATCCCGAGTGCCTGGCAACCAGGGTGTTCAGGGCCCTGGGCTCAGGATGCTACTGCTTAACGCCAGGTCAATTTCCAACAAAGCCCCCCTGATTCGTGATTTGATCACAGAAGAGGGGGCCGACCTGGTTTGTATAACTGAGACCTGGCTGGGCCAGGAGGGAGGAGTAGCTCTCTCTGAGATATGCCCGGACGGGTTCTCAGTGCAGCATCATTCCCGACCCCAGGGAAGGGGGGGAGGAGTGGCAATAATAACACGTGGAAACCTGCATCCTCGTAGGATCCCTGCCCCGGAGATTGTTGGGTGTGAGACGCTCCTTCTGAAGTTGGACTTAGGGGTACAGGTGGGCCTTCTCTTAACGTACCTGCCTCCCAGCTGCGTAAGTAAGGCCCTGCCTGAGCTGCTCGAGGCAGTAGCCGGCTTGGCAGTTGAGTTCCCTAGGCTCATGGTGCTGGGGGACTTCAACTTGCCTTCTGCTGGTGAAACCTCTGGGATAGCCCAGGAGTTCATGGATTCCATGACAACCATGGACCTGACCCAAGTAATCCAGGGTCCGACTCATGAGGGTGGTCACACGCTCGACCTAGTGTTTCTCTCGGGGCAGTGGAGAGATGATCTGAAGATAAGGGATATAGTCATCACCCCTCTGTCATGGTCAGATCATTTCCTACTGAGGTTGGATTCCGCAGTTCCATTCCTCCCCCGCAGGGAGGCGGGACCGACTAGGTGGTTCCGCCCCAGGCGCCTGATGGAACCAGAAGGATTCCAGAGGGAACTTGGGGAAATACCTGAAGCCCTGGTACACAGTTCGGCTGATTCCCTGGTGGCTGGCTGGAACATCGCAGCATCAGGGGCTTTAGACCGAATTGCGCCTTTGCGACCTCTCCGCGGCAGTGGATCCCGGAAAGCCCCCTGGTTTACCGAGGAGCTCCGGGAGATGAAACGCCAGAAGAGACGTCTGGAGCGCCGCTGGAGGTCCAGCAAAACCGACTCCGACCGAACACTATTAAGAATTTACATCAGATCTTATTTAGTGGCGATAAGGGCGGCAAAACGATCCTATTTTTCCGCTCTTATTGCGTCCGCAGATTCTCGCCCAGCCGCCTTGTTTAGGGTGACTCGCTCCCTCCTTGCGAAAGGGGGGAGCGAGGAGCACTTGCAAGGCAGAGCTGAGGAATTTGCCGAGTTTCTGATGGATAAAATCGCTCAGATTCGGTCAAACCTGGACTCTGGCTGGGCAGAGTCCATGGAGTTGACAGGGGCAAGTCTTAGTCCACCGTTGTGGGAGGAGTTTGGGCCTGTTTCTCCTGAGGATGTGGACAGAGCCATGGGGGCAATGGGGGCCTCCACCTGTTTATTGGACCCGTGCCCCTCCTGGCTGGTTTCTGCCAGCAGGGAGGTGACACGCGGCTGGATCCGGGCGGTGGTCATCGCTTCTTTGGGGGAGGGTTCCGTACCGCAGTCATTAAAAGCTGCGGTGGTGAGACCCCTCCTGAAGAAGCCTTCCCTGGATCCAGCTGATTTGAAGAACTATCGTCCGGTCTCCAACTTGCCTTTTTTAGGGAAAGTTGTGGAGAAGGTGGTGGCCACTCAGCTTCTGCGGCTTCTGGATGAAACAGACCATCTAGATCCCTATCAGTCGGGTTTCAGGCGCGGCTACAGTACAGAAACTGCCTTGGTCGCTCTGATGGATGATCTCTGGCGGGCCCGGGATGGGGGAAATTCCTCCATCCTGGTGCTACTTGACCTCTCAGCGGCTTTCGATACCATCGACCATGGTATCCTTCTGCATCGTCTCGGCGAGTTGGGAGTGGGAGGCACCGTTTTACGGTGGTTCTCCTCTTATCTCGCCGATAGGATGCAGTCGGTGTTGGCGGGAGGGCAGAGATCCACCCCTAGGCCCCTGTTATGCGGGGTGCCTCAGGGGTCGGTCCTCTCGCCCATCCTGTTTAACATTTACATGAAACCGCTGGGGGAGATCATCCGCAGACATGGGGTGTGTTTCCACCAGTACGCTGACGACACCCAGCTGTACATCACCACCCCGTCTGACTTCAGTGTGGCAGCCGATGTAATGTGCCGATGCCTGGACGACGTTAGGATCTGGATGGGGAGGAACAGACTCAGACTCAACCCCGACAAGACTGAGTGGCTTTGGATATTGCCTCCTAAGGATTATGACAACTATCCCTCCTTGGTTCTCGAGGGAGCGAAACTGACTCCCTTGGATCAGGTCCGCAACTTGGGGGTCCTCCTAGACCCACAGCTAAAATTGGAACACCATCTCACTGCTGTGGCTAGGGGGGCCTTTGCACAGGTTCGCCTGGTGCACCAGTTGCGGCCATACTTGGAGAAGGAGTCTCTACTCACGGTCACTCATGCCCTTGTCACCTCGCTCCTGGACTACTGCAACGCGCTCTACATGGGGCTACCCTTGAAGAGTATCCGGAGACTTCAGCTGGTGCAAAATGCGGCTGCGCGTGCTGTGGTGGGTGTGCCAAGGTACACCCACATGACACCTGTACTCCGCCAGCTGCATTGGTTGCCCATTAGTCTCCGGGTCCAATTCAAGGTGTTGATCATCATCTTTAAAGCCCTTCATGGCTTAGGACCAGGTTATCTCCGGGACCGCATTCTGCCTCATACTTCCCTCCGACCGGTTAGGGCCCACAGAGTTGGCCTCCTCCAGCTCCCGTCAGCCAAGCAATGCCGGCTGGCGGGTCCTAGGGGGAGAGCCTTCTCTGTGGCCGGCCCCGCGCTCTGGAACCCACTCCCCCCAGAGACCCGAACTATCCCCACCCTGCTGGCCTTCCGAAAAGCCGTTAAGACATGGCTCTTCCTGCAGGCAGGGGGTAGAGCTTAATTCCATCTACACTCTCCCCCGGGTATGTCTGGCGGTTGAATGGTGCTTTTATATTGAAATTTTTAATTTTTATATTTTGATTTTAAATTGAATTTATTGGTTTTCTTGTATTTTTCCTGTGTTGTAAGCCGCCCTGAGTCCCTCGGGAGTGGGGCGGCATATAAGAAACCATAAATAAATAAATAAATAAATAAATAATAGTATAAACTAGCCATTTCTATAACAACAAACCAATCTAAACAGCAAAACCCAAAATCAAAGTTTCATTTTTTCCACCCCAAGCACAAAGTCCAGAAGGGGCTTCTAAGTAGAAACAAAAGTACTGTATTTTTTTACTATAAGATGCTCCAGACTATAAGATGCACATTAGCTTTAGAGGAGGAAAACGAAAAAAAATCTGCCTCTGCCTCTGCGGCACATCCACTGCCACCACCGCCCGTTCGCCGCTGCACGTTCGCTGCTGATCACCATGAGAGGGAGGCAGTGGCAGTGATTGGCAGTGGCGGTGGTGATCTCCGATGCCTAGAAAAGATGATTGGTGCCACACCAACCCCCCTCCCCACATTCGCCGCCGCCACAGTCTGTTCACCGCCGCCCGTTCGCCACCGCCCATTAGTTGCCAATCACCACGAGTGGACGGCAGCGGCAATAGGCAGCAGCAGCAATCCCCGCCACCTAGTGCAGCTGATCGGTGCTGCAGCAACCCCCTCCCCGGCTGCAATATTCGCTCTGTAAGACGCACAAACATTTCCACTCACTTTTTTTTGGGGGGGGGAGTGTATCTTATAGTCTGTAGTTAGTTGTATTTTTGTCTTCAATCAAAGCAGTCAGTTTGGCCATCTCTGCTAACTCCATCAACTTCTGCAGCCATTCATCCACTGAAGGAATTAAATTGTCCTTCCATTTTTGCGCATAAAGTAATCTTGCTGCCGTCAACATATATAATATCAATGTTTCACTTTTTTCCCAAGTCTTTTTCCATTAAACCCCCCCCCCCCAAGTTTTTGGCTTTATCTTAATATTCACTTTGAGAATCTTCTGTATTAAGATATAAATCTTACTCCAATATTTCTTTGCTTTGTCATATGTCCACCATGAGTGATACAAGGTCATTTCTTTACTTTTACATTTTCAACATTCATTTGAAATATCTTTCTATAGTCTTGATAACTTATCTGTTGTAAAATACCAACAATACATCATCATTTAATTTTTTTTCTTTTAAGTTATAATTTAGTGTACATTTTAAACCTTTCGTCCACATATTCTGCCATTGTTCAAGCATGACATTATATCCAAAATTCCATATTATATATATATAAAGGAGATGTGTTTATTTGTCACATCCTCCTTTCCTAGGTTAGTTTAACAGCCACTCTAACAGAACAGCACAGCTTCAGCCCTTCATGTACACTGATCTAATGTGTACAGTACAGTATTTCCACATTTTACTTGATTGTGGCAAAATTTCTGCAACTTATGTTTATATCCATATCCCTATAACTGCCTAGTTATGCATCATAATAAGAACTTAAATCCACAGAATCCTACAGCTGAGGGAAAGCAACTCTTATTAATCAGAAATAATATTCTTCAATAATACTATATTTTGAAAAAGTACTGTTCATGACTGGAATATCATTAAACCTAATGATATTCTAATGCCCTCCAAATAATGTCAAATCTGCATATACTCTTCCAAAAATAATTATGGTAGGTTTTTAATCATATATTTGGGGGGGGGGTTTATATCTTTGAATCATAGCTTTCACATTTCTTTTAAACAATGGAGAGTTGCTTAATGTTTAATTTATTCAGAAATGAAAAGAATTTTTTTACAAAAGGCCTATTTTTCATCATAATGGAAGCTTAGAAACTACAGATGTCTAACCAATAGTTGTAAAATCCTGCAATTTCTCTGTCTTCCAAGTAAACACAGTGTATACAAGTTCTATTGTGGCAACTGTCAGCCATCAGGTGCAGGACTGACATTTTGCTTAGATTATATCTTGTATTAGCAACCCAATTACAGCTTTTTGAGTTGGATAAATAGAAGTACAGCCCACATGACATATCTGCTCTGGTTAACTAATCTCCATTGAACAAGAAGAGCCAAATGCAGAAAAGAAATGCTGACAAAGATACAACATGTCTTCTAAGGGTAAGTGTTGTATCTCAAAGACACTGCATATAACCAAGGGTAGCTATTATTACTTCAGTTCTCTTTGTCCTATCATTTGAAAGATGTAATTATAAACAGGAATCAGTAGATTTCTCCTATTCCAAGCATTTCTGTGACATATCTAATTAGTATGGAAAATTCTAAGTTCCACACTGAATTTTATAATGGACCAGTTATTTGATTATAGCCTATATTATAAATAATATTTTTGTTACAAAGTTACTGATAATGAACTAAAAATCATTGGGTTATAAACAAGAGCAAGAATTTGGGTCTTTTTGACATATAGGTAGGTCCATGTAATTATGCACAGTTGCCTAAAAATACAGATCCTAATGAGAAATAGTCAGTATAAAATCCCTACTTCATCATCTCTAAACAGAGCTTCATGAAGTCCTTGGTTAATGACCACTTGTTCAGTGACCATTTGAAATCATGATGGCACTGAACAAAGGAACTTAAGACCTATGCTCAAAGCTACAGCCATTGCAGAGCCCCCCCCCCCCAGTCTCATTATTACAATCTGGGAACTTGGCAATCTGTTTGCACTTACCAATGGTTGTCAAGCACTCTGAGATCCTGTGATTGCCATTTGCAATCTTCCTTGTGGGCTTCCCCGAAAAACAAATTCAGAAGCCACTGTGGAAGGTCACTGCCACTTGCTGAGAGAACTCCTTCTGGTTTCTTGGGACTGGCTGAAAAAGGTCCATTCTGAAACCCAAATAGGATTTTGGCATGGAGTGTTTTCAATATGGGGCATTTGCCGCCAGCCTCCAGAAGACAGAAGGAGTTCTGTTATCTCTGGGAGCTGGATGCAAATACCCTGATTTGCCCTGTGTCAAAATTCTGCTTGGATTTCAGGATAAATTTTTCAGCCAGCCTCTTTGAGAGTGAAAGGGGCCCCTGTGAGAGGGTTTCAGCCCCATGCAAGGCTGAGTCCCTCCAGAAGATAGCTGTTTTGCTCCACCCACTTAATAACGTGGGAAATTGCTTAATGACTGCAAGTGGGAGTGCCAAGATTATGGTCATTAAGCAAAGCAGCTATGTGGCATCTCACTTAATGACTACTTGACTCAGTGACTGAAGATTCTGGTATCAATTATAGTCATAAGTCAGGGACTAAAAGCAATCCAGTTAAAACAATGGCTTAAAATCTACTGGTAGGAATTTTAGAGTACGTACAGGAAAGAAATATAACAGTATTTTTCTTCTCTATATTTCCACATATACAGAACCTGTAGTCAAGGTAAATGCTTATTTTAAAGATGAAGTTCTGTTCCATAGAAATTCAGGAGGTATTTTGGTTGAAAATAGGAGTGTGTACTTGTTGGCAGCAATCAGTTCTTTTTAAGCAGAGAACATCAAGACACAGTCCACTCTGTCAGAATGCAATTACTTTCTAAAATAAGGAAAGATGGGGAATTACAAAGCACTTGCCAATAAATTACAACTGTTTTACCATATGCCACTCTGCTGCCAGGCAACACCAGGCTGGGTAACTTCAATGCAAATTTCATTTTCATATTTTGGCTCATTAAAAAGCATTAGTGAAAAATGTCAAGTTGTGTTCTTGGTTGGGGGGGGTTGGATAGGAAAGGAAGGAGACTGTGTTTAATATCAGAAAATCAGCCTGTTTGTATTTACCATGAACAAATATTTTAAAGGAGACTAATCTTAAGGTTACATCTAATTTTTAGACCTGCTAAGTATAGTTTCTAGGAAGGTGAGGGATGGAATTAGTACTACTCTACTTGCCTACTGCTAAAAGATAGATTTTTCCCCTCAGAGATGAATCAGGGAGGGTAAATTACTTTAGTTTACATTTTAATGAGAACCTACATGACTTATGCTTTTTGATCCATTATGTAAACTTAAACACAGCTGTCCATTGACATTCACACTACTTCAAATATTGCAATGCAGATTGCCAATGTTGCTCCTGAATAATTAAAAAAAAATAGAAAAATGTACCATTTAGGAAAAAGGTCTATATTATAGTATTAGTGAAACATCAAGATTGATATTTTATTAATATATTAATATTTATTAACATTGAAGATCCTTTGCAATTTGCATACCAAAATCCAAATTATATTGTTAGATATGTGTCCGTGTGTGTGCTAAATTGCATGCAAAAATGCACAGATTAGGAAATTTACCTGGAAATATATGTTCTCATATTCATATTTTAAAACAAAATCTCAATTATTAGTCAGAATGAAAGAACATAAATTATAGAATATATCCCAACCTCCAATAAATTTACCTAAATCTATTTTGAGTATCTTCTTCCTAGCCACAGATCTGACCAAAAGTGAATTTCAGAAGTTTAATGAACTGGCATTTTTGTATTTGAAATAATCAGATTCCCAAATAAAATATTGTTGAACATACGCACATTCTTCTTATCCCTTGAGATGTATTTGACTCAAACCAGAACATTCACATTTACTTTTTTAAAGGTCAAACTATACAATATGTTAGATGAATGATTTTCTAAAATTAACTTTCCACATAGGTACATTTTGTATTTATTATACTGGCCAATGGATGATGCTTTCTTAAAAAAAAGTTCCCTTGTAAAAGAAAACTTTATTTTTTCCCCAAAATAAAAATAAAAGATTTGGACAAAGCATTACATGCTACCTCAAAGAAAGCACAATTAGAATAGAATAGAATAGAATAGAATAGAATAGAATAGAATAGAATAGAATAGAATAGAATAGAATAGAATAGAATAGAATAGAATAGAATAGAATAACAGAGTTATTCTTGGAGGTTTTCTAGTCCAACCCCCTGCTTAGGCAGGAAACCCTATACCACTTATTTGTTACAATGTTAATTTTGCACTATGATGCTAATGAAAGTGGTTGTATGCAATGAATTAACATATGATATATTTTAGCAGTAATATCAGCTATGTCAGTCCTAAGACAGTCCCAGCTTTTTCATGCCCAGAACTCCTCCAATTTCCTTCTCCTCCTATTATAAAACATTTTTTGTATCTCTAGTTCTACATCTCTTAGAATTTTTCTTTTCTGGTAAATGTTGATTAGACATAACTTCTTAAAATGACAGCTGGTTTCTTTCGGTTAAGGGAAAGGTCTAGATCTGAAGTCTAGCAGTGGTTAAAGAGTATGGCAACTGGACCAGAACTTTTGAAAAACTAAACAAACAAATTTCTTAGTAATTTAGTTATAAATATAAAATAGTTTTAAAAAGAACAACAAGTTTGCAATGTATTGGGTGAACATCTTTGCATGAGAAGAACATTTTAGATGGGGTGAGATGGGGTGAGATGGGATTTTTTAATGGGTTTTTATTTTGTGGTAGATTTTTTTAAATGTTGTAAGCCACCCTGGGTCACCTAGGTATGAACTGGCAGCTATATAAATTTGTTAATAAACAACAAACACATAAACAACAGTAGTATTAGTAAGCTATATGCTGGAATAGACCATGAGTACTGGCCATCAGTAATTTTCTTATAAACTTTTAAACTTATAGAATCCCTAAACCTATGGAAAAAGTTTTCTACCAGGGATGCTGAAGCAACATTTGGATTGGTGGGTATCTCTCTTTAGTTCTCTGTTCATCCATAGTGACCAAAAGCTAATAACTCAAATATAAGTATTGAAGAAAAGCAATAATGATCCTCAATTGTAAAAATGATGTGAACCTATAGAGCATTTTTGAATTAGAATTTACAGGTCTGGCGACAAAGGAATTATCAGACTCAGATAGGCTGGATTCTAAGTAGGCCATTCTATACTAGATGAAATATTTATCCTGTGCCTTATAATAGATAATTTTATCCATAAATATAAATCTCCCTTATATGCAGCCTTTCTTGAGTTTAAGTCAAAATTTGATTCAATGTCTCAAATTTTCATGTTATGGGAAAATATGTGAAATACCAACACTGACAGACAATTGTGATTTCTAATCCAGAAGCTACATTCTAAAATCTTGTTTTGAATAAAAAGTAGCTCTCAAAGAGCACTCACAAGGAATATACACAGTTCTTAAGGTGTCATTGGAACTATGAACATAGGATGTACATAGCACCCACACTATTCAACTTTTATATCAACAATGTGGCAAAAATCCTAGATCCCTTTTTTGTTTACACTCCTTAAATGTTTGGATATTAGATCCCTCTTTTTCTCTATGATGTGATCTTTCTTATTCTTGAACTGGGCTCAGAAGAACATTGAGTGCTGTTACACATTTCTGTGGTCTACATAAGCTAAATATTAACCACAAAAAGTAGTTTATAATGGTTTTAGAACAAATCATTTTAGAAGAAACGTCCTTCAAATATGTTGTGAAAATATCCCATATCTCTTGGAAAACCTGCCATGAACATATAAATGAAACAGCAGGTAGATCCTTGATGGCTATTTGGAGATATAGGAGGAAGAAGATTTGTTCCTGCAGCCCTTAAACATTTGAGGGCAAAACATTGTCCCAGATCTTACAATATATGCAGCACAGGTTAGCCATTGCATTACAGAACAACCCCGCAAGGTCATATAAATTTCTGATCAATACTTGCTACACCAAAAAGCAATATTAATGAAGCCCTCAAACTTGAGGTACAGGTGCCCAAAATCAAACATAAGACTTGGATGGCAATTTTGACTTATTAGTTGAAGCTTCTTTTTTTCTATTAGGCCCAACACCACTGACTCTAATGGATAACTATGCTTCACATGGGTCTTGACAGTAGAAAATAAATTAACCACTATTGGCCTAGCTAAAGAACAGATAAACTCTGCTGGCTAATCAAGCCAAAATGATCATATATCAAAAACTGAAGGATGTAGCACACACTGAAATTAGCTCCCTAACATGGAGCTCCAGAATGCTTAGCACCATGGACATCTGAAAACCTGTGAACTATCTGAGTATATTAAATTCTTCAGACTTAGGCATAATGTTTTATCTTTTGACTTCTATGGCAGATATAATAAAACACCTATACATGATTTTATTATTAATATAATTTTATTCTGAAAATTATATTTTAAATTTAAATTTTCTATTCAAAAATTGTAATAAAATATTTTGATATTTTTAAACATATATTTTAAACAACATTTTAATGTAAACCCCTTCGAAAGAGTTTTTCTTCTTCTGCAAGATGGCACAATTTATCTTATTTTGATAGTTTACCTTTCATCCATCTGTCAAAGCTACACAGAAGTAATAACAGGAAAATGTCAATAATCATGTCTCATGGTAGTGAGAGATTTATTTTTCAGTCAGCAGTTAATTCCTCAGGAAAGTCACCCAATTATTAATGTAAACTTTGCCTTAGTTATTAAGACCCAGTGAAATACCTTGATTTCTTACATCACTTAAAAACCATTGAAGCAAAAAAGAAAAAAAAGCATATAGCAATATTAATTTTATGTATTATGTGCACTAATAATATAGTAGTTATCAAAAAGAGGTAGTAGCAGTCCAGACATGCAGGCTTCTAAATCTCCCATACTGGCAACAATAAGTTAAAGAAATCCACACACCTGCAAACAACTATCCAGGGACTTTGTTGAGAGATGTGGGAGTAGGAGGAAAAGCAAAAAGGGAACAAGAGCAGAGATAGAAAAGACAGAAAATGATACTCTAACATAGATATATCCAAGTGGTATCTTGGAACTAGACTTCTTCAAAATTCATCAAATTTGGTACTGAATGCATTTCAACATGAAAATGTTGTCCCAGTACTCATCATTTGTTTGGAACCCAATGCACTGCAATAGGAAGAGGGGGACAGCTGTGGAGAATAGACATGCTAGGAAGGTTGCTGACATAGGAAAAGGGACAGACAGGAAGTCCTTCCTGGTCAAAACAAAGGCTCATATGGTAAGTCATGTGGTTTGTTTGGTACTCAATGTTTTTAGTACATTACATTACAAAAAAAAAAGACAATGAGATTTTGGAAAGAAGAGCAACTAAGATGATTGAAGGCCTGGAGACAAAAACATATGAAGAACAGTTGCAGGAATTGGGTTTGACTAGTCTAGAGAAAAGAAGAACTAAGGGTGACATGATAGCAGTAATTCCAGTATTTGAGGGGCTACCACAAAGAAGAGGGGATCAACATATTTTCTAAAATACCAGAAGGCAAGACAAGAAACAATGAATGGAAACGAATTAAGGAGAGAAGCAACTTGGAATTAAGGAGAAACTTCCTAACCAATGAGAACAATTAACCACTGGAACAGCTTGCCTTCAGAAGTTGTAGATGCTTCGTCACTGGATGAAGAAAAGACTGGACAGCCATCTGTCTGAAATTGTATAGGGTTGGACTAGAAGACCTCCAAGGTCCCTTCCAGCTCTATTGTGATTGATTGATAGTAGTAGTTGTGCCTCCTGGAATCAATTAACAATGAGTACTGAGGTAGGGGTGAAATTCAGCAGGTTCTGACAGTTTCTGGAGTACCGGTAGCAGAAATTTTGAGTAGTTTCAAATGCAACAAAATTAAAACTATGTGTTGGAAATGAAGTCCAAAAGTCACTTTTTAAATAATTATTAAGAATAATTTGTCATCATTAGAACTAGGCTACATTTCTCAATTTAGAAGGGTTTTACCCCTTCATATGTATGCAGGACTTGAAAATTTCTTGTACTATTTTCCCCTTGTTTCTCAATGCCTTTGTTTTTGGCTATATAGTTTCTTATTAACAATAAGCAAGCTTGCATCTCATTGTTCACACAAATCCTTATGTCAAATTGATTCATAAATATTGGAGATTGAGAAATGGTTTGCCTAATCAATTTCCTCAGATTTTCCTGTCTCCTCCTGATTCTCTCTTTCTCCAATTCTCCACTTTCCTTCTCTACTCCATATGTTCTCCATTTCCAATCCTTTCTCTTTATTAACATTCATAAAAGGGTTTGCTTGCTTTTTTCAATAAATTCATATAACTAAAATTGAATTTTCTTCTCCAACCCCCTGTGGGATTTGCAGGAAACAATACAAACTGCAGAGGGGGTAATAGGTTAGAGAGAACATTTGATGAATCCCTATAATATTTGCTTTATTCTTTTATAGGGCACATATTGAGTGCTGAAATTATATTTAGTCTTACAATTGACTGTAACCACACTGCAGCTGTAATAATTAAAGATGCTCTAGAAATACACTTTGATTCACTTTCAGTATTGCTCCGATAGTTAAATTACATAACTATGAAGCCATTTTTCTACCTACTAAGCAGTATTAAATGCTGACATTGTTCACATTTCAGAATCTTTAGCAATTTAACTCAAGGTTATCTATGAAAGAAGTACTATGTATTTCTGGAACCCCTATTCATATTGTTCCTATAGTGTGGGAAAATACATACGGTAAGCTCATATGTGACCAACAGAAATAGGGGAATTCCTTTGGGACAGGCTGATTTGAAGTTGTATTTTGTAGTCTGAATAAAACCATATGCAATTGCCCAGTGTCAATGAAATATTCCTTCCTTCCTTCCTTCCTTCCTTCCTTCATCCCTTCATTTACCTTGCAGGGATGCCCAACTCATAAAATATCCCTAATAATTTTTTTAAATAGTCATAAAAATATGTATCAAAAGTAAACAAAAGAGATGAAAAATTGAATTCATTGATCAATATGTTATATAAAGATAAGTCGGTGGTTTGGCCCAAATCCCACTGGAACAGCCAGGTCTTTAGTACCTTACAAATGGCAAATAAAATAAGAGCCATTTGAATTTTTCAGTTTTGGTGAGATCTAATGGTAGCTGGTCATTCTACAATTATCCTAGCCCTATGCCATGAAGAGTTTTCTAGATAATAATGTTTGAACTGTACTCAGAAGCCTATTGGAAACTGATGAGTTTATGTAGTAGTGGTATAACATATTGAGGTATGCCCATAACTATCCATATTATTACATTTTGAATCATTTATTTATTTATTATTTATTTTGCAATTCTTATATGCTGCCCTACTCCCAGAGGGAATCACTTGCAGCTTTCAAATGGTCTTCAAGGGGAGCCATGTAGATCAAATTGTAGCTATCCAAGTAGAAGTTGACTGATGCAGGAGTGACTGTGAGAAGGGCTCCCAATCCAAATACTGATACTATTAATGGTCAAGATGAAATTTCCTGACCATAGCTGCCACTGGCTATTCTAAGCAGGAACAAAGAATTCAGGAGGACTCCCAAATTGCACAAATTATGCCTGGGGAGTCCATCCTCCCATCCAAAACTAAAGACAAAAAGTCACCAGCACCAAGAGGATATGAAAACCACAGGTATATCATAACACACATACTAACGGCAGCAAGAATAGTATTAGCGCAGCATTGGAAACAGGGTGACGTACCAACAGAAAACATAATAATAAGGAAAATCTTAGAATGTGCAGAATCGGACAGATTAACACTATAATTGAAACAGAAGGAAAACTCAGAATACTTTGAAACTTGGAATCTCTTCTATAACTGGCTAGAAAAAAGAAATGGAACAAAAGAAATATAGAAATATTTAGATAGATAGATAAGCCTCAATTAAGAATTTATTAACTGATAGAATAATAGATAAATATAAGTAATATAAATATAATTATATATGTATTAATCTACTAAAACCTATGGCCAAGACGTTTACTGTAAAACTTTGTATATATGTACATGTAAGTACATATGGTGTTGTCTTCAATGTATGTTTGTCTTTTTTAATGTTTATATATTAATAAAAATATTAAAAAAAAAACCACAGCTACTCAGTTATTAGGATTGAATCAAACTGTTCATCCCCATCCAGCTCCTCACAGTCCCCAGACATGAGAAAGAATCTAACAGGATCATATGACACAAATGACTCTTATTCCTGCAGTGTTTTAAACTTGTTTCTTTCTCTTTCTCCATTTCCATTAATCAAGTAAGCCTTTACATAGCACTTAGTAGCCTTGAAGTCAAGCAGTTGCCATATAACATACTGTAACTGCCATTACTATAATTCATCATCTCCATATCCCATTCACACCTCAGCTCATTCCTTTCCTCCTCTTTCCTAATTCAATGGAAAGGAGCAATATCTTTTTTTCTTCTATTTTACCCAGTATTCCCTACTAGTTCAGCATTTTGCTTCCCCATTTCAGATGCTACCATCTTTGTATTACTCTCATCAATAAGGAATTTGATGAGAATAATATGTATGACCTCAGCGTAATTCATAAAATTATCCGCTACAATGTCCTACCTGCCAATGACTACTTCAGCTTCAACCACAACAATATACAAGCAAGCAACAGATACAAACTTAATATTTCACAAGAAGAGTCCTCCACTCCTCTGCTCGCAACAGAATACCTTATTCCACCAGACATGAAATTTTGGGCTTAGACAATTTAGAACTACGTTGCCTTCGATCTGATCTAAATGTAGTTCATAAAATCATCTGCCACAATGTCCTACCTGTCAATGAATACTTCAGCTTCAACCGCAACAATACACGAGCACACAATAGATACAAACTTGAAGTGAACCGCTCCAAACTCTATTGCAGAAAATACAACTTCAGCAACAGAGTGGTCAATGCCTGGAACTCACTACCTGACTCTGTGGTTTCTTCCCCAAGCCCCAAAAACTTTACCCTTAGACCGTCTACTGTTGACCTCACCCCATTCCCAAGAGGTCAGTAAGGGGCGTACATAAGTGCACCTGCGTGCCTATTGTCCCTGTTCTAAAGTTTCCTTTTCCTTTTATTTATTTTATGTATTCAAATAATGTTTACACTTATACAGTATGTATTATCTAATACGAGATTGAATAAACAAACAAACAAACAAATAAATAAATAAATACATTGTCTCCCTCTCCCAACCTCAGAGCCCTCAACTCCTTCCTTCCAATCTCAGAACTGCTGGCAGGGCAGAAATTTTATTGCCCAGCCTGTCAGACAGCTGTCTTGTAATACTGCAAATGGACATTTCAAAATAGGGCATTTATATAATCTGCCACCCAAAGGATATTTTGTATCCAGGTAGACCTTCCAATAAATAAAATATTCAAGTCTGTCTCTTCTGAGATGACAGTTCAAAATTATGCTCTAATGCTTATTCTTTCTCTACATTTCCCATCTCATATGAGCAGGGGGTATAGGGCAGAGGTGTGTAATAGACATGTCATAGTAGAAAAGATGGTGTATTTTCAGTAGGGAGGCAAGCTGCTGACAAAAAGAAATCAGTTTCTCTCTCCCACTTTTTCCAGAAATTAGCACATATAGTTGCTGGGTATCCTTGAAGTTTAGCAGTTGATCTCTGTTTATATAGCTGGCAACTATAACCTAAGAACTAATGGTTCTTAGTTCAGTTCTCACACTACCGATACTTCGGAGTTACTACCATTTGTCAATCCTGTAACCTACTTGAATTAAACTGATTATAGTTGAACCAAAATATCTGCTTCAAAAACTAATTGGAGAATGTAGATTTTTCCCCCCAGTATATAACTTCTGCCCCCCTAACCATAATCAAAGGTATAGGGACCAACAGCATCCTGTTACCCTGTATTTTCAGCTGTGTAATTGGCCCACATAATTCCATGTTTTCATTTTTTAGGTTTTTTTTTCAATTATGGTCTTGGTATACAGGACATAAAATATTTAGTACTGTTGTAAATAAGCCCAGCATATAATATACACATACATTTCTGAGCAATTTTGCTAAGTGCACAGCCTTATGCATTGCCTTTTTGCTGAGAGATTGACTTTTCTTCCTAATGCTTTTCCCCCTCATACTGCTTGCTTTCACTGAAAAGACTTTCATGGTTGAGTATGTACATTTAATGATAAGGAGACCCTGTATCAACATTAGATGGATGCTCAAAAGCATCCTTGGCCACTTTATCACTTTATTTTAGAAGATGGAGCAAAGTCTATTTTTGAAGTGATTAAGAAAGTATGACGCCAGTGTAGAAAATACTGAAACTAAAAAGGACAAAAAAAGAAGCTAATGCAGAATCTCTTTTTAAAAAGTTCAAAGAGTTCTGATCTCCAAGGGAGACTACAGTATAATGTAGACCAAAGTATGACTAATTTCAAAAGTGTTACAATCACATAATAAGCTGATTGACAGAAAAGCCTCATAACGGTTTTATAATCAGTATTTTTACTGAGGAAAAATAGCATTGTTTGTGAAAATGGCATTAGATTGACATTGAGAAAATAAATAAATTTTTGAATTTATTTAGTTTTTTTCTCTTACTAAATATACATATATTGCATCTCATTCCTCATCACTTTGTAAAATATTGTAAAACATTCACAGAATGGTCATATGAAATATTAAATAAATTATTGGGAACATTTCTCTTATATACAGTATGTAATTTTCATGTTGTATGCTTGGCAATTAATATTTTCTAAATTATTAAATTAAGAAAAAAAATCAGCAAAATGGAAGTTTCCTATGTTCCAATTTTCAAATAGATTGGGAATTTACTATTGTCTTTAAAATAACATTTTATGATTATTGGTACTCACTATAAATTGAGGAAGACTGGAATTAAGCAGAAAAAAAATGGGCAGTTATATTTGAAACAAGGAATTCATTTAAAATTGTGGTATTGGGGAAGGTTATTTTTCATGCAGATATTTAGGTACTTTTATGGTGGGAGAAAGATG
Source organism: Diadophis punctatus similis (assembly GCA_023053685.1). Taxonomy (NCBI): domain Eukaryota; kingdom Metazoa; phylum Chordata; class Lepidosauria; order Squamata; family Dipsadidae; genus Diadophis; species Diadophis punctatus. The sequence goes on along the minus strand of JALIGW010000001.1, from coordinate 36,554,307 downwards.
ATGGAATAAGTACATGGCAATTTCTTTGTTTTTAAGCAACAGGTAGAATATATCAGGAGAAATATTTCTAAGATTAATGATACTATTTCAGAGGATGTTTAATTAAAAAAAACATAATGGATATGGATACAAGTTCAAGAGGGAATTATCATCAGTCATCTTTTCTACATGGATGACATCAAGTTGTATGCTAAGAGTGAACAAGTCATCAACTCACTGGTCCACCTAACATGTATCTATAGATGAGGACCCTGGAATGTCATTCAGACCAAAGAAGAGTGGTCAGATGATAGGAAAGGGATGGAAAACATTTAAGACAGATGTGATGGAATTACCAGTGGGCCACAGAGCAGACATATAGGCCAATTACAGGAACCTTGGTATCCCACAGTCACACGGGAACCATGAAAAAGAGGCAAGGGAGATAGCATCAATATGTGTGTCCTTCTCAATCATCAGATACCCAGCTGGTATAATGAGCTGGTCAAAGGATAACATGGCGGTTGCTTATGTGAAGACCTGGGAGCTCATCACAATATATGAGGTTTCCACAACAGGTGCAATACTCAGAAGTGCCAAAAATTCCAGGGGAAAAAAAGCCGAAAACAAGATGGTGACTGCATGCACAGTGCTGGAAACTCAGCTTCTGTGCATGCTCAGAAGAAAAAATAAATAAATTTAAAATTTAAAAAAAAAAATTAAAAAAAGTTGGCGGCGCCCACGGACCAGCACCGACCGAATCTGTGGTGTCATTGTGACGTCACCAGCGGTCACTACCAGTTCGGGCAAACCGGTCCAAACCGGTCCGAACCCAACCTTCTGAGGTATCCTTTAGCATATACTACTGAAAATTGACTTTAGCAGGTGAATGAAAAAGAAATATTCAAATGACCCTTATGGAGAACATATTCCAGATGGTTCTCTGTAATGATAATAGAGTAGGTCATGCTGAATGTCTCAAGGAGCAGGTTAGACAGGCTTATGTAACTTTGCCTTTCCCTTCCACAGTAGAACTTAGCAACTAAGACCTCCCTTGTTTATTTGTCATTCCTATTATATATCTCTTGAGAAGGAAAAAGGTTCTAACATTTGAATGAATGGATGTTTACAGTAAATGTATCAGCACATTAAGCTTATGTTTTTAGTCTGCACCACTGCAATGTATCGCATCTGTTTTTTTCATATCCAGATGTCACTGCATTTTAATTATACCCTCTAATGTCTCTGCAGGAGATGTAAATGTTGAACCAACATTCTCATTAATTAGATAAGTTACTTTTATTTTAACACAGAGAACCAAGAGAAACAACAGATGCATTCAAAAGCTAAGAACATTTTCAATTTATTAGTTTCAGTTTCATTGTCAGATAAGGCAATGCTTTTGATGCTTTTAGAACTAAGTTTAGATGTGTGTGTGTGTGTGTGTGTGTGTGTGTGTCTGTGTGTCTGTGTCTGTGTCTGTGTCTGTGTGTACATGCGTATGCAGACATCAACATGAAAAATATTACAAACCAAAGTGGGTAGGTTTGCCTGTCATGCTAAGTGAAAACAAACATGCCCTTTTTATGGCTTTATCCTGTCTGGACCAGAAGTTGTCCTCCCAAAGACAACATCCCTTCCTGTGATTCTATGATTCTAATTATTTTGTAATATGTTCTTTAGACCAGTGGTCCCCAACCTTTGTGGCTGAGTGACCCGGCTGGGGAGGGGAGAAGGGAACTGGGCCATGTGAGCAGGAATAGCAATAGCACTTTACTTATATACCGCTTCATAGTGCTTTACAGCCCTCTCTAAGCGGTTTACAGAGTTCAGCATATTGCCCCCAACAATCTGGGTCCTCATTTTACCTCATTTTACCGACCTCAGAAGGATGGAAGGCTGAGTCAACCTTGAGCTTAGTGAGATTTGAACAGCTGAACTGCTGAACTAGCAGTCAGCCTGCAGTCGCAGCATTTAACCACTGCACCACTTCAGCTCTCCAGTGTGCAAGTGCATGCAGCCCTTGTGTGAGTGGCGCCCTGGCGCACACGCACACAGCTCAACTTGCGTGAGCAGTGGGCCAGCGTGCATGCACGCAATTTCCCACCAGCCCACTGCTTGCACAAGTTAAGCTGTGAACAGACACGCATACGCGCTCCAGCCAGCCACTCACACGGCCCAATTCCGAATAGGCTATGGCCATGACCCCTGCTTTAGATATTCTGAAGAAATCTGTTTATTAAAATTCTCTATTCATGAATGTCTATTTATATGCTTCTAGTCTTGCTTGAAGACAGAAGCATTAACAGGTTATGTATTTTAACTCATTTTAAAATATTAGTATATGCAGAATTCAGACTAAATTTTTCTTCATCAAAAATATATATAATAAATAGCAATAGCACTTAGACTTATATACTGCTTCATAGTGCTTTACAGTCCCCTCTAAGCGGTTTACAGAGTCAATATATTGCCCCCAACAATCTGCATCCTCATTTTACCAACCTCGAAAAGATGGAAAGATGAGTCAACCTTGAGCCGGTCAGAATCAAACTGCTGGCAGTGAGCAGTGAGTTAACCTGCAATACTGCATTTTAACCATTGCACCACCACAGCTCAATGATGTGATGTGATATGATGTGATGTACGTCAATCTTGTAAAGATTTTTTTTTTGACTATAGTAAGAACCAATTTACACATTTTCAGTTTAGGACTCCTAAACTGCCCAGGAATTTCTCTCCATGCATTTTATTTATTTTTATTTATTTTACTTTACTCTAAAAATTCTACAAGAAATGTCCTGAAGATGATGGCTGGTCATGTTTCTGTCTGTACAGTAAAAGCAATACCTGACACAGGTAGGGAATATGAAATTACCACAATAATATTTAGTAATATTAATTCACCCCTCTCTAAATATATGCTAGATCCAGTTTTGTGTAATGGTAAGGAACCAGGCTAGCCCCCCTTAGGTACAAAGCCAGATGGTGACTTTGGGTCAGTCACTCTCTCTCAACCCTAGAAGAAGGAAATGGCAAATCACTTCTGAAAAACCTTACCAACAAAACTGCAAGGATTAGTTCAGGCAATCTTCAGGAATTAAAAACTGATTCAACAACATAAAAACAGTATTAACGTCTATATTAATCTACTCCAAACAATTGCATATAGTAATGAGATAACTGCATACAGTAATAAGAAGCAAATTACTGCATGTAACAATTACCTAAATTTTAAACACTACTCTGAAAAATACTTCTCTGCTTAGAGGTTCTATGGGGTTTACACCAAAATGCAAAATAGATGAATTTTAATAAGATATAATAAGACTGTAATTTCATTTACATCTGATTTACCATGTTGAACAGAGCCTACTAATCCTTCAATAAAGTCTTGTCAACCTTCCCTTTCATTTTGGAGTCCCAAGAAAACTCAATTTAAAAAGTCTTGGTTATACTCCAAGGGATATGCTCAGATAGTATTTTGTATTTTTATTTGAATAATAAAATTTGTGGTTTGAACAAAATTCAAAACAAAATAAGGAAAACAAAAACCCAAGGTCCATCTGCCCCTTTCACACCAAATGTTTTCCCCAATCTTAGGAAACTTACCATTATGTCCATGTATGACTCCTCTTATTTTCATCCTGTCTTCATACCATTAACCCTCTTTACATACAAAACCTTTATATTCCAATGCTTTCTTCTAAGTTTTTGGAACACATAATATATTTTACTTAAATTACGCTGGCAAAAAATAACTATGTTGCTCAAAATATGAATTTCCCCAACTCAGAATTTTCAGAAGCATTGTAAATTGAATTTCAGTTCTCTTGGAAGTTTTTCTATAGCCCAGAATTAAGAATGTTCAGAATGTTAAATTATGTTATAGATTTCAGAGTGAGATGAAATGATCTCTCTCTCTCTCTTTTAAACCATTGCTTTTGCTTTAATAGTTTTAAATATATCTGGAAAGGTTGTGTAGAACAAAATGTCTGTAATTGGGAAATGTATTATATATTTAATTGTGCTTTTTAAATGCATATTTTGGACACATGCATAGTAACTGTAAGTTAAAGCCAATTACATTAACTTCATAGTAGAGAAAAATAGAATCCATTTTAGAAAAATGCAACTATAGATTTTATTTGATCTTTTAAAAATAATTTGCAAAAAATTATCAGTTTCATGGTCATGAATAATAATAATATGCCTTTACCAAGGTACAATATAAAACATATTCTCCTGCATCAACCGTCCAATAATTACAAATCAGTGCAATAAAATTTACTGAGAACTAGTAAACAATTATTAACATTAAAACAACACTAAATCTAGATTCAGAGAGCCAATTTGGTGTAGTAGTTAAGGCACCAGGTTAGAAACCAGGAAAACATGAGTTCTAGTCCCAAATTAGGGACAAAGCCAGCTGGGTGAACTTGATACATGCACTTTCTCTCAACTCTAGGAAGTAGGCAATGGCAAAACACTTCTGAAATCTTGTCTAAATGTCCTCGAATCTACATCATCCCAGACAGGACATACTGTCAGGCCTGGAAAGCATTTTTGGGCTTTGGATCTTCAGGCCTGCCACATTTAGTGCTATGGGAAACTGGGAGGGGGAATTGCGGGAAGCTGGGGAGGTATGTAGTCAAAATAACATTCCTTTCTCCGAGAGTCAAGGCTAGTCAGCCCTATACCTGGAGTGGTGTGACTGGGAAGCATCTCCAGCTGGGATGGTGCTTTGATTGGACCATGTGATGGACATGTGGGTGCTGGGGTAGGACGTGGACTTTCTTTTGGGTAGGGAAAACCCAGAAGCTTTCAGATTCATGTTTCCCCAGATGTGCCAATATGACATCTCTAATAAAATGGAACTTTGGGGAAACTCAAGCCTCAGAGTTTTCTTTCATTGGGGGTGTTACTTGGAACCCTGACACATACATTAAATTAACTAGGGTGATGGGAATAATTGTCAACTGAATGAAATTATTATAAGACATGGAATTGGACTTCATGCATATTATTTGGGGTTATGATTTCAGTCTATGTCTAGAATTGCTATGGCTTTCCTATCCTGTAAATGGAGTATCAGTGTAGTAGGTTATCACAAGGAAATATGCTGATTTTCAGAAAGGATTCCACTAGTGTAATGTTCTGATTTATAAGGGCTCATCTAAGAATTTTTGAAACAAAAGTTGTCCCTCTGTCTATTCAGTTCATTGAAAATACCCCAAACATATTATTTCCTAAAAATATCTGTACCCAGACAACACAGTTTAACTAAAAATGGCATTTTATATGTTATAAAAAAATATTTTAAAAAATACCCCAAACATATCCAGTTTATTTCTACTTATGAGACAGAATGCCCAGAACTTGACCATAAAGAGATTATAGCCTTTTTTTTAAAAAAAAATTGCAATTTGCTGCCCATCAATGGCATTCAAAATTGATACATGAAGCACCAAAGAAATTATTTGGTACAAAAGAAATGTGAAATTGTTACAGAAAATGACTTATTAAAAATATTCCTCAAGTTAGGTTATGTGCAATTATTTTCAATATTTTCAGCCAAAGACTTAGGCTCCAAGATTTTGGTAACTCCCAAGAAACAGACTGAAGGAACATGTGAATGTGAAGTTGGTGAGTAACTAACAATTAGACAATTCGTGATCGTCTAATGTGAAGTTTAGGGTAATCTATGCTTACCCTAAAAATAAAGTCAAAACTTACAGAAAGGTTCTAACATCCACCTTCTAATCAAGTCTGTTTAATAGCTGCCTTATGGACCTCTCACACATTTTGTAGAAATAGTCTAATTATAACAATATAACAGAGGCAAATTTTTATGCCAAAGTAAATAGGGCTAGCTGTTTGGTTACATTACTGGGGGCACTTATGGAAAAGAAGTTATACAGTTAACTAACTGTACATTGTGCATAAGTACTATATACTTACAACTGACTTAACAGGTGCATGGGGCATGACATCTCAGAAAGGTAACATTAAATTTGCAAGTAAGCATTGACTTCTTTGGCAAAACAAAACTGGTGACATGGACACTGAAACAGAAAGCCTTGCAAGTACTTTTAGCACCTCTTTAGCAAGGAAGTGTGCTCTGAGTGAGCAATTAAAGAAGAGTGCTTTTAGCACTTCAGCCACACAATGTCATATACATTATTCCAGTTCATGAGCTATTTGCTTTGGAATCTGTTCTGACAACATGTGAAATGAATGCAGGAAAGCCAACACACGTTCTAGCTCACAAGAGGTAAAAGAAATGAGGGAGAGTACAGGATGGAATGGTGAAGGGTACTGTAGGGCATACAATGTTTTGGATGGTGAGACAAGGCATCAGCCTGTTTATTCTGCAAGCTAGGAGTATAGGGAATACTTAAAATTTAAATGAGGAAAGAATTGTGCCCATCTGGCCTGGTATTAAGTAAACCTATGGGAAGTCTGCAAGTACATCAGCAGAATATTTTTTTTGTTGTTCCAGGAAATAAAGCCATTGTTTTAAGGCTACCTTTATAGCCAATAGGTCTTAATTTTTAAAAATCATACTTCCAGTCTTTTAGTAAAAGATGCCTGGAAAATAATGCACAAGGGATCAGTCTGCCTTCAAATTCTGACATGTACTATAAAAAGGCCTTCTTCCGAGTAAAATCAGAAGTGCCAGTTTGAATAACAAGGGAGAATCAGGTGATGGAGAACAGCCAAGAAATGAAAGTCTGTTTCAGTAAAATAAAAGCTTGGATTCTCACTTAGAGTAAAATATATCAGCATCTTGATAAACCCAGAAAAAAATAACAGAAATTGTAATAGAAATTGGCAAAGATCAGGAAGCAAAGTATATATGTTTGGAGAGTCTTAAGACAGAATAGATTCCACTTCAGAAGGTACATCTGGAGTCCTTCTGGAATATGGTAGCTCATATAAACAGAAAGTGGCACTTTTTGTTTTTTCAATTTAGCATATTATCTATCTTGCCAGTCATTCAAGTACCATTTATGTTTGTTCAGTGTGGGCTTCCTGATCTTCAAAGTAAATTAAGAAAGTATTCAAGTAAGTTATTAAAAACCCATTCGACAGATTGTGAAAATATAATTAATAAATTGCATGAATATTATAGATTTGCTAATTGATGCATACTTCATGCAGTGTCATATTTAAAATCTGAGATTCATATTCGGGTCACCTGAATATGCTTCTCAAGTTATTTAAGGGAAGAGCCTCCTGCCACTTCATATAGAGGTGGCTTGTAAAAAGACTGGGGGGAAAATCTGCCTTAAATTAGTAAGAGATAAATCAGGTTGTAAAGTAAGACTCATATAGTTGCTAAGATTATTGTAATTTTAGTCCATTCTGTTTTTAAAATCTTGTTAAAAGTAACTCTGAAAGAATCTTATTTTTGTGTTAAAGTTGGCTGTCAAGAGTTTGAGAGCTTATCACCCTGTGTTTAAATGATCCGTAACAGACAGTTAAGTATCTATGCCCCTCCTTCACAAGATTCAGATTGTAGATTCCTCTAAAACCCAACTTGGTGATGAAAATGTGTGCCTTCTGTAGCTATTCTGACAGTTCTGAAATGAAATATTTTTCCTCTCTCTAATTGTTACAGAATTCAAAAGTCTATTATCTTGATTCTGAAATAACAGGATTTTTTTTCTTTAAAAAAAGATTAGGGCACATCCTAATGATGATGAACGGATGAGACCCTTTTGCAAATTACCACTAATAAACTCCTTTAAGCAGGCCAATTCAATCACAGATATGGGACATAAATATTTTGCTGAAATCAAAGGCTCAGGAATACAATATATCCATGCAGTCACAGTAAAGAGGTGGGAGGGAGTCAGCATTTATGACAAGTAGCAATAGCAATAGCAATAGCACTTAGACTTATATACCACTTCATAGTGCTTTACAGCCCTCTCTAAGCGGTTTACAGAGTTCAGCACATTGCCCCCAACAATCTGGGTCCTCATAAATAGGGAGAAGGAGCGTTAGTCTTACCTGAATGCCTTTTCTCAGTATAGGTTGCAGAATAGGCAGGGGTAGGCTCCTCCTGGTTCAGACTGGTTCACCTGAACTGGTAGTGACCCGCTGGTGATGTCACGATGATGACACCAACCCGGTTCAGTTGATGCCGGTCCGTGGGCGCCGCTATCTCTTTTTTTGATTTTTTTTGAATTTTTTTTTTAAAAAAATTTCTGAGCATGTGCAGAAGCCAAGTTTCCAGCACTGTGCATGTGGTTGCCATCTTGTTTTTGGCTTTTTAAAAAAATTATTTTATTTTTCGTCACTTCGTTTGCGCGTGCCCATGAGGCGCGCCCATGAGGCGCGGGGGGGGGAGCGAACCGGCAGTGAGGTAAGTTAGAACCCACCCCTGAGGATAGGCCAGGAATGGGTGGTGACTTTGACCTTCTGCCTTGAGACTGAGTCATAATTTTTATAGCCATGCCCCATTGCCTCTCTCTCTGGCTGCAGTTATTGACGAAGCGGCAGCTGTAACAACAAAACCTTATCCTGAGGTTAGATCCCCTGATCCCACCCTTCTGCATCTAGACCCAACGGTCACTTTAGGGTGGGACTGGCCTATCCTGCAACCTACACTGAGAAAAGGCATTCAGGTAGGACCAACGTTCCTTCTCCAGTGAGGTTGCAGGATAGGCCAGGAATGGGACATACCAAAGCTGGCATCCCTAAGGGTGGGGCTCTGTTGGGGCTGGATCTTCCAGTGCCCAGAGAACCTGCTGTAGCACTCTCCTGCCTAAGGAAGCCTCTGCCAAGGCAAACCCGCCAGCCGGGTAGGAGATGCCCAGGTGGCTGCCCTGCAGATCTCCTCCAGTGATCGTCATCCCTTAAATAGCTAGGGGAGCTCTTTGGCACAACAAAAATGATGGAATACACTCCCTGTCTCTGTTTGGTCAAGGAAACCAATCCAATGGCGCTGATGTCTAAAAGATGTTGGATAGCAGAGGCCTTTTAATCAAATTAGTGGAGACAGGGCATTGTACGAAGTGGTTCGAGGGAGTAGAGAGGAACTCCAAGCGAAGACCCGAAAGGAGAGCCTCAAGAACCCAGGTGTCAGATGTATCTATCTATCTATCTATCTATCTATCTATCTATCTATCTATCTATCTATCTATCTATCTATCTATCTATCTATCTATCTACATATACACATACATACATACAAACACACACACACGTGTGTGTGTGGGGGGGTGTATGTAAAAATTATTAATTTTATTTGGCTAGGAAATAATGAACTTGGGTAAAAGTCCAGAAGTGTGGTATCATCTGACTTTCAATTCCTACTCTGAAAAGCACTGAAAATTGCTGTACTGTATTTCATTCTTGGCCTACATTCACCATATTTGAAGAAGCTGAGAGATGAAAGTTGAAGTCATTATTTCATTCAAGTGTTAAGGAAATAGTGTACAGATAGTCCTTGAGATATGTCCATAATGGAAACTGACCATTACAGTTGCATGTTGCAACAGTCACTAAATGAAACAGCTCAACTAACAAGCCTCCATTCCTTCTCTTCCCACCAAATCATTAAACAAATCTGCATGTTAAATGATCTGTCATATCTTGAACACTACCTATATACTGTAGTATCTTCTTCCATTGTCTAGAATCTATCCCAACTTATTACAACAGGAACTCGCTCATTTCATATTATTCCAGCTTTGCTTATTGTCACTTTTCCACTATTGTTTTATGTACAGAGAATTGGAATTTAGATTTTTGTTGCTTGCCAGGACCATCAAATGAGTTCATGACCAATAAACCCAAGGTTACTGCAGTGATCGTATCTGTGGCCTACTTCCACAGTAATAAAAAAGATCTTGTTAACCTACTTTAGAAATATTTACATATGAGACATATTTTTGGAGCAATACAGCACTGCTGAAAATAATCCCTTTAGGATTCAGTATGGATATTTAAGTGTGTTCTGGGCTATATTGCAAATACGTTGAGGATTCACATCCCATGCTGATAAAATGCAATGCCCATGGACTGTACATAGAATTAAATTTATCTTTCAAGAGACTAGGATTGCCCCAGTAGAAAAGCATTCTTATTATTTTAAATTTCAAATAAAACACTAACACAGAATTTAGAGTGTATAATTTTTTAAAAAATATTCTGGGTTACAAAGATTCTGCATCTACTTGCTATTTTCATTGATCTTTGCATCCCAATCACATTTTCCTTCAATCCACGCAGAATGAAATTTTTAATAAATTACTAAGGGAATGTGGTCTTTACATTTAAAAGTATATTAAAAAGATACTAAAAATACTATTAAGGGAATGCAACTTTTGGACATTAAAATAAAATAATAACCACCCCATCCCAAAAATAGAGCATAAATGTTATCACTGGATAGAGATTAACTCTCCAATGGTTTGCAGAATTCCTTGTTCTTTTATTTTGGAATAAAAAATAATTTGTGACTAGGAGACTGCCTATCTAGAGCCAAACACTGATCATGATTTAAATGACCTCTTCCAGCTCTATGATTCTAGGAGCCAGAGCTAGCTTTATTCCATATTGTGTGCACTACTTTAACAAAACTAAAACTGAGAATATGAGCCAGTTTGCTCTCTATTATTATCATAGTACTCATTCCATACAAATAAGACTATTGAAGATTACAAAAAATAGGGCTTTTCATTAACTAATGATGGTTTTCATCTGCAAGACTAAGTGTACTTCATACCTTTTCCCAGTAAACTTCCATCTCCTTATATTCATACAAATCTTTTTTATACTTTTTCAGTTTCTAAAGGACTACTGCAATGTAAGAATTTAAAATAGCTATGGAGAATTTTGTTGTGACAGTGCAAGGACAGAAAAAAAAATAGAAAAAGATATGTTCTGAGGAAGTTTTGTTAAATCGAAGTTAACAAAGGCATGTTCTCACAATACTAGATGCAATGATATTTAGTAGCTGAATTTCCTGAAACAGTATAGCAAAAATATTATCCTTTTCACATACTGTATATTTTCCCACTTGTGTGCTGGGAGGTGGGGGGAGGGGGCAGACAACACTTTATGGACACATCCACATAAGAAGTCTATGCCAATTTGAAATATCCACACCTCTTAGATCCTACAACTCTGTCTGCCTTTGAGAGTTCAATCTATTTCTAGCTCACTTGCAGGGTACTTGAAACTGTAAGATAACTATTTGAAATTCAGGAGCTTTTTTGAGATTATGGAGTATTTGTCTCATCCTTCCTCTCAAGCCTTGAGCTTCAAAATGTCTCTCCCCCCCCTCCAGCAATATTTGAAAGAAAGCTATGCTTTATTTGTGTGTGTTTGTATATCTGGGCAGGAAACAATCAAAGAAATGTATACAATATGAAATAATCACATGGATGTGGGAGGGATGGAAGCAATTTATTTTGTCTTCATTTTGTGCAAGCAAACGTTTTGTTACCCCAGATCCTTCATTACCTTAGAATGGCATAGTGGTTCTTTGTTCTAGGGCTCATAAAGTTGACAGAATTACCACAATAATTTTCAAACTGCTTTTGCAGAATTGAAACAGTGTGAAAGTTTTTTTTATAGTGGTTAATAAAAAGAAGTCATTGAAAGTGGTTAATGGAAATTGTCATCCACAATCCATCATAGCCATCAGATCTCTCACATGAAAGATTTTAGTAAAATAGAGAACATGGAGACAAAGTTAACTGTGTCATTCTGGTAATGGCAAGAATATTTCCAGTCAATTTTGATGTATTTTGACCTGTATGTCAAAATTACTATATATATCACATCCTTATTCCTTTTTGTGCAAGTTAGGTCCTCTAATGTAAAAATTATATCTTAGGTCAACATGCTGCTGTCCGTATCCCAACAACAGCAAACTGAAGGAGCGTGTTTGTGAAGAGGTACTTCTGGAGCAGTATTTGTTAAACAAAAGAATAATTTGTGATATCCTGGAAGTGGTTAAGGTCGTGACTTTGAATCTAGGAGACTATGACCATTAGGGTTACTGTTGTAGGGAAAATAGGAGTGGAAGTACTTGGTAAGTTTGCTGTCTTGAGTTGCCCAAGAAAAAAGTATGATGATAATAATATGTAATGATGTTGATATTTATTTACCAAGAAAAATATGTGGGTATCGGAGGTTATAAGTACACCATAAAGTTGAAGGGGAAAAAAATGAGCATTGGAGGAATATCCAAAGGACAATGAAGAACATGCACCAAAACTAGTATATCATTAAGATTTACTGAATACAAGAAAGACCAAATGAAGAATAGAAAAGGGACATGGCAAGGCAAAATGATATGGCCAGTACATAAAAATAGCAGGCCAAGCTGATAACAAGACCTGGCAAAGCTAAGAGCAAGAAAATTAAAGAGTGAGAGACAGAGGGGTTAATTCTAGCTGTACAGGAACAACCCTTAAAAGCAAATGTACACAAAGCCAGAATTGAGAAAACAGCAATAGAATGGAAATGCTAGATCCATGATGGCGAACCTATGGCCCAAAGTGGCATGTGAAGCCATGTTGCCCGGCACACGCGACCTTGCCTGTTTGTCTTCCGGGTTTTTGGTGCGCATGCGCACATGACAATCAGCTGTCCTTCACGCATGCAGCAGTGCCAAAAACCAGTGTGCGCATGCGTGCCAGCCAGCTGATTGTTGGGTGTGCATGCATGCCAGAACCCAAAAGTTTGGCTTTTCTGGAGCATGATCCCTTCGTGTGCACAGCAGTGCCAAAACCCAGCCTGCGCATGTGTGCCAGTCATCTGATCATCGGGCGCGCATGCGTGCTAGAACTCAGAAGTTTGGCTTTTCCAGAGCACGATCTGGCCAGCTGATAATCGGCCACACATGCGTGCTAGAACCCAGAAGTTCAGCTTTTACAGAGCGCAGCCCCGATGAACGCATGCATGCAACGTTTCCACACGACCTTTCAGCACTCAATGCCAAAAAGTTTCACCATCACTGTGCTAGATGGTAGATACTGCAGTACCTGGAGACAGAGAAAACACTGGAGAAAATCTCAAAATACAAAAATCTACAAATGGAAGTAGAATGTGGAAGGGAAAAAAACCAAGATAGTGCCAATAGTAATAGGCACCTGGGAGATGGGAAAGGGGTTTTAAGAGAACAAGTCCTACTTACAGGACAATAGAGAGGAAATGTCATGAAGTGGCAATTCTAATACCAATTGTTCAGTGGTGATAGAAGCCACTTGCAGTGGTGATAATAGTATGAATGTAGGTAGAATAAACTTTGCTAGGAAATATTCCACACTAAGCTACTTAGAAAGTAGCAGATATTGGTTTAACAATTCTTTGATAACCAGTTGGGGTGGGGGGGATGAAAGTGAAAAGTAACTGGTTAAATGAGGAGGGAAGTTACCTCAAGAGTTTTTATTTTATTTATTTATTTATTTTGTCAAGTACGTGTTAGTAATATACATAGATATAACATTGTTTATATACATAAGATGGGTACTGATAAGAGGGAACATTAGGACAGGGACGATAGGCACGCTGGTACACTTATGCACGCCCCTTACTGACCTCTTAGGAATCGAGTGAGGTCAACAGTGGACAGTCTGAGGGTAAAGTTTTGGGGGTTTGGTGACGAAACCACAGAGTCAGGTAGTGAGTTCCAGGCATTTACCACTCTGTTGCTAAAGTCATATTTTCTACAGTCAAGTTGGGAGCAGTTCATTTTAAAGCAGAAAAGACAACTGAAAAATATAGTGGAAAAACTTTCTTTGCCTTGTCTAATAATACAAGAAAGGAAGGAAAGAAAGAAAGAAAGAAAGAAAGAAAGAAAGAAAGAAAGAAAGAAAGAAAGAAAGAAAGAAAGAAAGAAAGAAAGAAAGAAAGAAAGAAAATAAATCTGTGTTCTGCCTGATTGTGTTATCCCAGAAATTTTTCTGTGTTCTGCCTGATTGTGTTATCCCAGAACCTATGACAACTATATAATAATGAATCAGAGACCTTCCCAATCCACTTCCTTTAAGATATTTTGAACTTCATCTTCCATCATTCTTAGCTAGCATGTTCAAAGCCTATTATATCTAGAGGGCAGATGTCTTTGTAATAGAAACTAACACATGAATACTACTATACTGGTTGTGGGGCGGGCAATGAAGAAAAGCTCCGAATTCCTGTTCTCCTGCAAAAAGAAAGTGCTACCAGATGAGAAACTAATCTTATCCAACAGGGGTTTTCTTTCAGTGCAACAAGAATCTGAACATAACTTTCATTAGTTTTAAAGTTATTAGGACTTCTGGGTGAGTCATGCCTGACCGAAGATGTCTCCAAACAGTGGAGATGAAGACCACCATAAAAAGCAAAGGACTAATCTATCTAGAGAAGGGAGAGAATGAGAGAATGAGAGATTTGGACATGAGTTGGAGGGAAGGTGGGAGGAAGGAAGGAAGGAAGGAAGGAAGGAAGGAAGGAAGGAAGGAAGGAAGGAAGGAAGGAAGGAAGGAAAGATAGAAAGAAAGAAAGAAAGAAAGAAAGAAAGAAAGAAAGAAAGAAAGAAAGAAAGAAAGAAAGAAAGAAAGAAAGAAAGAAAGAAAGAAAGAAAGAAAGAAATCTTCCCAAGTGGCCTTGCTTGATGTAAGGACACTTTATATTGTGTTGGGATTGTTTAATTTTCATTATATGTACATGAAATAATATCAAATATGGACCTAGGCTTTATTGTACTCCAGCATTTTAGGATATCTTCTAAAAGTTTTGATCTTGACATCCTAGGCCACAGTGGGTCAACATCTTTAAGAGATAATATGCTACAATATATTCTTAGCAAGGTTTGGTATATAGCTTTTCAAAAATGGATCCACATAATTGCCAAATAACTAGTTATGAATCATATATAGTGGAAAATAACAAGCATGACTCTTGCTCCTCAAAATATTGTATATAGAAAATAACTCACACTGTTGCACATTTTAAAATATATTTAAATCACAATTGAAACTCCTTGAAAGTATTTGTATAAATTTCTGTGAGGACATAATGAAAAGCATTGCACCACTCCATTCATGACAAGCTTTTGAAAAGGTCATACTTGAGAGTTCCTTCTCACTTAGTAATCTGTCTTCTTCTGACATTATTAACATTTCAATGTCAACAATATGTTTATGAGGCTTTCTGGAACTAACTGCTATGGAATATAAAGACATTTGTTCGTGCCAAAAAGAAGGAAGCAATTCATTAAATTTTTAATTGCTTAACACCTTTTTGCAAAAGTTCAATTCATGCTTTTTATGTAACTCCATACAACCCTAACTGTCAAATGCAATTCATACTTTTCTCTCAGCCTCTGACAGGACATAGCACAATAAAGCCTCAGATAAACATTTTTTTAAATCTCAAAGATTATGAACCTATGATACAAATCCTATGATGGCAACCAATTAAAACAAACAAACAATGTATAATAAACTGCAACAACTTACAGGCCCAGCAGGAATTAAATATTCTTTTCAATATTGCTTCTGTGTAAAAAATGTTCTCAATTAAAAGGAGTTGGCACAATATGGACTGGATTCTGTTACATTAGAAGGATGAAGGGGTTTTTGAGCAAGTTTTATCAATGGCACCATGTCAAACCAGAATATGCTATTGAATTGTATACTTCAGGGCTTTGATCTAGAATCTTACTGTATAATATACGTGGTTGACACAGAAATGGCAGGTACCATGGCTCAAATACAATTGATAGGAGTAATAGCCTTTATGGATAATATACTGTATATATATAACTTAGATAATATCTTATTCCAAGGGAACATCATGCCTTCTTGCAAATTAAAATCACTAGCTGAGAACGTCCTTTGCACACTTGTGCTGTCTAAGTTTTATTTGATATCCACAAGGTCTTGTGCCAATTTTTTCCTCCTATAGAATGTTTTCTGCAGAGTAGAACAAAGACTAATGCCTTTAGAAGTTTATAAACTAATTTTCTACTTTTCTTTAATGGATTCATGAAACATTTTAGATTGTCCACATATATATTACTGTTAATATCCATGTTTATATCATATTTGTTTTTCCAGTGCAGAAAAAAACAACCCACTAAAATTTCTTTTACATTCTTATTTTTTTTTAAAAAAAAATCAAATATCATTAGGATCAGCCAAATCTAAACCAGTGGATAGCATCATTAAGTTGTAGCATTTCTGATTGGCCCTTAGTTAAAGAAAAAATGCCCAACTCCTCCTAAATAAACTTTCATTCTGAATTTGGAGAAACTTTATTATCAATCATGTTTTTTCATGCTTTTATTTAATGTAGTAAGTTGCCTTGAGACTTCTAGTAATCAAAAAGCTGGACCACAGAGTTAAAATTGCATATAAACCCTGCTCCAGTATGCACAATCTACAGGTTCTGCGAGCTGCTCGTAGCAAAGTCCAACAAGCCACCAGGAGATGTGCAAATGATTATTGGTTACAGCTTTGCTCTCGGATCCAGATAGCTGCCGACACAGGTAACATCAAGGGAATGTATGATGGCATCAAGCAGGCCTTAGGACCAACACAGAAGTCTGCCCCCTTGAAGTCTGCTACAGGTGAGATTATCCAGGACCAAACGCAGCAGATGGCACGCTGGGTGCAGCACTACTCTGAGTTATACTCTAGAGAAAATGTGATAACTGACGAGGCTTTGAACAGCATTGAGTGCCTATCTGTCTTGGAGGAGCTTGACAATGAGCCAACCTTAGAGGAACTAAATGCGGCTCTGGACTCCCTCGCCTCCGTCAAGGCACCCAGGAACTGCATGCAATCTTTTGTCTCTGTTGGAGGGAAGGCGGAGTACCGCAGGACATGAAGGATGCTAATATCATTACATTGTATAAGAACAAAGGTGACAGCGGCAACTGTAACAACTACCGCGGCATCTCCCTTCTTAGTATGGTAGGGAAGCTGCTTGCCCATGTCGGATTGAAGAGGCTCTAGGTACTTGCAGAGAGAGTCTATCCAGAATCACAGTGTGGATTCTGAGCAAACAGGTCCACTACCGATATGGTATTTTCTCTTAGACAGCTGCAGGAAAAATGCAGGGAACAAAGACAGCCACTCTTTGTAGCGTTCATAGATCTTATGAAAGCTTTTGACCTGGTTAGTAGGGACGGCCTTTATAAAATCTTCCCTAAGATCGGATGTCACCCCAGCTCCTCAACATCATCAGGTCCTTTCATGAGGAAATGAAGGGCACGGTAGTTTTTGATGGCTTAACATCAGATTCCTTTGACATTCGAAGTGGAGTGAAACAGGGCTGTGTCCTTGCACTAACTCTATTCGGGATCTTCTTTGCTGTGATGCTGAAGCATGCTTTTGGAACTGTAACAGAGGGAGTTTATCTCCGGACCAGCTCAGACGGAAAACTTTTTAGTCTTTCTAGATTGAAAGCAAAGTCTACAGTCCAGCTGAAATGCTTACAGGATTTCCTCTTTGCTGACAATGCTGCCGTTACTGCTCATTCTGCCGAAGACCTTCAACGACTCATGGACTGTTTTAGCAATGCCTGCCAAGATTTTGGATTAACAATCAGCCTGAAAAAAATGCAAGTCATGGGACAGGACGTGGATTCACCTCCCCATATTACAATCCTTGCACAAGAATTGGAGGTCGTCCATGACTTTGTGTATCTTGGCTCAACCATCACCGACACTCTCTCTCTAGATACTGAGTTGAAAAAACGTATTGGTAAAGCGGCCACTACATTCTCTAGACCAGTGATGGCGAACCTATGGCACGGGTGCCACAGGTGGCACGCGGAGCCATATCTGCTGGCACGCGAGCCGTTGCCCTAGCTCAGCTCCAGTGCGCATGTGCGTGCCCGCCGGCTGATTTTTGGCTCATGCGGAGGCTCTGGGAGGGTGATTCCGGCCTCCATAGGGCCTCCAGGGTGGCAGGGGAGCATTTTCGCCCTCCCCAAGCTCCAAGAAAGCTTCTGGAGTCTGGAGAGGGTGAAAAACGGGCCTACCCGGCCACTGGAAGTCGGGAAATGGGGGAGTGGGGGGGGGTCACACAAGCATGCGCAGTGGGGTGGGGCAAGTGAGGGGCTTTGAATTATGGGTGTGGGCACACACGCGCGTGCGATAGAGCGCACACACACTATTTCGGCACCCGAGGAAAAAAAGGTTCGCCATCACTGCTCTAGACTCACAAAGAGAGTAGGACTTAATAAGAAGCTGACAGACCATACAAAGATCCAGGTTTATAGAGCCTGTGTCCTGAGCACACTCTTGTATTGCAGTGAGTCTTGGACCCTTTACGCACGGCAAGAGAGAAAGTTGAATACTTTTCATATGCTCTGTCTCCGAAGTATCCTTGGCATCACCTGGCATGACAAAGTTCCAAATAGCGCAGTCTTGGAACGTGCTGGAATTTCTAGCATATATACACTACTGAAACAGCGACATCTTCGCAGGCTTGGGCATGTTGTGAGAATGGATGATGGGCGAATTCCGAAAGATCTCCTGTATGGTGAACTAGTGCAGGGAAAGCGCCCTAGAGGGAGACCACAGCTGTGATATAAGGATATCTGTAAGAGGGATTTAAAGGCCTTGGGAATGGACATTAACAGCTGGGAAACCTTGACCTCTGATTGTTCCGCTTGGAGGCTAAAGACGCAGTATGGCCTTCTCCATTTCGAGGAGACACTCGTTTGGCAGGCCGAGGCAGTGAGGCAGTCCCGGAACCAGAGAAATCTGGGGGCCAGGCAGGGGACGGAATGGATCTGCCCTCAGTGGGGATTGCCACTCTCGGATTGACCTTTTTAGCCACACTAGATGCTGTTCTAGGAACTCTTTCTAGAAACTCTTTCCAGAGCACGATACCATAGTCTCTCGAGACTGAAGGTTGCCAAAGAAGAAGTTGCCTTGAGACTTCTAGTAATCAAAAAGCTGGGCCACAGAGTTAAAATAAACTGAAAACAATTATAGATTGATTGAAAAGCAGACTCTTTCAAAAATACTTTTTCTTGATTAAATGTAATTGTTTAACTGATTGTACAGATTGCCATGAAAACTTCAACCCTATTCTAAATACCATAAAGGATTGTTCATTCACAAAGCCACAGGTTAGCATTCTCCAAAAATTACAGAGTTGATGAAATCTCAGTGTTCACTTGACTACCTTGTGTTCTCTCTTATAATTATCTAAGTATTAGGGCAGGTATGAAAATTCCATTTCTTTATTTCCTAATTATTCACTAAATTGCTTCCATGAAAAAAGCCCACTGTGTGATTTAATGACATGTAGTGTCAATTGTGTGTTTAGATACACTTGAAAAGAATGGACTTGCCTATTAGTGTACGGTCAAGAAGGGTGGGGGGGAAGCATTTGCAAAGGTAAAGAAGAGACACTGAAACAGTTTTTCAAGAAAAAGGATTCACTTAATCAAAATGAGTGTTATGCATATTATTATTTCTTCTTTATTGTTATGAATCTATAAACTCTAACTTCCTTATCCAAAAACAAGATGAGGAATTGTCAAGGCGCTAAGTTTGGCTGGTGGAAAATTAATTTGGGTCACTCTATAGTGCAGTTACTATGGTAACGGCATGCAAAATGTAGCAAGCAAGTGCTTCATCAATGTTAATATAACATCAAGTATTCTCCACAAATTTTTAATCATTATAAACTATAACACAACCTTTACAAGTGTGACTGAGTTGAAGAGTGAAGCTCTCAGATTCCCCTTTCTCAAATCCCCAAGCTTTGTTTTCTCCATACTGTCATATTAAACCTATTATTTATTTCATTACAAATTATCATATGCACAGAATACATACACTTTAGCTAAAAAAAAATCCTCTTCCCATGTATTTGGTCAATCATAGATTTTTAGAAAAAATAAAATAAAATAAGAAGACAATAACATGCTCTCCCCTCCCCGACTCCATTGAGATGATTTAAGGGTTTCATTACTTTAATACAAGAATTGAATCCATGTTCATATACAAAGCATAATTTAACACAGTGACAAGATAGTCCCTAAGTGCCATTGCTTTAGGCAATAAATATCTGAAACCTCATTGGATCATCAAATCTCACATTATTTCAGTATTCTTTTTTAGAGTTTAGTCTGTTTAAAAAATTAATAATCTTGAGGCATAAAAAAGCAGTCCCTGAACCTGTAGGTATAATACTAGGAAGAGGAAGCTAGATGAAGAGGAAGAGGAAGAGGAGAAGGAGGAGGAGCATAATTTGACGTTTCATACCTAGATGGATCACAGATTATTTATTTATTTATTTATTTATTTATTTATTTATTTATTTATTTATTTATTTATTTATTTATTTATTTAGTTATTTAGTTATTTAGTTATTTAGTTATTTAGTTAGTTAGTTCAATTTGTATGTCGCCCAACTCCCGAGGGACTTGCAGCTCACAAGTGCCTTTTTTGCCAATAACTGATGTACTGGATTTTCCCCCTTTCTCCTAGAAATGTCTTTGTATGCAAAGATAAAAGTAGAAATCTCTGCATGTTTGCTGAAATTTGAAACCTAATCATTGAAATTTATTTGCCTGGAATCCCTTACATATTTTGTCAAAAAAGGAATAACTACAGTATATTGATTTTGAAATTTTATTATATACTAAATTCTATGGAAAAACCTCTACATTTGGCTACCATGATTTTACATTCCAGCATAGAGAATAGAAAATTTTCACTGGGTTGGCTTCACAAGTACTATTAGGATCTGTTTGTTTTGCTTTGTCAGTACAAAACAGAACACTAGATTTATTTGATTGCCTAATTTAGCAATCTCATTTGGAGAGTCCGATATGAAAAATGCATACCTAATACAAAATATATTTTAGGATATAGTGGATTCCATAGTATTTTTTAAGTGCAAAATTGGGGTAGGTAGGACACTGATATATAACAATGAAAAATTGAAAATATAGAGGAAATAACACAAATCAGCTTTGAAAAATAGTTAGCCTGTAACACACCCATGTATACAAATGTAGTATCCTATTTTAACAATATTAACATATATTTAAAGAAACATGAATATGCACAGCTCTTTTATTTAAAAAAAATTCTTGAAAGTTGTTTGTTCCTTTTTTGTTAGAAAAACTGTTGCTTTTGGAAGATGAGTATGTGTAAGAGAGGAAAAAATAGCAAGTCAGTTTTGGTATATATCTACAAATTCACTATCAGACTGTAAGGTTAGATAAGAGTTGAATGTTCGGACTAAGAATGAACTATTATCTAGAATCATAGTGTGAACTATTTAGACATTGTCTTTTTGGTGACTCATTTTCTCTCTTGGATAAATCTTTGCAGGAGCACAAGACTTGGTTTTAATATTCAGTATTCATAAAACATGATTTCAATGATTAATATTGAAAAGATTTTGGCAGAAAACCTCCTGTGTTTCCCTTTTCATGATTCCAGTGCATAAGTGAACTTAAGTGAAGTGGATTTTTTAAAAAAATCTAAATATAGTAAAACTAATATGTGAAGCTTACAAATACTGGCTTCTTATTTTCAGAGATAGATAGATAGATAGATAGATAGATAGATAGATAGATAGATAGATAGATAGATAGATAGATAGATAGATAGATAGATAGATAGATAGATAGGCAGGCAGGCAGGCAGGCAGGCAGGCAGGCAGGCAGGCAGGCAGGCAGGCAGGCAGACAGACAGACAGACAGACAGACAGACAGACAGATGTTCACTGTTAAGTTTGCTGACTCTCGCTTGAGTGATGTCAAGCTGGCAATCCGAATCGAATGGTCAAGCCTCGATGGCTAAATATCGTAATAGAAGCCGTGTTTGGCTCTCAGAGCCCTGCAGAGATGACAGGCTGCCTCAGGAGGCTAGATCCAACCTCCAAGCCCTTAAATAATATTTCCAACACTTACAGTTCACAGTCTACAGACTTGCTAAGTGAACAATGGCTGCAAAGGTGAAATAGCATCCAGTAAGAAGTTAATTACTACAGGAGGAATTAAAGGCACAACTGTCCTCGCTGAGCGACAGAGTGAAAAAGCTGTCAAGCATAGCAACAAGAGCTCGACCTGAACAGCTTTGACAGATTCAGTCCAATCAGAGAGCAGACGGAATTAACCCATGCCTGGATGCTATATCCACCATGAGGGAGAATGACACCAATGAACCAAAAGGTAATCAGAAAGGGATCTATCTGTAGCAAGATACTGATGATAATGTCCTCCAAAGCCAGCTCATGTTGCAAATGCCTCAAGATAAAAACCAAGATCCAAAGTATGACCAACAGTATGCGTTGGTCCCACTGCAATTTGGCACAGATCCATAGTTGTCGTAGAGGCAATGAACTCCCAAGCTGCCCAAATTTCAAATCACCATGTATAAAATTAAACTCCCTAAGGTTATTAGTCTCTATCGTTGGTCTGGGAATGGAATATAGCAAGTCAGGCAGGAACGATGCTCTGCAGCTAGAAAAACAGTGCAACAGTAATCCCAATTGTCCTCTAAAGCCCAGTTATACTAGAGTCTCACAACATGTCATCTGTGGAGTGGAGCTCTGAAAGTCCAGCATGAGTTGCTAATAACAATATAAATAACTTGCTGAAAGCTATTGGATGATGCCAGACACAAAGTCAGGGTGGGCACATTTCTCAGAAGACACTCTTTACCCACCCAGGTCTCAATTATATATACCAGGTTGGCATCTCAACCACAATAACATGATGAATGAGGATGGATTTACTACAAACGGATCAGTCATTCAAAAGTATCAGCTGGAGTCTGGGGCTGCTGAGAAGCTGATAACTTTCTCCATCCCCAGATTACTATTACACTTGCCTACCCATCAGTCTCAATCTTTTTACTTGCCCTTTCTCCCATGCTATAACCAACAATAGTTCCTCCGCCCAGGTCAAGGCACTCATATACTCACTCCTTCACCTATACACATACATCATCTACATACCACAGATCCCCACAATTTTAGTCACTTAAGCTGTCATTGTCATACAGTATAACAGGACAAAACTGGCTCTTATGCACAGCCATTTAAGCTGTTTATTTTGCCAATCATTTCTCTATCAACATTTGTACATCTAAAAAACTTTTCATCCCATTTTAATAAACATTCTAGCACATACACAATCTATTATGTCAAAAATATTTATTTTTTTATTTTTGATGCCTTACTTTTAAGATCCATAGTAATCATTACATCATACAATTTACTAACATACATGGGAAACCATTTGAATTCCCAGCCAGAAACATGGCAAGATCTGCAAACAAATATACATATATATTCACATCCCTACCATCCCACCTGTTACTTCACCATAAACATTTCTCCTACATGTATCTAAAAAGTAAGAGAAGAAGAGCACAAGGCTTTGTCTTACTTCTCAACATTGAATCAATAACTAAGCATACGAGTTATTTTCACATATTTTCCCCCAGTATATATTATTCATCTTCTATTAAACAACAAACTCTCAACACCATAATTATGGAATTATTTATAACTATTTGGCGCAGTTGTTACGACACCAATCTAGAAACCGAAAGATCATGAATTCCAAGCTCACCATAGACATGGAAGCCAACTGGATGATTCTGGGTGAGTCATTCCCGCTCAGCCCTAAAAAAAAAAAGCTATGGCAAACTACTTTTGAAAATGTTGGCAAGAAAACTGCATAGACTTCTCTATACCTCCCAAACAAATGTTTAAAAAAACCCACTATCTCTCTCTAGTTCAGCCATTCACTCTTGCTCCTTTTCCCCTTTTACAGTAGAATGATTAAGAAATTCTTCCAGTTGTCAGGCAGAGGCAATCTTTACTCACATATTAAAACAAGTAGTGCAGCTTATCCATAAACAAACTACATGCATAGTTCAATGTATGTATCCAAATTCACATCATCACACTTGCTATTACCTTTACTGTAACAATTACCATTACCATTTTTCAACACTGTCATGACTATTGCCTTTGTTTCATTTTTTCCCCTTAAACACTACAATTTCTGTCATTCATTTCAATTCCATTCTTCAGCATATAATGGAAATTTCCATACCTATTTCTAAAATACTGATTCCAGCATTTTCTCATTTATGTTTTATCAGAGTTCATGTCATCATTTTTATTATTAAATCCTGTTCCCTGTACTGGAAGCTCCTTATTTAGTCCATCCAAATCATTCTGCGGTTTCTCTGCCTCTTTTAATCATACCTGCTCCTTGCTGTCTTTGAACTCTTTCAACTATTTCTTTCTCGGTATACCCATTATATAACATCTTCTTTGCATTTTTGTTTCTTCTAAAATCATTCTCTCCTCATTCATAGCTTTTTTTTTAACTTCATCATTCCAGTCTTTATTGTTCTTTGAGACCAGTATAAGAAATACTGTAGTTCCATAAGGAATCTATAACCACTATAGTCCACTTTAAAAAAAAAACCTAGTAAATATAAATTCATTATCTTAGCTGAAATGCATAAATAAAGGGTATTATATGACTCATAAGTAAAGCCAAACAAAGGTAAACTATGTTTAGATTGTATCTATAATAATATCTAAGATTACATAAAACATGAGAATACTTAAAATTATATAGAATATACCTAGATAACCTAGGAGCTTGAGCTGTCAAAATCCAGTGAATCTTCTATGCTGCAGTGCAAAACCTAGCTGTAATAAATGGCAGTGTATCTGCCAGTTGCATCTGGGCATAAGCCAAATCTATCTAGGATATCTGCTGACCATAAGGAAGATAAAACTAGCTTCAATATCTCTATAAAAGGAGCAACAGTGAAGTATGGTACATGTTCCAAGAGTTCCCACTTTCAAGAGTCAATCGGGCAGAGCCAATTCTACTTTTTTTACATTTATCATCCAAAACTTCAGGGGAAAGTTTCAAGCATGAGAGTGGACAAAGAAAAAAGTTTTCCTATGGCTAGTTGTTCTAACTGCATTTGAAAGTGAGCCAAAGTAATGATGTCTCTAAGTATTTGTGCAGGGTCCTTGGTGGTCTCTGAGCATCATTGTTTTCTTGCAGACATTTCATTACCAAACTAGGTAACACCATCAGTGGTTACAAGGGGTGTGGATTGCTCTTATTTTATATTCTTGTGGTGGTCTTGATGGTTCCTTGACTGAGCTGTTTGCTTCTTGATTGTCGGTCTAATGTTAATCTTGGTGTTAACCTCTGCTCATCCAGATGATTATTACTGGTGAGGAAGTGTTTTGGCCTTTTGATTATCCCTTTTGAATGATATGTAGATGTTGTTTATGTGGCTGTTGATGGCCTATTTGTATTTGTCGATAACAAAAAGGATGGAGTTTTCCCTAGATCTGCCTGATGCTGTGTCATTTATCCTTTACTTCAAAGTTTACTTTGCCTGATCATATTCCATCTGAAGATCTGAGAAAGAGCATATTTCCCATAAGTGACCTTTTTTAAACTTCTTAGTAATAGTACACTGCTATCCTTTTCATTCTCTTCCAAATAGCTTTCACATTCTTCTGCTTTTCCTTGTGTCCAATTTGAATTCATTTTGTTTAGGGTTTAATCTGTTATGTAATAGGGTTGTTTTGTTTTTTAAACTTAATTTTAACCTTAATTTTAATTTTTCTTGTGTCATTCTACTTTTACTTTAGTTTCTTCATTTCTTTTTATCTTTTCTTCCATATGTATCCTTCCACAAATACTTTTGATGCTACCAAAAATAGGCCAACACTTATTCAAAGCTTCTCATTACCTCTGTATATTTCAAAACTCACTCAACATTCCACAGTAAATAATCACTTCAATTAGTGTTTTAGAAATTATACTAATTCATTTGCTGTGCTTACATAAGACAAATATTCAGAACAAGAAACAATCATATCTTTATATAACATATAACCATAACTTTAAATTAGATGAAGCCCTAAAATTCACAAATAAAATTATGATAACCCCCTAGCATTTTTCAGACAGAAGAGTCAGTTTCCACATAACCCCTGACACATTAGGCTTTTCATGTCTTTTATGGAGGAATCGAATAACAAACTGCATTTACATCTAAAAGATTATGAAAACAAAACCCATCTTGTTAATCATTGTATAAGTCTTCCTGTTCCCCTTCATTCCTACACATAGGGAACTACAAAGCAAGGAATCTACAGTATTGTTCAATCTGCTGGCAGAAGGATATAGAATACAGAAGAACAGAGTTGGAAGGGAACTTGGAGGTCTTCTAGTCTAACCACCTGTTCAAGCAGTTGATCCTATACCATTTCAGACAAATGGTTGTCCAATCTCTTCTTAAAAACTTCCAGTGTTGGAGCACCCACAACTTCTGGAGGCAAGTCCATAGGAAGGAGTTTGATTAGAACCATGGTGGCACAGTTGTTAGAATGCAGTATTTCAAGCTAATTCTGCTGACCACCAGCAGTTCGATTCTCACTGGCTAAATGTTGACTCAGCCTTCCATCCTTCTGAGAGCAGTAAAATAAGGACCCAGATTGTTGGGAGCAATATGCTGACTCTGTAAACCACTTAGAGAGGGCTATAAAGCACTATGAAGTGGAACATAAGTCTAAGTGCTATTTCTATTGCTATTATTCCTTCTGGACATTTAAATTGTAGCCTAAATCTGAGAACTGCCAGATCATTTGGAAAATCCTCATGATACATTAATTTATCAAGTAACATAATTCTAAATGTGCTCACCAGGAAATGAACATGCCTTATCCCTTAACAATCCTAATAGTCCAGTTTTCAATTTCGATCAGCATAGCCAAAATTTTGGGAGTTATTCTGGACAAATGACTATCCAATCTCTTCTTAAAAGCCTCCAATGATGGAGCACCCACAACTACTGGGGGCAAGTCATTCCACTGGTTAATTCGTATCACTGTCAGGAAATTTCCCCTTAGTTCTAGGTTGGATTTCTCATTGATAAGTTTTGTATTTGTATTTGTATTTGTTTATTTGTCAAGCATATATGATTATAAGCAAAGTATAAACAGTAAAAACATGATTGAATATATATGTAATAGTATAAGCATGAATAAGAGTAAAAGAGGTATGAATATATGGGTACATTTGGACAGGAACGATAGGCATGATTGTGCGCTTATTTTATTTTATTTTATTATTTTATTTTATTTTATTATTTTATTTTATTATTTTGTGACTAGTTTGTCACCCCTAGTCCTTCTCTCTGGATATAATCAAATGTTATACTGATATACACTGATATACACACTGATATACTGTACATGCAGACACATACATGAACCCATACACAGAGAATATGCCCAAAGATAATGATCAAATTCTTTGTTATAATGAAGGTGCTGAAAGATTACCAAAAAATAAAAAAGGCAAAATAGTGCCTGCAGCAGAAGTTTGCATTGCTTATTGAAATAAACATAAAAATATCTCAGCTGCAAAAACCTTAATTGCTTTCTGTTCCTGAGAAACCAATTAATAAACCCACAAGGGACTGAACCAGAGTAAAACTGAATTTTACATTTTAGAAATTATACAGCAAATCCACAACTAGCTTCAGATAGAGCTTCCATAACTTCACTTTTTACTGTGTATATGTCCCCTGAAAATGCATCTAAGCTATTTCCCTTTTTTCCCTTGAAGGAAGTCAAATTATATTCACATAATATCTACAAGATGTATCTTATAGGTTAGCAGTGTCATTGCAGAAATTATCCAAAGACCTTTAACAAACAAACAAACAAACAATGTTCTTTTAATATAAACAGAAATTTAGTATTAGCTATGATACCAGGTCAGTATGCTTTCATTTTTCCATTAAATATAAGCAGCTTTATTTTTCATTAAAAGTATGGAAAATGCAAAATGGAAATGAATGAGAAGGAAATGTCCTTTATATGGAATGTCATAGGAATTTTGAAGAAGCTATGGGAATGTTGATAAAAATAACAAAAAAATATTTAGAGTTGAATAAGTTTGGAAATCTTTATTCTGCTGCATAATTTGTCTTTGATTATCTACCAGCTTCTCTATATAGGTTAACTATAAACATTATATTTCACTATTAAAATAAACTAATGTATATTTCTTCATTCATTATTACTTATCTACATAAACACCAAACAAGCCAGAAAAATAACTACAAACTCAGGGCCATGTAATGAGTATATTTATGAATATCAGATAGATGCTATTCTGACCTAAAATATATAGAATCTTCAAAGATAATTGTATATTAAAATGCAAATGCAGAACTATTGTGTGGTGTTGGCCCTCAACTCTACAAAGAAAGAGACCATATGGGAATTAAATTTAATTTAAATTTAATTTTTTTTAAAGCACTGGCTTTATTTTTATCACAACAATATTTTTGAATACTTCTTGGGAGTTTAATTAGATTTGTTGTCTGAGCATATCTAACAAGTTTATTTTTCCAGGGTTTTTCTAAACTACCGGTATAGTTTCTTCTGTTTCTTTTCATGCTAAAGTACAGGGTCCCCCAATACTAGGGGGTGTGGGGGACCCCGTATGGCCTATTCACAACCAGGGTGCACAAGTGGTGGGCTGGCATGTGTGCACAGCTCGACTTGCATAAGCGGCGAGCCAACACGCATACACATGTGTATGTGCAGCTCAACTTGTACAAGTCAAGCTAGGTGCACATGTGCATGCGTGCCAGCCTGCCAGTTGTACAAGTTGAGTTGTGCACTCGCACATGTATGCCAGCTCACCACTCATGCAACCCAGTCTCCCTCCCCCCTCCCACTAGGCCACCAAACCACAAAGGTTGGAGACTACTGCTGTAGTAAAAATGCAGACAAGCTTCAGGCATGTACCATCTACTGCTTCTTTCATTAGAACCCTTCACATCTACTCACTAGCATCAAGTGGCTAAAAGAAACCAACTCAAGAAGTAAAGATAGAGACAGCAGAAACAGATAATTGTTTTGATGATTTGATGTTTTGATCATTTTTTTATATGTACATGTGACCCTCATGTTACAGATTATCCAACTGTGCTATTACTTTTTCTTATATTCAAATGTCTTTTATCTCAAATTCTTTTTAACTCATATATGGAGGAAGTTGAACATTTGGTAAATTATTATAAAACAAAATTGTTACCCATCCATGTTGGACATAATCCAAGCATGGCAAAGATTCACTGTCAGTATTAGGCAATACTGACTATTTTTGTTTTAATAAATAAATTTTATCTGTGTAATAAATATTTTTTTCAGGAAAAAAGGACCCTTTCACCTAGAAAGATTTTGCTTTTCTCAGCCCAATCTCAATTTCATTTTTTTCTCATTCTTTTAAGAGGTTTACAAATGTTGGTAAATTATTATCAAAGTATATGAAAGGAAAGGAATCCACATTCATTAAAAAAAACTTCAATTTTTCAGCACTTTGATTCTAGAGTATCAACTGCTTTTTTCTATATTGTTATCTCAAAATATTGTACATAGCAATAGCACTTAGACTTATATTACACTTTGTAGTGCTTTTTAGCCCTCTCTAAGCTGCTTACAGTCAGCATATTGCCCCAACAATCTGGGTCCTCATTTTAGGAGCTACTAATAATCATTTATCAGTCATTTTTAATTTGGCAGCCAAATTTAGCAGAGCTTCTTAGCAATCATGATATCAACTTGTCACTATTAACCACTGTGGTACCGCATTGGTTTAAGCAGTATATCATTAAAACAAAGAAATAAGTAATTTATCATACTTCCCCCTCATGCTCAATTAAGAAAAAGGCAATTGCTGCTAGTCAGCATATAACTTTTTTGAATTGGTTTTATATTTATTTATCTTTTTATCAGTTATAAGCTGCCCAAGATTGCCTTATCAGTGAGATAGGCAGCAGATACATTTAATAAATAAATAATGCTGTGGGATTCTGTATGGTCATTATTCTTTCACAAAATTATTCCTATTTATTTTCTGTGTTTGTCAGTAGAAAAGCTTGTTAACATTTCCTACCCAAAAAAGCTGATGCTATAAAACTGCCTGAAAATATTTCTCTATTCAAGATAGTAGAGAATTTAGGCCACTAGTTTAATAATGCAATGAGAAAGACATAAACAGTGTTTGGAAAACCTTTACAAAATCCTGACAGATAATATAGCAAGGGTTTTTCTCATTGTTTAATGCCCAGGAGTAAAGTCAATTCAATGTACAGCAGTATTTTATAAAAGAAATATTCAGTACATTTGCTTTGACATTGACATGCTATATTTTGCATTTTATGGAGAAAAGTAATCTTCAAGTTCCATGTAATTTCATATAATAAAAAGAACTCAGACAATTGCAGATGGGTTTTTATCATGCCATCTTTACATTATGTTTTCATTTTTTAAAATACAAATAGAATATTCACACAGAAGTGATGCATAACTGATGTAAAGAAGTAAAGTTATGTGTAAATTAACAACAAAGTGCTGTTTCTGTTCAGTATGGGACACATTAAAAGTTCATATTAGAATTGTTTTGACATCTGAATTTTAAGAAAGAAGTTCATACTTTCCTGTAGCCCCAGGTGATTAGTAGCCATTTTTCCCAAGCGACTGAAACATTATATATTATTATAAGGTTGGTAAATCAGAATTGATGCCTGGAGGCAAAGTACTGTAATGTGGTAGCATGTTGCATAAAGTCCCAGTCACAGCACAGCAGAAGAAAATCACCTGATTTTATTTCTGTTATGTTTTGTTCTGGGAGCTTAGGAGGAAAGAGCTGCATAAACAATGGACACTTATTCCTAAATAGAGGTCATCACAGAAACTTCTGGGAAGCAAATGGAGAACTGAAAAGATTCACTAGAAGAAAAGCCAATGATTGCAGCTCTTTGTAATTCCTTTTCAGACAAGAAGAAGATATGAATTATTCCTTGTGAAGTGACAGCAATCTCTGGCAAGTTTAGAAATCTGAGAGATGAGAGAACAACTACCTTGCTGAACCCATGGTTGGCATCTTCAAGGACACAGGGTATGAATACTTCTTTTGGATCAACATATATTACAGCACCAGATTATTTCCTTCAGTCCTTAACAAAACAAGTTTTAAATACAAGTTTAAGGGCATGGTGGGGGGGAGGATAAAGAGAAAAGGGGTGATTAGAACTTTGATTATACAAATGGACTAAGGGTCCAGATGAATTTGAAATAAGATTTTGAAATGATTATAAACATCCTGTGAATTCTCTAAAAGAATATGATAGGATGAGACTTTGAAGGCTGGACACTAGAGGGAACCAGAAGAAAACAAAGACTGCAGCTAAAGGAGAATAATCCTTAAATTGCATTTAATAATACAGAATGAAGCAAAATATTTTAATATTGGACACATTGAAGGATATTATAAAAGAGGAAAAAGTTTTACCTGACAAGACTGCAGAGGTGGTTTCCTCCTGGTTCAGACCGGTTTGTCTGAACCGGTAGCGACCCACTGGTGATGTCACGATGATGTCATGGACCCGGTTCGGTCAGTGCCGGTCCGTGGGCACGGCCATCTTTTTTTGGATTTTTTTTGGAATTTGTTTTGAATTTGTTTTGAATTTGTTTTGAATTTATTTATTTATTTATTTCTTCTGAGCATGTGCAGAAGCCAAGTTTCTGGCACTGCGCATGCATCACCATCTTGTTTTTGGCTTTTTTGGGGGGGATTTTTTTATTTTTCGGCACTGCACATGCGCGCATGCCCACGAGGCACGCCCACAAGGCGCGGAGGAAGCGAACTGGCAGCAAGGTAAGTTAGAACCCACCCCTGCAAGACTGAGACTTACTTGAAAGTGGACTTAAAAATGAGAATGATATGGGATGATATGGAAAAAGATGATACACTGGATACTGCCTAATGCCTTCATAATTAAAAACATTAAAATAAACCAAGAGAAGTTCCTATATTGGATTTACAAAAGACTCTTGTTAAAACTTTGAATAATTTTTGAGGAGGGACAGAGAAAAAAGAAATCAATAAGAAATCAAGTTCTAGAACATTATTTGAAGAGATTAAAAGAAAAATAATTAAAAGGAAGGAATTTAAATGGTGCATTTGATCAAGGTTAAAATAGATACATTGTTATCTCTGATAACCATAAATAGACTCTTGCTGATCAGGACCAAACAACAAAGTGCTAAGGATTTATTTAGTGCATGGGTTTTGGGAAGAAGAGATGTGCTGTATATAAGAGAAGGTGATGTTAACTAAAATTGTTTATACTTGTCGAATTTTTTAAATATTTCTTTTATATATCTTTTCTTTTTCTTTACTATATTTTTATTTTTTTCTCTTTATCTTTTCTGCACTTTCTATTTTTCTTTCTTTTTTTAGTTTGTATTAGTGTTTTATCCCTTTTAATTGTAACTTTTAATAAAGTTATCAAAATAAACCCCTAAATACAGCTCATCATTGATAAACCAATTGTGATGGTCTTGACCTGAATGTTTTATCATTATTACATGATATCAAATCCTCATCTTACATCTTTAACACAATTGGCATAAACATAAATATGCTAATCTATAAAACACAGATTTAATCTAAATGCTTTTATTTTATTTATTTTAAGAGTTTCTGTCATGAGATCCTTTGCGTATTTGGCACCACATTGAAGCTACTGTAGTATCCTTATTCTTTCCAATTTAGTTTTATAGCAGACACAGCAATCAACCTGAAATATCTAGAGTACAGCCATTAAAACATAATAAATCTTTATGGCTGCTTTGAAAAGATCAACCTGCTAAATTAAGGGCACATGATGAATTTTCAGTGAAATTATAATATAGAATCAACCATATTTCAGATATTAAGATACTGGTCACAGTGTCAGGTAAGGGAAACATTGTATGATTATTATTTAATGCATATTGTATACCATTGTATATGTTTAGTATCTACTGAATCATAAATTAGTTATACTATTTTGGATTGGTTGTTGTGTTTGGAATTCCTTTCCTGCCTAATTCCCAAAAATTGCGATCACTGTTAATGAAGTTGAATTAACAGCCGGTGTTCAGAAAAGTCTGCTTTAAACTGTATTTGTGTTTGACGACTACTAAGAAAGCTCATTAGTAGTCCTTAATTAGTAAACTAAGGTTTGTACAGACTTTGTGTGTGCTGTGTTCTTTGTGGTCCGTAGCTGGGTCAGAACAGAAACCACCTCTGACAGAAACCACCCAGGCCCTGAGTTACAAGGTTCTTTAAAAATGACAATCAGAACCTTTAATTGCATGCAGAAGCAGGCTGGTAAGTAGCACATTTCTTGAAGCTGTGGTATTACATAAATAAACCAATAACTGCCCAAGCCACTGTATTTTGGACTGTCAGAAGCTTTCAAGTGGTCTTCAAGCCTCTTGTGGTATATAGCAGTAGTAGAAATGAGGACAACCAAAGCATGAGTAACAGTACACTCTTCCTTACCCCAGTTCATCACCACCCCACCACTTGAGCAGGTTAGGAATAAGGACCTAAAACAATCCTACTGATTCAAGCCTCGTTTTAGCATTTTATTTCACATAATGAGCAAGCTGATCAGTAGTGGATTCTAAAACCCTTTACTACCGGTTCGCATGCATGCTCGTGACGCTTTTGCGCATGTGCAGAAGCTTCTGCACATACGCAGAAGTGTCCCAGGTGGGTGGGCGGAGCCTCCTGCCGCCGGCGCTACCAATTCTAAGAACCGGTCCGAACTGGGAGCAACCCACCGCTGAAGCAGATGCCTCTGGAATGCTTACAAGCAGGAGACAGAACCTTATCCTCTCCAGCCCTGCCAGTTGTACTTGGAGGCATGGTACTCCCAACCAGAGGTAGTTTTCAAAACCTATCTTCCATGAATTCACCCAATCTCATTTTAGAGCTATCAAAGTTTTGTAGCATGTCTTGTAGTTATGGCTTCCAAAAAAATATATTAACTGCTGTGTAAAGAAGTACTTTTTAATTTGTTGTACATTTCCTTCCAGTCAGTTTCTCTAAATGATCCAGGGTCTTACTGTTTGGACAGAGGAAGAAAACCTGTTTCCTGTGCACTTTCTCAATACTATGAAAAGGTTTATACACCATGATCAAGTAACCCGTCCATTGCTTTCTTCCAAGGTAAACAGTCCCAAATGTCACTGCCTTTATTCAAAGGGGAGAGTTTCAGCCATTTGAACATTTTGGTTGCCTTCTTCTGCTCCCTTTCTAGCTCTATTATGCCTTTTTTTCAAATATCACAACTAGAAGTATACACAGTATGCCAGTTATGAACATAGTATAGATTTCTATAAACATAGTATAGTGTCATCACTTTTATTTTTGATCCTTATTCTAATGATTTGTAGCATATAATTTACTTTGTTCATAGCTGATGCACACTTATGACATTTTTACCATTAGGACTCCCAAATTATTTCTTCCTGGTTTATTCCAGACAGCTGAGATCCTATTAGTATACACATTAAGTAATGGCTTTTTGCCCCAGTGTGCATTACTTTACGCTTACTAAACTGAATTGCATTTTCATGTGATTGACCATTCAGCTAATTTAAAGAGAACCCTTCTAGAGCTTATTTTACCCTGAACAGAAACTGTTTAATTATTTTGTTAACTGGCAGAATTCTGATCAGTGACCTTAATAAAGAACTGCTACTTACAGATCTATTCAGAATCACCTTTGGGTTTGACCAGCCTGAATATTTTAGGATCTTCATAAATTAAATAATATAATTGTGCCAAAATAAAGCATTAGGCTACAGCCTTTCAGCATTTTCACTTTCCAAAATTTCTGGATCTTTGCCTTGCCTTACTATTTTTTTAAAAATCAAAAGAATGGAATGAAAACAGGTGGAACAGGAACTTTGTTGGGTGCCAAGTTATTGTTATAGAAGTAGCCCTTGAATTACGATGGCAATTTCCATCACTATGTGATGCAGTTGTAAAATGCAATGTCACATGATCACATTGCTTAGTAACAGCAATCCCATTAATCCCATTCACCATTATAACCCCAGGACTGAACATGTCATTAAGTAGGAAGAGTCCAGATTTCCAGGCAAGCAGGCCAGTGGGTGGGTGTGTGGGTGCCACAGGGGGCAGAGGATGCTGTGAGAAGGAACTAAGGAATGCAAACAGGCAAAAATGTGGTAGGAAGAGAAGTGACTTGTGATTTCCTGCTGGCATCCCCATTGCTTTTCTTTTTGGGAAGCTTGCAGGGAAAACTGAAAATATGAATACATGACCATAGCTCTCCATGACAACAAAATCACAATCAGGGCACTCAAGCATCCAGTTCACAATCATGTGACCGTAGGAACACTGCAATGGCCAAAATGAGGTGAGCCTCGTTTATGAGCCGAGGTGGCGCAGCGGTTAGAGGCAGGTACTGCAGGCCACATTAGCTGACACTGATCTGCAGGTCAGCGGTTCAAATCTCACCGGCTCAAGGATGACTTAGCCTTCCATCCTTCCGAGGTAGGTAAAACGAGGACCCAGATTTTGGGGGGCAATGTAAATATATACATTGCTTACTGGTGTAAACCACTTAGAGAGTGCTTGCATTGTGAGGCGGTATATAAATGTAACTAATAAATAATAAATAAATAAACTCCAAGGATCACTTCTAAACATTCCTTTTCAGTGCCATCATAATTTTGAATGGTTAATGAACAAGTGATCATAACCTGAGGACTATCTACTATATATACTCCCCTTTACCTCACTGAATTCCGGAGATCGCATACCATAACAATTTTTTTAATCTTTAAACTTCACAATTAATGTTTAATCATTAATTGGAAATAGATCCATTATGCGTTGAATGCCATTTTCCCTTTTATTAAGTCAAATGTTTATTCTACTTAGCTTAACACCATACATTCTGAGTGTTTTGTTCAGAGCTTTGAATAGTCTCCTTTCAATTCCTAGGAATAAATCAATAAGTGATCTACCCTTAAGTTTAAAAAAAATCTATTATAATTTTTTTAAAAAAATTAAAAGTAACATTAGAGTAAATTATTTATTATTTATTTATTATTCACACTTGTATGCTGCCCACTCCACAGAGACTCTGGGCGGCTCACAACAATAAGAAATCTACATGCAAACAATAAATATAGAAAAAACATTAAAAACAATAATTATTAAAAACATTTTAAAACATTAAAAAAACAACAATTTAAAAACCCCATACAATTAATTCATTCATGGGGCCAAGAGTGCTCGATGTTATATTGAAATCATTGAAATCATAATCTTCCATTCATTCTAGTTTTTACCTAGGGAAAAAAAACAACTTCCAAATTCTGACTCCCTTTAGTATAAACAATATAATTGTTTCTTTAATCCTGAATCATTTGTCAAAAATATCAAAATATGTAAAATATTAGCATCATATCAGTTTGTGTAATCTTAGTACTCCAGTTTTCCTATGATTGTGCTAGCAAGCTATTCATATTTTACATAGCAATATTAGAGTGCTGGCTTGATGGTTGCTAGGTAGCTAGCTGTACAGCTCAAGGACCCTGAAGGAAAGACAAGCTCTGTAAATTAGTGGCATCCAATCAACAGTCAATCAACATAAGGTCCATTACTTCTCATTACATTATTTTACCATTACTTACTTTCCATTAGTACAGATAGGAAAGCTAAGAAGAGAATTGGCTAAAAGGGACCAATTGAATTAACATCTTTTAGAGCCAATCCTACTCTCATTTTGTGTATAATTATGCAATCAAAATTGGAAATATGAACACAATCTGCAATTCATACTGGAAAGATATTTGTAATTTTATGCTGGCTGGGTAGGAATTACTCTCAACAAAAGTGGGAGAACAGAGGAGATTTGGGCTTTGTGTGAGGGCTGCTGAAATGTTCACTACATGGAATATTATTATTACAGAACCTGCAGGGATATTTAAGCAGGAACATTTGCACTTACAGTCTGATTGATTATGAGAGACATGTTCAGCACTGAAAACCGTATCATCAGGGAATTGTAAAAACCTCCTAAGGGATGGCACAACGGTGCCCCCTAAAGCATCTGATAAATTGATCCTGAAGAGGTGGAATTTCCCAGAAGAACTTCTCCAATGTGATACAAAGGGGAAATTTTCCAAAACCACTGTACTTTTATAACTCTAACAAAGATTGTTAGGAAGGTGGTTTTGGCTCCTAGATAATTTGTGATTTGCTGACTAGACTCAGAACATCAGAGATGGTACCCTGTTCCTTTATTGAATAGAATAACTATCAATTCCCCCTCCAAAAAAGGGCCCACTTTCATGTATTCCTCATACAGTACTCTATAATATTGAGCACCATCACTCAAGAAAAAGAAGAATGGGCTATGAACATGCAAGCACAATGCACAAAGGATCTCTTTCTAACCATCTTCTCTACAAAGAACATGTGACAAAACCCAACACTTTATACAACAAGGTTATAATTTGATTAGGTAGGCTTACTGTGCTGACTTTATTTGGAATTCTCTACCTATGATTACTGTTTTCCCTATAGATCCTCTCTCCCAATAAACTTTTTATAGGGGGAGATCTGTCATCACTGGTTTTATAAGAAAGTTTCTCATTAAAATCTTTCCCACAGGCAAGACTGCATGATTGCATAGCTATCTTTTCTGTCTGAATGAGATTTGTTGAGACTATATTACTGAAGGCTGGCAGGAAGCACAAACACATTTTCATTTTTCTTGTCCTAAAGCTGGACTGAAGAAACATGTCCTGATAGGCCAGCTAAGAACGTCCTACCTGAACATACTAGGCCCATGATGGTGAACCTATGGCACGCGTGCCACAAGTGGCACATGGAGCCATATCTGCCGGCACAGGAGCCATTGCCGTAGATCAGCTCCAATGCGCATGCGCGCCCTGGCCAGCTGATTTTTGGCTGGCCATGACCCCTCCCCTCCCAGGAGTCTCCACACGGCCCATTTTGAGGTAAGTAAAGGGCTCACATGGAGGCTCTGGGAGGGTGTTTCTGGCCTCTGGAGGGCCTCTGGAGGGGTGGGGAGGCCATTTTTACCCTCCCCAGCCTCCAGGAAAGCCTCTTGAGACAGGATAGGGTGAAAACCAGGCCTTCCGGGTCCACCGGAAGTTCGGAAACGGATCGTTTCCGGCCTCCAGAGGGCCTCCAAGGGGGTGGGGAAGGCCATTTTCGCCCTCCCCAGGCTCCTAGAAAGCCTCTGGAGCCTGGGGAGAGCAAAAAATGGGCCCACTCTGCCATCACGTGCCAAAAGCGGGGGGAGCATGGGGGGGTGTCGCATGCACATGTGCGGGGGCAGGGTGCATTGAATTATGGGTGTGGGCACACGCGTGTGCGAACCCACCGTGCTCCCACCGCTTTTGGCACGCGACGGCAAAAAGGTTAGCCATCCCTGTACTAGGGGATGTCAGAAGATGCAGCCTGATTGTTGTCAGCCTATCATAACTGATTTCCCTGTTAATGAGTTTCAAATTATCCTCTATTCTTGTTTGCAACAGGAGATTACAGCTGTTTTATTTATTGCATTCATTCACCTCAGAAATATTTTGGGATGTTATTTTATAAATATCAAGGTGAGAGACTAGACTGCAAAGCTGACAAATACCCTAAAAGGCAATTGCAAACAACTTCCAACTTGGCAAGAACAAGGCAAAGATATGTCTATGCAGTTATAAAGAGTCAAACTTGCTCAAGGAAGACTTTGCCCTTCCTATTTTACAAATGATTTAGGAGTTCTAAATCTTAACTGTTCTAATCAGTGGAACAGCTTGCCTCCAGAACTTGTGAATGCTCCAACACTAGACGTTTTAAGAAGATGTTGGATAACCATCTGTCTGAAGTAGTGTAGGGTTTCCTGCGTAAGCAGGGGGTTGGACTAGAAGACCTCCAATGTCCCTTCCAACTATGTTGTTGTTGTTGTTGTTGTTGTTGTTGTTGTTGTTGTTATTATTATTATTATTATTATTATTATTATTATTATTATTATTATTATTATTATTATTATTATTATTATTATTATTATTATTATTATTATTATTATTATTATTATTATTATTATTATTAGTGTGTGTATACTACTTGTTTATACTGTACCTATTTCCAACATTCCAAATGTCCACAGCATCACAAATCCATGTAGCAAATTATTTAAAATTAATATTATTCTTAATACAGTTCTGAGAACTATTTGGATGAAAATGCATGGTACTTAGTCAAATATATTCATCACACTGCATAAGGGGATAGAAGTTACTCTTTCTTTTTTCCCTTCAAGAGAGAAAGCTGAATGTAGTTTCTATTCACTCACAGTAAAACAACAACAACAACAAGGAAGCATAAGCATCTGTATGTCATTTGTGTCTTGCTTATCAAATTATTGTGAGTCAAATGACAACCCCCCTCCCCCTAGTGGTGGGTTGCTGCCGGTTCGGACTGGTTCGCCTATACCAGTGGCAGAAATTTTCCCCCGCTTGCCAAATCGGCAGCGATGCTTGGCTGGCCACACCCGTGAACTGGTCCTCTGGTCGCCGCTCCTTGAAAGCGGCTTGCAAAGAGGGTGCATGCACATAAGGTCATTTGTGCGATGTGACGAGGAAGTGTGCAAAATGCGCACTTCCAACGCGATGCGAACTGATAGGGAAGGTAAGTAGAACCCACCCCTGCCTCCCCTCCCAAAAGAGAAAAAGAATCAGCACCACTTTGGTCACATTGGGAATAGAATATCTTTAATTACTACTAGATTAAAATAAACAGCTACATCATGACTTATTTTAGTAAAGCAATCCTAATGATCCTTACTAGACAGAACAAGAAGCTTGTTTGTTTCTTCTTTCTCTTTTCTCCCTGCCTGTTATATATAAATTGTTCTTGTTAAAATAACTGTCTCTTATTAATTTAATAGGAGGTAAAATAAGTATCCAAATCCCTTATTTTTCTGTAAGGGAGCAAAAGGAACTTTAGAGCATCTAAATTCAAAGGTCCTCACCCCTATTCCCTATCTGCTCTGATGAACTTGTAGCATATATCTCAAGTTTTGTTTTGTTAAAAACCATACAAACATACTTGTGTGTTCCTCATTTCTCTTTACATCTTCACTCAAAGAGATCTGAATGATTGAGTAATATTAGTAATCTTAAAACAACTGCACTATAAATAACTGGCATCACTTAAAAGAAGAAAGAAATCAAATGCAGGTTTCTATGCAATTTAGTTTTATGCACACAGTGCAGAAATGAAACAATATAAATGACAGGCAATTTATCACTCCATATCAATATGTGTCGTGAAGATGACAGTTTTATTTTTACAGGAATGGGAACACATCAGATTTTAAGTATATGTTTATGTCTTTATTTATTGATAATCTTAGAAATCAAGAGTAATTCTAGTATTTGTTCCCATTGTATTCTTGGTATAATTAACTTTGTACAGATCCTCATTTTTATTATAGTGTAAACTCAGACTAACATGAAAACATGAAAGTGAGTTTGGTATGATGGTTAAAGGTACCAGACTAGAAATCATGAAATGGTAAGTTCTAGTCCTGCCTTAGGCACAAAGCTTGGACCATCCATTTTATCTTAGTTATGGAAGAGGGCAATGGCAAACCACTTCAAAAATGTTTCCCAAAAATTTCATGGATTTGTCTAAGCAGCTATCAGGACTCGGGGCTGACTTGAAAGAACAACACACTCACATATAAGCCATGGTGCTTTATAAAAAAATATAACCAACAAATAAACAAACCAAAAACAATAGACTTGAATAGAAATCTTGTCACATGATTATTTTAGCTTGCCTCCTAGCAATATGAGGCAAACCCAAATTGTACTGATAGAACTGGTAGAATGTATTAACAGGATAAAAATATTGATGACATTAAAGGATCAGATTTTCCTGCAAAAGAATCAATATCACTTAAGCAGAGGAAAATCTTGTTTCACTTACTTAGAGTTCTTGGAGAGAATATTATGATCCAGTAGATAACAACTGGCCATTCATAAATATGATGAGAACTTGACGTTTCTAATGATTTTTGAAAAAAAAGGTTTTTTTATACCAAAGAATCATGAACAAGGATGAATAAGGAAGTCTTGTTATAACTAGTTAATGAAATTGAACAGTGGTTAGACTGATAAAAGAAAATCTTAGCACGGAAAATAACATATGCACAGAATTTGCTACTATATGGTACAGTGGTGGCTACCAATTTTTACATCCCTAAAAAGGGATTGGATATCAAATCAATATAATGATGACTGATGGCTAGACCACAGCCAGCAAATTCAACTTGACCTTTAATCTAATCCAGCATAGTTCTTATGTAGAAGAATTTCAGGTTCATACTTTTTGGTCCTGCACAAAATATTTTGTGTATTTTCACAGAATATTTTAAACCAAAGATAGGTTAACATAGCACCAGCTAAACTGAATGACTAGTTTTCATAGAAAGCAGTTCCTGTGGAAAGAAAGGCATGAAAACATAGTACACTGTATACATCGACCAATGAAATTTTGCAGCTTAGGTAACAATTCAGGCAGAAGTCACTAGGGTGTGTATATTCACTTGGAAAGTGTAATCAGGAGCCTGAGAAGCTTTTTCAGGAAAACACTTTGAAGTTGCCTCCACTAGTTATCTCTCTTTGCAGATCTTGCAGAAAGGGAAAAATACTTCTTCTAAAATAAGTATAAGAAAGAAAGCAAGGAAATTTAAAAAAAGAAAATATTTATGATGACAGTCTCCCAGCTGTGCTCTAATGTGAACATGATCATTATTCTTTTATTGGTGTAAAATTAACTTTGAATTTAAAGTTTAGAATTGATTAACTGGCGTGTGGTGTGAGTGCTTGCTGCTAGTCATATTATCCTTCATTTCATTATTATTTTTATTTCTTGGGATGCCCATGATTCTTTGTCAAGTTTTCATTTAATAAGAAGTAAAAAACTGCTTCTGCTTTCTCATGACTTCATAATTCATCTTCTCTAGCAAAAAGAAAAAAGAAAAAGAAAACCCAGTATGCATTTTACTAGAAAATTGTGAAGACTTGAATGAAAGGATAAGATTGAGATTCTAGAAGTAGAGCCAGAGAATACGTCTTTACATGAAGAATTTTAATCTCCAGAAATAGATAAATTACATCCTGGGGTACTGAAGAAACTACCTGATGGTCTGACCAAAGATTATTTATCTTTAAGAAATCAGAACAGAACAGAACAGAACAGAATAGAATTGTTTGACAGTGTTGTGGGAATTAGTAGTTTAGCAGAGTGATGGCACGGGGGGGGGGATATCTTGACGTGCAAATGCAAATGTGTTGTATTGAGGGAAGAAGTTGAAACAGTTTATGTCCAGGATGTGAAGGGGCTGTAGATATTTTCACAGCCCTCTTTTTGTCTCATACAGTATATACAGGTTCTCCCTGGAAAGAGGCTGGTTGCAATTGTTTTTTCTGCAGTTCTAAGTATCCGTATATAACATTTAACTAGTGCCAGTTAAATAGAATATGGCAAATGTTTTTCTGTATCTTCAAAAGGGGAAGAGGAAAATCTAACTAATTACAGACCCGTCATTGTAACAATCATATTTGGGACAATTATAGAACAGATTTTAAAGAGACTGATATGTTGTCATTTGGAAAACAATACAAAAATTATTTCATTTGTTTGTGAAATTAAGTATCACCCATCTCACTCTCAGAATATTAGAAATCAAGAGGGATTTGTCAAGAACCAATTTAGTCAGAGTAACCTGGACTGCCATCTGTCAAAAATGGTGTAGTGTCTGCTGGGCGGGGGGGGGGGGGGGTGTTGAACTGGGTGACCTACAAGGTCCTTCTAACTCTGCTAATCTGTATCTAAATAGATTGTATGAATTAAAACAATTTCAAAGAAGAATCACAAATATTATTAGGGGAATAGAAACTAAGACCTATGATAAGAGATAGGTATATTTAGCTTTGACAAAAGACAACTGAGGGTAGGGCACGATAGCATTCTTTAATCTGGAAAGAATGTCACATATAAGTAGT
Organism: Diadophis punctatus similis; assembly: GCA_023053685.1. Taxonomy (NCBI): domain Eukaryota; kingdom Metazoa; phylum Chordata; class Lepidosauria; order Squamata; family Dipsadidae; genus Diadophis; species Diadophis punctatus. The sequence continues at coordinate 36,511,342 of JALIGW010000001.1, read as the reverse complement.
TCAGGTCTTATTCTTTCACATTCTGAACTGAAATTAATAAAATTATGGATTCATTATACAAAAAAAGTGATTGAATGTTAGGGGGAAAAGCTTCCCAATAATAGTAGTAGTTTTACAATGAAACTATTCACTTGCTTCCATCAAGCTGTTAATTTTTTTGGAAACAATCGTGTTATCCTTAATTGAAAATTCAATATTTGAAAATCAAGGCGAAGCAGTAATAGCACTAGCACTTATTGCTAAAGCACTACTGCTTTAAAGCACTCTAAGCAGTTTACAGAGTCAGCACATTGCCCCTAACAATCTGAGTCCTCATTTTACTGACCATGGAAAGAGGGAAGGCTAAGTTAACCTTAAGATGGTCAGGATCAAACTCCTGACAGTGAGAAGAGTCATAGATATGTTTTCATTATTATTAATAATATTCATAATAGTAGTTGTAGTTCTAGTAATTTTCTTACATTCTGCCCATGAGTTTTTTTTTTTTTTTTTGGGGGGGGGGAGATTAAATTCAGAAAATCCTAATGCCGATTCTGAAAGATGACACACAGAAATCAATTTCCAAATTCACCCTAAATATTTTTTATATTGATTTCACACATTATCTTTAGAATTCATTCATAAATTAAATTGAAACTGGTAGAAATCTGTCATTGGCACCCATCCTTCGTAAGCACATTTATATTTCTTTGTAGCTTCCTCAATTTTTCAGGTTAAATGTAACAATGCACCTATGTTCCTGGATAACATAGAAAGTATAATAATGATCCTAAGTTTTGTTCTTGCCATTGTCAAAGTCAGCCAGTTCATCACTACAGAGCCAATAAGGCTTCTCAATTCTGGAGATCAGATTTCATTAAATTATGTTGACCACTGAACTGGTTTACTGTAAGATTAAATTGTACATAATTGTAGAAGACAATTGTAGAATCTGGTATAGGTGGAGATTCGTTGGGGGGGGGGGATGAGCAGAACAACACTTAATTGCCAAACAAGAAAGATTATATTTTTGTAGAATTTATTTTTGAAATTTGGACAGCTAATGGGTTTTCAGAGAATTTATGAGGTATGCAGCTACTGTATTTGTCACTAGATCAGTATGATTTTTAAATTAATTCTAGAAATAACCCAAAACTCTTCTGCACCTGAACATATATTTCCGAACAATAAACACTTAAATGTGATAGAATCTAAGTCTGGAGAGAAAGAAGACTACATCATAAAAAGGTAGTATCAGAATTGGACCTCTTCCTTTGCAATGTCTGCAAGGATGTCAAAGGTGTGAGCAGTGCAAAGACATGGGGGGGGGGAGTTTCCCATTGGTGTGATACTAGTTGTGACAGCACTCTAGTGAAAGTAGAGAAGAAAATGGTGTTTTGGAGTGAAAAATGAAATCTTCTGTGGCTAAGATGTGTTACAAGAGAATATTAGTGCCATTAATGTTTCTCCCTTCAGGCCAGGCCAGGCCTTTCGTATTCATGTTTCTCCGCATGGAACCAAATTATTTGGTGCTAACCTTCCTACATTTCCAAATATGTCACCTCCAAGGGGCACAAGTGAAATCCCAAACTGGCAGATTGATATTCCTTTGTCATTAGAACAGCCTGTAAGTTCAATGACTTGCAATCAGATGTAAAGGTGCTAATGGTGTATTTTATTGTAACTGCACTATTTCAGCTTTGAAGAGCTTGTCCTGATTTGTTGTAAGACAAATAGATAAACAAATTTCACTAAGCAGCTCTCAAGGTAAATTTGGCATTTGACAAGGATACAAAAGAGTTAATGCAGTATTGTTCATTTCAACATTTCATTGCCAATATTATTTTGTTTCTTTTTAAATATAATTGACTAATATACATGCTAAAGGTATATTTGTTGTGGTCCGCCAGCAGCCTGTGCAGCTGGCAGCAGAGTCGGACAGCGAGGAGGCTGGGGAGGGACCTGGGCCAGCCTGGAGTCTGGAGAAGGCTCGGTGCCAGAGGCAGGGATTCAGCCAGAGCCATTGGGGAGGTCTGTCCCACCTCCAGAACCTCCAGAGGCTGACAGGAGTGAGGAAGAACAACAGGAGGAGCCTGTTCTCAATGTGCGCATGTGCAAAGCTGCCAGAAGGCAAGAACAGTTCCAGAGGAGTAGGACTACTCGGGAGTAAGTCTTGGGGATAATTGGCCCCTCCCATAGGCTATATAAGTGGAGAACACGAAAGGGTTCATTGCAGGAAGCAACTAAGTTCATCTCTAGATCTCATCATTGCAACTCAAGACTCAGTTTTGTTCCTGTTTGAATTTGCCAAGTTTTTCCTGCAAATTGGTCTTTGGCAGTTTGCCAAAGAAGAGCAAGGTTCATGTGTGTTATCTGCTTTACTCTGCTAGACTTTAGCTGGATTTGTTTGGATTTGTTTGGATTTATGACTACTGCTAATGACAATAATTAGCAGTTGTACAAATAAAAGAGGTTTGTGAGGTGCTGTTTGTGCCGTTTTATATAATCAGGAAGCCTAGGTCAGAACAATACTCTGATCCTTTAAAGATTATTATTGTCCTTCACATAAGCTAACAATCCTAAATAGACATTCTTGCCGAAGAGGTAAAAAAAGCAAAAAAAAAAAAAAAAAAAAAAACCCAACAACCCCAGGATCATGCGAAGGTTCACCTAATCCAAGATTCTCTGAAAAATCCTAATGGCTAGCAGTTGCCAGATGATATGCTGGAAATTGTGCTCTGATTTATCGATGTAATGTGCCGATGCCTGGAGGATGTTAGGACCTGGAAGGGGAGAAACAGACTCAAACTCAACCCCGACAAGACTGAGTGGCTCTGGATATTGCCTCCTAAGGACCATGTCGACTGTCCCTCCTTGGTTCTTGAGGGAGAAAAATTAACTCCCTTGGAACGGATTCGCAATTTGGGAGTTCTCCTAGACCCACAGCTAAAATTAGACCAACACCTTACAGCTGTCGCTATGGGGGCTTTTGCACAGGTTCGCCTGGTGCACCAATTGTGACCATACTTGGAGAAGGAGGCTCTACTCACAGTCAGTCATGCCCTTGTCACCTCCCGATTGGACTACTGTAATGCGCTCTACATGGAGCTACCCTTGAAGAGTATTCAGAGACTTCAACTGGTGCAAAATGTGGCTGCGCATGCTGTGGTGGGTGTTTCAAGATACACCCATGTAACACCCATACTCTGCCAGTTGCATTGGCTGCCCATTGGTCTCCAGGTACAATTCAAGGTGTTGATCATCATTTTTAAAGCCCTTCATGGCTTAGGACCAGGTTACCTCCGGGACCGCATTCTACCTCATACTTCCCTTCGATCGGTCAGGTCCCACAAAGTGGGTCTCCTCCAGGTCCCGTCAGCCAAACAATGCTGATTGGTGGGGCCTAGGGGGAGGGCCTTCTCTGTAGGGGCCCCGGTTCTCTGGAACCAACTTCCCCCAGAGATCAAAATCATCCCCACCTTGCTGACCTTTCGAAAAACCATTAAGACATGGCTCTTCCTGCAGGCAGGGTTTTGAGACAATTTTACATCTGAGTCTTCCCCATGTATGCATGGTGTTGTATGTCTTTCTTTATAACTTTTTTAAAAAAATGTTTTTAATGATTTTATTGTTTGGTGTTCTTTAAAATGCTGTATGCTACCCTGAGTCCTTAGGGAGTAGGGCGGCAAAGAAGATTCTCAAAATAAATAAATAAATAAATAAATCATAGGATAAATTCTGTCTAACGTGATAGGTTTTGAGTTGGTTTATATAATTGCTCTGTTGTGAAATTTACTGGGTGATCTGGCAATAAAGAAAGCAGGATCTCTACTAAGGATAGAATATAAATTGCTATTGCATTTTTATGTTATTTGCATTTTGAGTTTACATTTTGTTAGCCATCCAGAATTGCCATGGTGATGTACCTGTCATATAAATTGAATGAGTGAATTAATGAAAATACTAAACCAAATAGCATGCCACTTAATGAAAGTTCACACAGGAACCATCTGAATTCAGTTGAGTTGTAAAGTATAGATGATAGCATAAACGCACTGCAGCAATCCAGAACACCAGAAAAAAAAGAAGCAGACTGTATGTATGTATGTATGTATGTACCGTGTTTCCCCGAAAATAAGACATGTCCTGATATTAAGCCCAACAGGGCTTTTCAGGGTATGCGTTTAAATAAGCCCCCCCAATAAGCCCCTTCCCCAACTACTTACACATATGCAGTCCGCCCCACCCCATCCCCTGCCCCATCCCCTGCCCTACCTGCCACTCCCAAATTGTGCCCGAACATCTTACTCAAGTCTGGCAGCTCCGCCGCTTTTCCCTCTCAGCCGGTCTGTGCAGGGAAACACCTTGCAATGTAAAGAAAAACTTCTCGCAAGTGCAAGCAATTAACAACTTCTCGCACTCGCGAGAAGTTTTTCTTTCCATTGCAAGGTATTTCCTGGCACAGACCGGCTGGGAGAGAGACGCAGCAGAGCTGCCAGAGTCCAGTAAGATGCGTGTCTCGCAGCCCATCTCACCCCATCCACACCTGCCACCCCCAAATTGGGCCCAAACTCAAGACGTACATCTTACTCAACACTGGCAGCTCCATCACATCTCTCTCCCGGCCGGTCTGTGCCAGGAAAATCGTGAACACTTTGGAAAGCAGTGCCGCGTGAGCGAGCACAATGGGGGGGGGTCATCTCTTCCTCATCCCACCCTCCTTTCGGCTAAAGAAGGACGGGAAGAGAAGCACCCCTTTAGTCACTGATGGCATGGGGAGATTGGTGGTGGGAAAGTGGGGGAACCACTGTTGCTTAATGGCAGAGGTGCCCACACAAGCAGAGTTGGATTTCCAGACACACCTTCGCTTCCCCAATTTCATAGAAAACAGAATTTTGAGCAAGAAGAGTGACATTTCTGAAAGCCTCGGGCTACGAGGGCGCCTCTTACTCCCCCAGAACAATGCCCTCCTCTTTTGCCTAGCAACCACTTTCCAAGTCATGCAGTTTGGAGCGGTTTGCGGAAGGCAGGCGCTGGGAATATTTGCTTATGTGATTGCTTGAAATCAGGATGTGGGAAAATCCCTGTAGGAGGCGGTGGGTGGGTTGGTTGCTCACTTTAAAGCCGCTGCAGCTGGAGAACAGAGTGAAAGAGAGGAAGGAGGAAAAACGTCTCTCCATGGAGAGGAGCAGAATTAAAGTGAAATGTTGCGCTAAAACGGAGAAGGTTCATCCCTCCCTCCATGAATTCTTCAGGCTGCTGTTGCCATTGGAGTGGAGTGGGACATGTTGGGCCACTCAGCCGGCACAAAGAACAGGGAGGGGAGGCAATGGTGGCAACGGGACATCCAGTCCCACACTCGCTGCCTCTTGAACCCCCAAAATAATACCCGCGATAATAAGCTCAAGGCCATATTTCGGGGGTCCAAAGAAAATAAGACTCTATCTTATTTTCGGGGAAACACGGTATGTATGTATGTATGTATGTATGTATGTATGTATGTATGTATGTACAGTATGTATCTATGTATGTATTTATCCATCCATCCATCCATCCATCCATCCATCCATCCATCCATCCATCCATCCATCCATCCCATCTCACTGACAAATGACTGTGGGAGGCTTTTAAATATTATAAAAACAGAGATACTAAACATTAAAACTTTTTTTCTTTTAATGAACCTATAATCTTTTGTATCAGGGTGGAATCTGGGCAATTGAATAGAACAGTGATGGCGAAACTTTTTTTGCTTGGGTGCCAAAAGGGCATGTGTGCGCGTGTGCATGCCCACACCCATAATGTAATGCCCTCCCCCATGCATGTGTACACAACCACCACCACCACAGCGTTGCCTCCCCCTGTGCATGCCTCTCCCCCACGCATTTCCTGAAGCCTGGGGAGGGTGAAAAACAGCCCAATGGGCCTACTGGAAGTTCATTTCTGAACTTCTGGTGGCCTGTTAGGTTCGTTTTTCGCCATTTACAGCTTCCGGAGGCTTTCCTGAAGCCTTGGGAGGGTGAAAACGGCCTCCCCCACGCGCTGAAAGGCCAAAAATCAGCTGGCCAGTGTACACATGGCTGGAGCTGACATAAGGCAACACCTCGTGTGCCCTCAGATATACGGTAGCTTTATTTGCTACCTCTGGCACACATGCCATATGTTCGCCATCACGTGAATAGAACTTCAGCATTTACTGGCCAGATGTTCTTCCTGATGCCTACACAGAGCTTACACCAGACAATTACTCAGAGATAAATATCTCCTGCTACCTAGGACTGAATTCACAGCCTCCTGATTGTGAGGCAAGAGCGCCACCTCTAGGCCACTGTGCTACTCACAAAACATTAAAACATTATGTATTAAATAAAAGAAAATTAAATAATTTAAAACCCAGAACCATAATATAACAGGTGAGGACCTTTTTCCTAGTCCAATACCCACTTACAACATGAAATAGTCCTATTGGGGCCCCAGGCCACTGGCAAAGCCAGCCTTTGAGGCTTGTATGGAAAGCTAAGAGGGTGGTGGCAGATTACACCTTAAGGGGCATTGGATGGCAGAAAAGTTCTTCTCTTAGACCCCACCAGTTGGAATTCCTTGACTGATGCCACTTCTGCCAGAACAAGTGGGATGGGCCAGTCCCATTGGGGTGAGATGGTTCCTCAGGTAGCCTGGACCCATGCCATAAATAGCTTTGAAGGTCATAACCAATACTTGAATTGGATCTGGAAGCAGACCTGCAACCAGTAAAAGCTTGGGCAACAGAGCTGTTACATGGGCTGCCCTAAAGGCCCCAAGAACTGTCTGTATAGCTGTATTATAGGTTAACTATAGTTTCTGATTACAGTTCATGGGTAGTCCCACATAGAGAGCATTGCAGTAGTCCAAACACAAGATGAGTAGGACATGAGTGACTTGAGGGCAGGGATTCATGATCCACGAAAAGGTGCAACTGGTGCACAACACAAATTGTGCAAAGGTTCTCCTAGCCATGACTGTCACTGTACTTTACAAGTACATGAATCTAGGAGAAACTCCAAATTGTGCATGCAAAATGGATACTCAGAGAACTTTATCAAGGAATGCCTGATCACTCAACATACTACAGCACAACCAACACAAACTATGAACAGGGTAACACTGCCATATATCAAAAACATCTCAGAAACAACCAGCAGATTATGACAACCACACAATATCCCCATAGCACACAAATCAACTAAAGCTTCAAAGTATCTTAAGTATACCAAAAGACTAAATAGCTGAAGAAGAAGAAAATGTCAGTCATCTACAACATACAGTGTAAAGACTGTAACAGCACTATGTAGGACAGATAGGCAGAAGACTATCAGACCGCTTCCATAAACACAATCAGAAGATACAATGAAAACTCCTTAATATCACAGCATGTGGGCAGACTCAACCATAATTCCATCTGGGAAATTGTGACCATCTAAAACATCTAAAACAAAGTTAAATCTGAAAATTCTAGGGAATTCCTGAAGCTTGGCAATCACACAAATTGGTTATCAAGAGACACATAGAGGTAAATCACAATTTACACACCATTCCATACAAAAGAGACAATAAAAAGGTAAGAAAAAAAAATGATCAGAATACATCCTGTCTAGCAGCTAAAATCCAGATAAGCAGGGATTAACTCAGACAAATAATTAAGCATAAAACAATAATCAAGGAGATTACCAAGGAGAAAACAGTACTGTGGTCAACACTGGCAAGAGAAACTACTACAGTGATGGAGAACCTATGGCACATGTGCCATCTAGGAGCCATATTTGAGGGCACATGAGGCGTTGCCCTATGTTAGCTCCAGCATGCATGCGCGCGCTGGCCAGCTGATTTTCAGCCTTCTTTTCGGCCATTTTCACTGTCCCCAGGCTTCAGGAAAGCTGTTTCTGAACTTCCGGTTGGCCCGTTGGCCCGTTTTTTGCTGTTCCCAGGTTTCAGGAGTCCGGAGGTTTCAGTGAGGCCTGTGCGCATGCGCGGAGGGTGGGGGCAGCATGGCGGGGGTTGTGCGCATGCACAGGGGGAGGGCATGGGTGTGTGCACATCCTTTTGGCATGTGAGCCAAAAAAGGTTCGCCATCACTGAGCTACTATATATATATATATATATGTGTGTGTGTGTGTGTGTGTGTGTGTGTGTGTGTGTGTGTGTGTGTGTGTGTAGGATTTTTTGCTGATAAATGAAAATAATAATTTTGCTGATAAATGAAGATATATATATATATATATATATATATATATATATATATATATATATATATATATATATATATATATATATATATATATATATATATATATATATATATATATATATATATATATATAAACAGAGATCAAACCCCAAACTCACTAGCACTGACTAGGTTATCTAGATGGGTAATGCATTATTTGCCAGCAAATAATCAAGCTCAGAGAGTAGCAAGGACTCCACAGAAGATGATTGTGTAAATGAAAGTATTATTTTATTGGACTATTCAATACATTTTGTTATTTGAAAATAGAACACCAAAACATATGATGTTCTTTTTTGCCATATAGCTCAGAGGTTCTCTTTTTATGCTTGTTCTTATTCCAATTTTTCAATTAGCATTTCTGTTATCAGCATGGTCCTTGCTTTTCTTTTTCTTTTTAATGTGTAAAGCAATTATAACCTTTATGAAAGAGAATATTGTGAGTATTATGAGAAAATATTTGCCATAATTAAGAGAGGAATCAAAACTCCTGGTAAATGAATTCCAACTTTCACTCCTTAAACTATTTAGAATTATATAAAGAATCCTGAAATACTGTAAGTAAAATGTGAATATTATAATTTATTATTCTAAAATATTGTTTTTCATTACAAATAGATTACTTAAAGATATATTTTCTATTTTTCCATTTAAAGTGTTTGTTTGTCTCACTCAACCTATGTCAAAGCAAGCAAACAATATTTTTTTCTGATCTACAAAGAAATGAAGAAAAACTGTACAGTAGTAGTTTAACTGGAGAATCAGTCTGTAGATGCAATGACCCACATGTAAAATATAAATCAATAATCTAACTAAACACTAAACAGTGTTTACAGGATATGGGATAAAGAATAAGGGGGAAAAAATCAGAACTGACTATTTTATATGGCATGAAATAGTAAGCATCAGCAAAAAGTATGCTGTAATATTCCAACAGTAAAGGAAATTGTAAAAACTACTAGAACAATATCAGATATTCAGGAGGAGGAAGATGAGGAAGAGAAGGAGGAGAAAAAGAAAAACACACGTAAGGCTGGCCTGTAATTTAAAAGCTCAACTGCTCCCCATTACAGGTTATATCTAAATTTGTTCCAAAAGAGTTGAATCTGTCCTTCAGAATCCAGAATGTGTCAATTTCATTGTCAGTCACTCTCTCCCTCTCTGTGTGCCTGGAAGAACTTCTTTATCATTCTTCTGTACAAAGGGGAAAGGAACAAAACTGGAACACCGAATTACAGGGAAATGTGAATAAGCAAAATTTGGTTGGCTGCAATGTACAGATAAATTTTAGCTCTTTGCAAGGTATTTAAAAATGTACACATATTTATTATTTTTAACTGATTCAAAGAAAGCTTACACTGAAAACAGGATGTTTTTCATAATTTCATAATTTTATTTTATTTAAGTGCCTTCCAGTCAGTCTTGACACCTGGCATCCGCTTCGACAGATATTTCCCACTGCCATCTTTTATACAAAATAGAATAAAAACAAAAGTTAGCTTATATATTTTTTTAAACCCCTTTTCCTTTCCAGGATTAAGATGACATTTACTTAACAATTCTTGCATTCTCTCTTCAAGTTTGCTGATGCTCTACATCCGTGATGGCAAACCTATGGCACACGTGCCACAGGTGACATGCGGAGCCATATCTGAGGGCACGCGAGCCGTTGCCCTATGTCAGCTCCAGCGCACATGTGTGCTCTGGCCAGCTGATCTTTGGCCTTCTGGAGGGCAGGAAGAGGTCATTTTCGTCTTCCCCAGGCTTCAGGAAAGCCTCCGGAGCCTGTGGATGACAAAAAAAAAGGACCCAATGGCCCAACTGGAAGTTCAGAAACGAACTTGCGGTTGGGCCATTTTTCACTGTCCCCAAGCTTCAGGAGGCTCAATGGCCCAATTGGAAATTTGTTTCTGAACTTCCAGTTGGGCCGTTGGGTCCATTTTTTGCCATCCACAGGCTCAATGGCCCAATTGGCCCAATTATTTATATTCTGATACCCCCCTCTCTCCCCCCTCCCTCCCCCCTCTCTCTCTTCGTTTAGTTTAGAATAAATTGTCAATTAGCTCAATGTATGGGCTATTTTATTGAATATGTAGTAAAACAAATAGCAATATCTGAAAAGCAGTTTGTTAAATAATTTTAAAATAGTGACTAGAAAAATGCACAACTTTTCAGCAAAGAAATTAATGTCATTATTCATTATGATAATCCTGGTACCTCTGCAGAGAAGCTGCAAATGGACCTCACTTTAAAAAGTGCCTATTGAATGCCAATCTAACTCTACAGGTATAGGCACTCAGGTATTAATACTTGGACAATTTATTATGGAAAATAAGCAGACTTTCAGATATTTGAGCCTAGTGCCATTAAGAGCTTTAACACCATTTAAAACAATAGCATGTAAAATGTTGTAGCAGTTCCAGCTTCTAAAACTAAATTGTTTTTCTCCATAATTGGTACGACTAGAATTAAATAGCAGACCCAGCTTTCCAATACCACTAGCACTCTTTGGTTAGTACTGGTGCCTGTAGCTTTTGAATAAAGAAGCATAAATTATACTCAGTTGGACATTTTGGTTTTAATGTATGAGAAACCCAAAGGATTTATCAGTAATATATAGTTATGTATTACTAAGTTATTGAGGTTTTATTGTAGAATGAAAATTCTCCCTCTGCTCTGTTCACATCTTATTAGCATTAGTATATATGCCCTGTTATTACTGAGAATCTACTTTGATGTAACATTATTCCTTAGTATCACATCACACTGTTTCTACAATGCTGCATTTGCTTTGTATATTGTGATGGGGGGATGAAGAGACCTGGATTAATTTAAAGAATATTCAATGAGTTGGTCATATTAGCTTCATTCAGATTCATGAGTCCTGGAATAAATTTTCTCAGAGGTTGCATTAAGCATTGACTGCTTTTATTTATAATGCCGATGTTAAGTTCTATTTAAGGTTCATGTTAATGCTTCTGAGGAAGAAGGTAGCAATTTCCTCACCTTCTAAAATTAAAAAAAGAGAATTGCTTAATAGTACCTTTCAAAGTTATGCCTGGACAATAAAGGCACATGGAAGAGTCACCTAAGACACTCTCCTTTTGAAAAGCAAAACTCCTTTTCAAAGACCTGACAGGTTTTCAAAAACCAGTAGTTCAATTCAGACTTCTCTTATTCTCTTCTTCCCTTTCTTGATTTCACAGTGACAGTTTATTTTTATGTTCCAATTAGCAAAATGTTGGCTCTTTCTTTTCGATCAGGATTCAAAGTCTTACTGTGATGACTTTGAGGAGAGGAAAGGAAGTCAAGCACAGTTTGTCCAAGTATTGGATGATAGCAAATCAACCCTGCTGAAGTTGGAAGACAAACAATTTTCTAGATTCTCATAATTTGATAATATATTGGAACTAAATAATTACTGCTAGAAAATTCAATTAGGTGGTGTCTGAAATGACCATTCTGAGTATCCCTGAATTTGGGATTCTGAATGATACATTAAAAAAAAACCTCTTATTTTATTTTAGGAATTAAACTTTACAGGGAAACTATGCTTCGTGTTTATAGGAATTTTTCTCAACATTAGAAAATAATAGCAAGGTCCTTTTCCCTTGTCAGTGCCAGGCCACAAAAAGACACTACAAGAAATATGAGAACTCTATTTTATTGATGTAGATTATAATAGCTGAATCTTGAAAGTCTGATTTGTGCCTATATTGAGTTTGTTTCACATCCTTTTCTGTTTTTTTCTGGGTTAAGTTCATGTTTTTCTAACTGTTGCCACACACACACACCACACACACACACACACACACCCCAGAGGTGTGTTCCTACCGGTTTGGACCGGTTCTATAGAACTGTTAGTAACTTAACGGCCTGGGTTGCTGGAACCGGCAGCAACCCAGGCCTGCCACGCCCCTGAGCTGGTTCTCTTGGCGGCACCATAGGCTCCGCGATCTTGTTTTTTGCTTCTGCGCATGCGCAGCTTTTTTTTAGTACTGTGCATGCGCACGTGTGCAATGCCTGCCCACCCACATGGCGCGTCCAAGCGAACCACCAGTAGCAGAATCCGGAACCCACCCCTGACACACATACTTCAAGGCTAACAAGTTGTATTATTATTGAAATACTATTGAAATATTATTGAAATGAATAAGGGAAAATAGGCTGATCCAAATGTGACAATCTCTGCATCATTACATACAGCAGCTGTTCTAAATGCTTTTAACGTAGGAAATTATTTTTGAAATAATAATTAAATTAAATGTACACTTCAGTTTGCATTTATAGTTTATTATTTATTGATTTCATATGTATTCTATATGAAAATAGAATATAAGATTATATCAAAAAGTAAACAGGCTGTACTGTTAATCAGTGGCAAAGTGTAATGGTTTCTGAGATAGAAGGAAGAACTACAGCCTGGATCATTTGCGTCCAAAGGAGGGGTGGGGATGGAGACAGCCTCTCTGAATGGACCCTCCATAATTCTCTGGAAAATAAGGCAGGAGGGAGAAGAAAATACTTTCAGACTTGCAAATATCTGTTATGGTAACTTTAGAATTAAGTTAGTGCTCATGGTTTTTGTTTCCTGTTTGGATTACTTAACTAATGCTGTCTTTATAGCATAATAGGACAAATGTATACATGGACATCACCAGATGCAGTAATCAAGCTGAAAAGATTATTGCTAAAAGGAGGTGGAGGAATTTAGCATGCTCTCTCCTAACACAATGTCTTACTTAAATAAGAAGTGAAATGGTCACTAAGTGAAATGGTTTTTAAGCATTTAAAATGTTTGTGTGTGAGAGAGAGTGAGTGAGTGAGAGAGAGAGAAAGAGAGAGAGCAAAGATCACTGGTTACTGCCTTCTCATTCAGAAAATGGTCTTTCCTACAGTGTCCTTCAGTGTACAGTAAAGGAACTTAACAGAATTTCAGAGTTCTGTTAGAAAACACAAGCAGCACCACTTCAACAAATGACCACTATGACAAAGAAACTTTTCTAAAAGGTCTCTGAACTCAGAAGGAGACCCCACCCTTTGGAATGTTAAAAGATGTCAATGGTCAGTTGGTAACTGGCTAAAAAAAGGGAAAACATGGAAGGAATATACTGAAATACTATACATCCCAGACGTCAACATCAAAGATACCTCAGAAGATGTTCCCTATTTACATTTCTAATATTAGAGGATAAAGTTAAATAAACATTTTGGTCATTGCCAAGTCAGAAGGCTACAGGAATTGATGGAATGTCTACAGAGATATGATAAGCAAAAAAATAATAATCTAGAAAAAATATTCTAACCAATCAATGCCACCAAGTCTGGAGAACGACAATAAATTAGGAGAACTCAAATTACATTCCAATTTTTTTAAAAAAGGAGATTTAACAGAGCATTCATTGGAAGATGGATGTCATTTTAAAACTGGAGGAAGAAATATCAATAATCTGTGCTACTCTGATAGCCAAAAATACTTACAAGCTCCAAAACTATGAGTTAAGGAACACAGTGAAAAACAATGGAAATAAAATTGAACATATTGAAAACCAAGCAATGACAACATGTATAGACACCAGCCTTAGAACTGATAATGAAGTTACAGAAGTGATAGACAACTTTTGCCTGTTAGGTTCAACTAAATATAGAGTACCAGTTTGATGTAATAGTTAAGGCTTCAGGCTAGAAAGCAAGAGACAGACAGTTCTAATTCTGCCTTAGGTACAAAACCAGTTGGGTGACCTTGGGCCAGTTACTTACTCTCAGTCCTAAGAAGAAGGCAATGGCAAAGCACTTTTGAAAAACTTTGCCAAGAAAACTGCAGGGACTTGTCCAAGAAGTTTCTGAGAATCAGACATGATTGAATGAAAAAAAAAAAGAAATAATAGTAAAGAAACAAACAATCAAAAAATAGGCCAGGAGCTAGCGTTTGGTAGAATAGCCACAGAGACCTTGGAAACAATATTCAGATGCTGTGATATGTTTATATCTATGAATACCATAATAGCGCAGGCATTTTGGATGTGAAAGCTAGACTTTGAAGAAGCAGGATAGAAAGAGTATTGATCCTTTGGGAGGTTGGTGTTAGGAGAAAAATCTTGAGAATACCATAGATAGCCAACAAAACAAATGGATCTTTGAACAAATCAATTTAAAGTGCTGAGTCAAGGCACAAACGACCAAACTTAAAGTATCTTATTTGGACACATTATGCAAAGGTTTAGCTGGCTGGAAAAGGTTCTAATGTTGGGAAGAGTGGAAAGAAAGAGAAGAGAATGAGCAGCAGTAAAATTATGGTGGCAATTAGTACACACTGATGGAAGACTTAAAAGACCAAGTTAGGGACAGATTGTGATAGAGAACATTTATCTATGTGGTCACAAAAATTGACATGATGCACATAATCCACCAATCAATGCTAAAACCCATTTCCAAAATTTAATTTTATTATTCAAATGGTTAAGATGGCATACTAATTTGTTAATTAACCACCATACTATTAATGAACCCCTTAGAATTATTTCCTTAATATATTAGAAAATTAGGGATTTAAACTACCCCTAAACTTTCTATTGATTTAAACTTTCATCCAGTTAGCTTCTAAGAATTGATATTTACAATAAAAGAAAGGCATTTCAAAATAGAATGGAATAGAATTTTTTATTGGCCAAGTGTGATTGGACACACAAGGAATTTGTCTTGGTGCATATGCTCTCAGTATACATAAAAGAAAAGATAAGTTCATCAAGAATCATAAGATACAACACTTAATGATAATCTGGGTACAAATAAGCAATCAAATCATATTAGAAACCAGTCAATATAAATTGTAAGGATACAAGCAACAAAGTTACAGTCATACAGTCGTTAGTGGGAGGAGATGGGTGATGGGAACGATGAGAAGATTAATAGTAGTGCAGACTTAGTAAATAGTTTGACAGTGTTGATCATAGTATAAGTCAAAGGGTGGGGCTAGTATAAAATTAATCAGCTCTTTGGGCATGCAGTGTTTCTACATCATAGTAATCACATTATTTATGATCTCTTTGGATCCTACTGCATATACAATTTTCCTGGACAATATTATATGAATGAAAGCTTGGGATGGCTTTCAGAAAATACATATATAGCAATTGAAGTATTTTCACAGGAATTCTTTCTTCTACCAATAGATTAATTAGGAATCATTTAGAAAAGAGCTAAAGAGATTAATACTATCCCATGTGATGCTATCCATATGCCAAGAATATTTATATTTGGTCTCCAAGAATAATACTGTATGTACTCCAGGGAAAAAAATCAAGTTCCTCTTATTTCATAGTAAATTCAATACTGCTTTATAGCAGTGTTTAAATTCATTTTTAAATAGGAGGGAGGGATGGCCTGGAAGGTGTAGGTATTAAGACAACAACATCTGCAGATATCAATTTGCTAACTCTCTTCTATGAGAACAGTTCTCTAGCTAATTTCATTCGTTTTATATAGACAGAATGAAACCTTCTCAATAAGAGAGTAATTATTATTTTTTACTGTGAGCTTTAACTGAATTTAATCATCCTCTGTACTATATAGGTGTGCTAGCTCCTAAAAGTGAACTGTATAGATAATTAAATGTGTCCATCTATTTGAACAAACAAGTACTTTCAATTCATCAGAAGCATTTTCTATTTCCCTAATCTTTAAAACTGGGTAGTGAGAGCAATTGCCTTACAGTCCCTAAAGCTGTTGTAATTGGCACTTGAGAACTGGACCAAATGGCCTTGGCATTCACGCAAGGATCACACTGAGCTTGGCAGTCATAGAGGGATGGTGCAAAGCCAATAATGATATTTGATCATTAAAACAACCAGTTTTGAAGATATTAGGTGTTAACGGGCATCAATATCTCATCATCCACCATACTTTGTTTTGGTTGGGGTACAAAAGAATAAGGACTAAACATGAATTGTATGAAGTAAAATAAATCAAGGGATGCTGTGCTGGATTTCCTTGTTCCTTTCTGCTTGAAGAGCTCATTTTTCTGCTCTTCTTTTTATTAGGGTTGTCCATAAGGCAATAAATCTCTTCTCAACAGCCTTCAGACAAAATGGGCATGGAACAAAATTATTTAACTCTCTGATCTCACAAATGAAGATGAATATATGTGTCCTAGGATAATGCTGCAGTGTCCAATCTTAGTCGCTCACTGGGACCAGAGGTTTTGTTTTCCTAGCTTTCAGACTCATGCTAGAGTCCATCTTTGTGCTGAAGATGGGCTCCAACATGAGTCCAAAATCTCAGGAAACAAAACCTCTGGTCCCAGTGGTTGACAGAGATTGATTTCTGATCTCAGCTCATGTAATATATTTGAACTATCTATAAAATTAGAAATTATAGGTATTTTCTATTTGTCTGTTGCTTCAAAAAATAAATGTTTTGCCTAATCACCTCAGCTCTTAGTTTTGGCTTAATTATACACTACCTTCCAGCCCTAACTTGTAAGGTCACTTAAAAATTAATGCATTGCTCTCACTGGCTCCCTGAAGAAGCCACATCTTTTGCAGTCACAGGAAAACATTAGAACTAAGGAGTTAGGCTGGCATTCACTAACTCAAGCACAAATTTTCTATTACTGCCTGACAAGTCTAGGAAAAAAAATGGAACTTCTTTAAGAGGCTCTCTTAGGTTGTCCACACTGGATACCAATTACCTTTTCTACTTTAGATCTGCATACTATACATACTGAACATTGTTAAATATCAGTTTGGTGATATTTCACTGATATTAATGACTTCACTCATTATCAAGCAGGGAAAAGCAATTAATTGCCAATAGGCCTATTAAAGTTTAAAGAAGGAAAATATGACTGAGAATTTTTTTAAAAAAAGATGCTGTTGTGATTTTGAAAGGCAATGAGGACTTTTTGTGATTTTTTGTGAAATATTTGGGTTGGTTTTTTTTTTACTGAAGTAGAGAAAAAGATGGCTATCAGCCCTCAGTGATGGAAAATACCTGCTGCAGCTGGAGTTTTATGAGGACCATGAAGACTCCAAGGTAAGGAAGTTATTTTTATTGGTGAAATTGGACTGAATGCAATTGATGAGAAAGATGCCTGGATTTCTTTTTCCAAGTGAGATACAAAGGGATTGTGTTACTTTCCCCATTGCCAAGTCCATGTAGCTGGCAAGTCCCAAGAAGCAAGAATGAATTTCAGCATCTATACTGAATCTGTAATGATACAGAATCTTGAAAACTAGGAATTATTAAATTGCTGTGAATTAATTAAAGTGGAGTCTCTTTGAAGTGCTTTTCCCCATATCTCTCACCACAAGGAATAAGTTGCTTTATCTGAGATAAACGTTCAACTAACTTGTCCTTACTTTTCTTACAATCTCTCTACTCACAATAGAGTTTTGAGACTCACCTTGTTTACTCTGGCAAAAGCAAGGTTTGACAGTTGGCTGAATGTAAGTAAACTCTTGCAGATCTCTGGAAAAAAGGTGGATTAATCAGCTGGGTGGCTGGAGTCAGGAAGCAAGAGGTTGGCTGATTGGACTCCAAGAACTGATGATAGGTCTTCAGCAATTGTGGGAGAGAAATAGGTGACTTGAAGATAAACTGGAACATCTGGTAGAGATTGGCAGAGAGAGAACGAACCATTGATGATTAGAGATAGGAATGAACTATTCTCCAGGAAAGGTGATTTGGAATCTCATAACAATTCTCATTCCAGCACAAACTTATTTTCTGTGACAAATTTATCTTGGGTGAGAGGGCCAACCTGATTTATTTCATTGATATTAAGATGGATATAAATTATGCCCATCTGGATTTCAGGTGTGGCATCGCCTGTAAGTTCAGGGCTGATGGTAGAATGCCTGTTATTATTCAGGAAACGATGATGGCCTTATATCTCAGATAATCAGATTTCAGACCTTTGTGAAGTTGGGCTTTAAGAAACAGCACTTTTCCTTTTGCACTGGTCTTCACAGCATCTTCTCTGCCTGAACTGCTTGATGCAGATTGGTTTCTTAGTTTCTTAGTCTGATGGTTCTGGAGTTGCATTATTTTGTTGAAGGTTTAAGCAGATTTGGAGTTCATGGTTCAGGTCAACACATATGAGTTTTTGTCTTGGCTTAGTGATATGAATCTGGGGAACATTAAAAACAATCCCTGATCATTTCACTTTCTGTTTGGAGAAAGTTTTTGGAGAGCATCCTCAGATGCTTTCCTAGACCTTGGCAAGTTGTTCAACAAAGATCTTAATCACCTCTTGGAATAAGGAGTAGCACCTCACTTTTACAACTGAGCAAACTTCTTTTTGCATGCCATCCTTGAATAGCTGCTTAATTTATTGAAAAGCACTAAGAAGATGAAGCAAGAGATATCTAGAACTCCACTGGAACAAGTTCAATTGGAAATATATACATGCCTATGCTAGAGCTTACAGTATGGTGATAAGAGCAACAAGACACAATGTTTTTCTGCTTTTATTGTTTCTACTGGAAGTTTTTAGGGTAATATAGATTCTCCTAGGAAATGAAAGATTTGAAGGACATCTAAAGGGCTGCTATGAAGAATATTTCAACCATCAGATGAACATAATTGCTTGTTTCCAATAGAAGAGAATATATGTAGCTCAGGATTGAACAGTGCAATCCTTGAAGGCTCCCCTGAGCTTGGTTGTTTGCTTGTAGACATTGAGTTCAGTACTGCTTCTATGCTACTTCAGTGCCACTTCTCTGCAGCTGTAGAAGAGTACTGAGATAGCCTTGAAGAAGGTATGCAACCACCATTATGAAAACATGAACTTAATCCAAAAAACAGGAAAGGATGAGGGGAAAATCTCAAGATTGCCCCATCTTGACTCTCTTTGGTATGAGATAGAGGGAAAAGAAATTACGTTAGGCTTTCAAGATTCTGTTAAGGAAGACTAAACTAGATAATAAGACCACTGCTTTACTAAGATTCTAAGAAAATGCTGCTCTAGCAGAATATACAATATAGTATGATACACCTAGTGAGATTCATATGTATGTCTATCAAAATTCTATTACATCTCCTCTCTTTTATGGTTCTATTTAATGAGTGGATTCTATGGTATTTTTTTTTTGCAAAAATACCCAAAATAGTGCAATATTTAAAAAATGAGCAAGATGATTTAAAATGCAGAAGCTTTGATAGCAAATAATTTAATGATATTTTTTCACACTATGTGAAAAGACAAATTTTGAAAGTGACATTATATAACTGAAAAAAATATTTATGCTATCTTATTTAAAAATAATAATAGTTCTATCTATGTAGCTGATATTTTAACTTTTGTTTGTTTTTTTCCTTTTTGCTAGAAACTTAAAATGTCATTTAAAAAGAAGATTGTGAATGGGAATATTTTCCACGCAAAAAAAATCTTCATTTCAGCAGAAAAGTTTATTAAAAACAAGTTCCAAACTGCAAAATTTAATCTGGCCTTAATCAACAGCAGGAAGCCTGAAACCAGCAAGAGTGTTTCACAAAGATTAATAATGCTATGCTTCTGGAATGTGATAAAGCAGATGGAATGATATTCTGCAAAAATGGTATTCAGAGGTTTTACACCACAGGCAAATCAGTTAGTAATACTTTGAGCAGCACAAGGATCAAAGAAAGAACATTTTTCATCTTGCCGAGTGTTTGGTAAACAACTGTTTTCCATGGTTCACAAGTTCCATTTTTGTAAATGTTTTCCTTTGCAAAAGTCAATTTGCCTGAAAAATATAGTGCAATGAATCAGCTCAAGGTGTCTGCAATGCCTCTTTCTTGGAGAACTACAGATCAAAGATTTACAGTGGATTATGAAAAACAATGCTAAACTGACAGTTCATTTCATGCAAGAAACTGTCTCCCTATTCTAACATGTATTTGATTAATATTAGAAGAAAAACACAAGTATCAATAGAAGACTATGTAGCTCTGGGTTGAACTGTGGGATCCTTAGTGCTCTCTGAGCTTGGTTGTTTGCTTGCAGGCATTTCATTACTAGATTAGGTAACATCTTCAATAAGGATTCCAGAGGGAACTTGGGGAAATACCTGAAACCCTGGTACACAATTCGGCTGACGCCCTGGTGGCTGCTTGGAACATCGCAGCATCAGGGGCTCTAGACCGAATTGCGCCTAAGCGACCTCTCCGTGGCAGTGGATCCCGGAAAGCTCCCTGGTTTACCGAGGAGCTCCGGGAGATGAAACGCCAGAAGAGACGTCTGGAGCGCCGCTGGAGGGCCAAAAAGACCGAGTCTGACCGAACACTATTAAGAATTTACATCAGATCTTATTTAGTGGCGATAAGGGCGGCAAGACGATCTTATCTTTCCGCTCTTATTGCGTCCGCAGATTCTCGTCCAGTCGCCTTGTTTAGGGTGACTCGCTCCCTCCTTGCAAAAGGGGGGAGCGAGGAACACTTACAAGGCAGAGCTGAGGAATTCGCTGAGTTTCTGTCGGATAAAGTCGCTCAGATTCGGTCGAATTTGGACTCCGGCAGGGCAGAGTCCATAGAGTTGACAGGGGCGAGTCTTAGTCCACCATTATGGGAAGAGTTTGGGCCTGTTTCTCCCGAGGATGTGGACAGGGCTATGGGAGCGATGGGTACCTCCACCTGTTTATTGGACCCGTGCCCCTCCTGGCTGGTCTCGGCCAGCAGGGAGGTGGCACGTGGCTGGATCCAGGCGGTGGTCACCGCTTCTTTGCGGGAGGGATCCGTACCGCAGTCATTAAAAGCTGCGGTGGTGCGACCCCTCCTGAAGAAGCCTTCCCTGGATCCAGCCGATTTGAAGAACTACCGTCCAGTCTCCAACTTACCTTTTTTAGGGAAAGTTGTGGAGAAGGTGGTGGTGACCCAGCTTCTGCAGCTCCTGGATGAAACAGATCATCTAGATCCTTATCAGTCGGGTTTCAGGCGCGGCTACAGTACAGAAACTGCCTTGGTCACTCTGATGGATGATCTCTGGTGGGCCCGGGATGGGGGGAACTCCTCCATCCTGGTGCTACTTGACCTCTCAGCGGCTTTCGATACCATCGACCATGGTATCCTTCTGCATCGGCTCGGCGAGTTGGGAGTG
This sequence comes from Diadophis punctatus similis, assembly GCA_023053685.1. Taxonomy (NCBI): domain Eukaryota; kingdom Metazoa; phylum Chordata; class Lepidosauria; order Squamata; family Dipsadidae; genus Diadophis; species Diadophis punctatus. The sequence goes on along the minus strand of JALIGW010000001.1, from coordinate 36,490,025 downwards.
GGAGGCACCGTTTTGCGGTGGTTCTCCTCTTATCTCGCCGATCGGATGCAGTCGGTGTTGGCAGGAGGGCAGAGATCGTCCCCTAGGCCCCTATCATGTGGGGTGCCCCAGAGGTCGGTTCTCTCGCCCATCCTGTTTAACATCTACATGAAACCGTTGGGTGAGATCATTCGCAGACATGGGGTGTGTTTCCATCAGTATGCTGACGACACCCAGCTGTACATCACCACCCCGTCTGACTTCAGGGAGGCAGTTGATGTAATGTGCCGATGCCTGGAAGACGTTAAGATCTGGATGGGGAGGAACAGACTCAGACTTAATCCCGACAAGACCGAGTGGCTGTGGATAATGCCTCCTAAGGACCATGATAACTGTCCCTCCTTGGTCTTCGAGGGGGCGAAACCGACTCCCTCAGACCAGGTCCGCAACTTGGGGGTCCTCCTAGATCCACAGCTAAAATTAGACCATCATCTTTCTGCTGTGGCTAGGGGGGCCTTTGCACAGGTCCGCCTGGTGCACCAGCTGCGGCCATATCTGGAGAAGGAGGCTTTACTCACGGTCACTCATGCCCTTGTCACCTCGCGTTTGGACTACTGCAATGTGCTCTACATGGGGCTACCCTTGAAGAGTATCCGGAGACTTCAGTTGGTGCAAAATGCGGCTGCGCGTGCTGTGGTGGGTGTGCCAAGGTACACCCACGTGACACCGATACTCCGCCAGCTGCATTGGTTGCCCATCGGTCTCCGGGTCCAATTCAAGGTGTTGATCACCATCTTTAAAGCCCTACATGGCTTAGGACCAGGATATCTCCGGGACCACATTCTGCCTCATACTTCCCTCCGACCGGTTAGGGCCCACAGAGTTGGCCTCCTCCGGGTCCCGTCAGCCAAGCAATGCTGGCTGGCGGGCCCCAGGGGGAGGGCCTTCTCTGTGGCTGGCCCCGTGCTCTGGAACCAGCTCCCCCTAGAGACCCGAATTATCCCCACTCTGCTGGCCTTCCGAAAGGCGGTTAAGACATGGCTCTTCCTGCAGGTGGGGGGGACAGCTTAACCCACTCGAGCTTACCCCCCAAGTATGTATGTTGCTGAATGGATGTTGTTGCTTTTATACTGTTTTTTTTTAAATTTTGTATTGTTTTTTAAATTTTATGAAATTTTGTTTATTCTTGTATTTCTCTTTGTTGTACGCCGCCCTGAGTCCTTCGGGAGTTGGGCGGCATATAAGAATAACAAAATAAAATAATAAATAAATAAGGAGCCAAGGGCACAGTCTCTCAGTGGTTAAAGACACTTAGCTTGTTAGCTGGAAAGCTGACAGTCTGGGTTTGAGACCCGAGCTCTGCACAATGGGGTGAGCTTCTGTTATGTGCCCCAGCTCATAACAGAAGTCAAGTACAGGTAGTCCTTGACTTACAACCACAATTGAGCCCAACATTTTTGCTGTTAAGTGAGACATTTGTTAAGTGAGTTTTGCCTCATTTTATGACTTTTCTTGCCATAGTTGTTAAATGAATCACTGCAATTGATAAGTTAGTAACCTGATTATTAAGTGAATCTGGCTTCCCCATTGACTTTGCTTCTCAGAAGTTCACAAAAGAGGATCACAGGACTCTGTGACACAGCAAAGGTCATAAATATGAACCAGTTGCCAAGCTTCTGAATTTTGATCACATAATCATGGAGATGCTATAAAGATCATAACTGTGAAAAATGGTCATGCCACATTTTTCAGTGCCATTGTAACTTTGAACGGTCACTAAACAAACTGTTGTAAGTCGCAGACTACCTGTAGTTCGAAAGTATGAAAATGCAAGTAGATAAATAGGAACCTCTTTGATGAGAAGGGAACAATGTTCCGTGAGTCTCAGTGTACAGTCATGCTGGCCATATGACCATGGAAATGTTTCTGGGCAACACTGGCTCCATCGGCTAAGAATCGGAGATGAGCACGACTGGACAGGGGAAGCCTTTACCTTTACCTCTCCAGTAAGAATCAGTCTAATCAAGGAATTACCAAGGAGAAAATAACACTCCCATCAACCCTGATAAGGCAAGTTATCGTATATAAACAGACAGCAAACCTCATACCCTTGTAGCACTGAAGGTGTAATCTAATTGGGTAATGCAGTGTCTGCCGGCAAATAACCAAGTTCAGAGACTTCACAAAAAAAGAACATATTCAGTGCAAGCATATAATTTGAACAATGTTTTAATTCTTTGTGCAGAATTGCAGAAGAAAAAAATTTATGAACAAGAATATGTAAAATGCAAAGCTTAAAGGCGTGATTGAGCTACTATCAGAACAAAAAGAGTAAGCAAACGAACAAAAAACCTGTCGTTTTGCTTATAGCTTACAAAAATCCTCCAAATATATAGCGGAGTCAGAGTACATTAGATATCAGTTAAAGGATGGCTCATTGAGCATTTCTATACTGTGTTGCTTGCACTTCCCATTTCTCCAAAGTGTTTTGAAATTGGCTGAGCAATCAGCTCCTCTCTTGCTAACCTCAGAATGCTGAGAATAGGCAGGGGACATAATTAGGGGTCCTCAAGATGAGTATTTGGAGACTGCAGGACTTGCCCTTTATTCTGTACCCAACTCTTTAAATTGCAGGTCCTAGAGCAGTGTTTCTCAACCTTGGCCGTTTGAAGATGTGTGGACTTCAACTTCCAGAATTCCACAGCCAGCAACGCTGGCTGGGGAATTCTGGGAGTTGAAGTCCACACATCTTCAAACGGCCATGGTTGAGAAACACTGTCCTAGAGTAACAAAAAGTCTTGCTAACATTCTACACAGAAATGGAAAAATGATGTGGTAACTCTTCTCTGTCTTGATTTCAATTCATGCTATGAGAATTCATTTGGCATTTTGCCAAACCTAAATTTGTTGCTAGAGGAAAATACTGCTTGACTGTGACAATGTCATTTATTCTTCCTGCATAAAAATTTCCTATTGAAAACTGTGATGATGGAATTATATTACAATTTTGTAACTACTTTGGAATAATTTTAAGGCTAGTTTGTCCAACATTGGGGAATGGACAGGAAAACAGTATCTTGTCTGTACTGAGATCAAGAGTTGGGCTGAGGCAAGGGTTTGATATATGCTGTTCAGTTTAATTGGGAAATGCAACATTTTGTACAAGGATTATCAAATTAACTGGAATTTGGCATAAGGATTAAAATTGGTTTTATTAACAAAGCTGTGGAATCTACTGGCAGGTTCTGAATTAGGAGTGAAGGAGATAAGATAAATCAAGATTTCTTGCAAATGTGAAAACAATTCTTTCTAATCAAAATCCATTCCAAATCAAAGTGAAATTAACCCAGGAGGTTCAGCTATCCAAGGAAGATAAAGTAATGGGAACACACCATAGCAGAACCTCTTAGCATAATTTATGAAATATTTTTCAGAACAAGCTCCTTGACTAACTTATGGTCACTAGCCATGGTCATCCCTATCTTCAAAAAGGGTGGCCCCAGCCTAGTTGAAAATTACAGACCAATCTCATTATGTTGCGTCACATGCAAAGTCATGGAATCAATCATAAACCAATCCATTACCCTCTACTTAGAGACAAACAACCTACTCTCTAACAAGCAGTTTGGCTTCAGAAAAAAATTGTCCTGCAATCTGCAACTTTTACACTGCAAAAACATATGGACTTTACAGCTCGACCAGAGTAAAGCAATAGATGCAATTTATATAGATTTCTGTAAAGTCTTTGATTCAGTAGTACATGACAAACTACTTCTAAAACTAAAATCTTATGGCATTTCCGTATCCCTGCATAAGTGGATAGCTGTGTTCCTATCAAACAGGCAACAAGTAGTCAAAATAGGGAATACCCTATCAAGCCCTGCACCTGTTAACAGCGGTGTCCCCCATGGAAGCATTTTAGGACCCACACTCTTTATACTTTACATAAACGACCTTTGCAATCATATTATAAGCAACTGCATTCTCTTCACTGATGATATAAAACTATTCAACACCACCGACAATGCTGCTACCCTACAAAAACACCTTGACTATGTGTCAAAATGGTCAAACAATTGGCAACTCCAAATCTCAACCAACAAATGCTCTGTCTTACACATTGGCAAAAAAATTCAGAACACAAAATTCAATCTGGGCGGATATGACCTCGTAGACGACCTTCACTCTGTCAAGGACTTTGGAGTACTCATCTCAAATGATCTAAGTGCCAGAGCTCACTGTAACAGCATTGTCAAAAAGGCATTAGATTATGTTGAGCACATAATAGATTCAAACTTATGGTAAACTGTGCCAAACTTGACAGCAGAAAATACAACTTCAATAACAGAGTTGTTAATGCCTCTGTGGTTTCTTCCCCAAACCCCCAAAACTTTACCCTTAAACTGTCTACTGTTGATCTCACTCCATTCCTAAGATCTCTTTAAGGGGTGTGCATAAGCGCATCAGCATGCCTACTGTCCCTGTCCTAATGTTCCCTTTTATTCGTATCCATTTCATGTATTCATAATTATGTTTATACTTACAGTATATCTGTTATCTAATATATGCCTGATGAAATAAATAAAATAAATAAAACACTATCACAATGCCAATGCCATGTTGGTATAAATGCTATATATAGAGACATTTTTTTCAGATGGGAATGAACCAATATTGTTTACTTTTTGTTTTGTAAAAATCATATAATACTCTACCAGTGTATGATGTATCTATATTTAGAATATGGTATATAACTCCTGATTGTTCCATCTTTTAAAAAAAGGTTGAACAGAATAAAATATCTTCCTTAAAACTAAAAAAGAGGGTTTAAAATCTGGAGTTATAAAGTATATAATTAGCATTAAACTTATGTGATATCCACTCTAGCAATGATATATTTTTGATGTACAGAGATGCATTTCAGGACTCGCATGAGATTCCTATCAGCATTTAATACTCAGTGTTATTTTGACTCATCTTCATATGAAAATTGTATTTAATTACTTATTTCATTTTATTAAATGTTAATGCTATATGTTGCTGCAATCACAAGTAATCTCTTGGTAGATCACAAAAGAAGACAATGCAGAGCCATGATCATCATACTACTGGTTCTGTGGGTGTGGCTTATTTTGTGGGTGTGGTTTGATGGTCATGTGACTGAATGGCCATGGCCAACTTGACATCACTCGTGTACATTCAGTCACATGACCCCCCATCAAGCCACACCCACTGAAATGGTGGCAAAAAAATCAGACTTTTTGACACTTTTTTTGACACTCTGGCCCCATATCCAGGTCGGGACGCCGTGGGGTGGCGGTGGTCGTCTTGGCTTTCCCTCCATTGCCCTTCCTGGCTGAAAAGCACCCCTTCTCGCCTTTGATGGGCCTTCCCCGTGGTTGCAGCTGGAGCATCCCCGCAGTTGCACCTGGCACGCTGAGCTGGGCCGGCTGGGTACCGTCCGTGAGATGAGCGTGCAGCTGGAGCATCCCATTCCTGCTGCCTCCGCCGGCTCAGGGCAGTGGACTCAGCTGCAGCCCAGACAAGCTGAGGAACTGCTGCCCAGTGAAAGGGAAGAAACAGCCAGTGGAGAGCACACAGAGCTGCTCCAGTCCACGTGTTCTCCAGGTCAGCGGCTGTTTCTTCCCCTTCGCTGTTTTTGCTGGGACACTTCGTGCAGCACAGCAAAATGTAGGAGCCATGAGCTGCGCTTTCCTCTAAGTCAAATCCAGAAAGATCTGGCTGGGGAGGGGTGTCTCCAGGACAGCAGGCTTAGCTGCAGCCCAGACAAGCCAAGGAACTGCATGGAGCATCCGCACCATTTTCAGGCACCCAGCTTACCGGGCTGCCCCCGTTCCTGTCATGGCTCCAATGGCAGAAGCTTCGGGAGATGCTGGCGGTATGGAGGTGCAGGTGAAGGTTGAGAGGGGGATGCAACATGTGGGGGGGCTGAGTCTACTCTCCTTCACCTCCCCACAGTTGTTTACCTGTCCCAGAAAGCTCGGGCTATGCCTCCCTCCAACCCGGCCGCCTTCCTCGCTGGCGTCGCTCCTGAGAAAACTCTTCCGTCCTCGGCTGTTGTGAAGAAGTGGCAGCTCTGGTTGCGCCATGCCCGTTTCATTCTCTTTGAGAGCCGCTTTGCACCTTGTTTGCAAGGTGGCTCTCAAAGAGAATGAAGCAGGTTCGTTCCCAGAGCTACTGCTTCTTTGCAACAGCCGAGGACCTCTTCCGCTTGGAGCTCCAAGCTGCAGGGAGGGGGCCGGTGCCCATGGAGACACCAACAGAACTGCCTCCATGACATCATTGCCGAGCTACTAACAGTTCTAAAGAACCGGTTAGAACCGGTAGGAACCCACCTCTGTCATAACAACACAAACACTATATACACATCCAAAACCAGTACCTGTTATCAACCCTAAATGCCCCCCAGAAAAGCTCTGTTTTCATTTGTTTCTGGAAGATAGATAACATTGCAGCCAAACAAGCCTTCTATAGGGAAATGGGAAGGGCATTCCAAGAGTCAGCCCTGCCAAGCAAAATAATGCCTTTGGTCGGCTTTTGTCCCCCTGCTTCCGAAAAATGAGAGATACCAGCTGCTTTTCTTGGTGAGACTGGAAAAATTGGGCTGACTGAAATGGCAGGGTTTTTTTTGTTAAACCTAAGTAAAAAAAATAGTATAGTATTGGAAATTAGGTTTGTTTATTGCTCTGGTAAATCCACTATAATTAGACACCCTCAAACTTTCATTTATTGCTTGTATTTTAAATTATGCTTGTAGAAGTATGAGAAAAAAATTGAGATTCTGGCTAACAAAACACTTGCTACCATATACCTTAAATATTAAACCTTTTTACTGGCACAAGCTGTTATGTGATAGAAATAATTTTGTCTATTGGTAGTTATTCTTCTATTTCAAAACACTACAGCCTATGGTTGTCAAATCAAATTGGTTAAAAGTTCATTTTAAAAGTGTTTTGTTTTGTTTTGCACAATTTATCATTAATATAATAAATTTATTGTCAATGATGACTAGCATGGATCATTTGTCATTAATAACATGCCCATCTTATTAGCTGTAAAAGTTAGGGAAAAATAGCTAGAGACTCACAATTTTTTAATCTTTGTTTATTGGATAAGCCACTGTAATATTATAGTTAATACCATGATTTATAAGCCACAATGCCAGAGTTCAGACATTCCCCTAAGCTAAAACTAACTCTCAATATGACTTACTGTGATATATTGATTCTGTCTATATATTTACTGCTTGGATTATGAAAAATACAGAGAGCAGCCTCTTAACAGTATGTGATTTTGTTAACATCTAAATTCTACCTAATTTGGAGCAATCACTTTTTCACACAGCAGCCTACTGAGTTCTATCTCTGGTAACAAAGGATCAATGAAAGGGAATTACTTTTTCTAGTTGTGTTTCTTCTAGAATTAAATCTTTGTATCTACAAAACAAAAGTTCCCTGTCTATTACATTTCAAGGGGTAACATGGAAGGAAGTGGCTTAGAGGGACAAACAATTTAAAGGCCAAATGCTGTTCTAAAGGAAGCTGAAAAGATTTCACATCTATTTCTTTCATCAAAATAGTAATGTATTATATCAGAAAGTATGTCTGTATAATAGCAATAGCAATAACATTTAGACTTATATACCACTTCACAGTGCTTTTACAGCCCTCTCTAAGCAGTTTACAGAGACAGCATATTGCCACCAACAATCTGGGTCCTCATTTTACCCACCTCGGAAGGATGGAAGGCTGAGTCAACCTTGAGCCTGGTGAGATTCGATCTGCCAAATTGCAGGCAGCTGGCAGCCAGCAGAAGTAGCCTGAATTCTAACCACTGCGCCACCACAGCTCATTTGTTTATATTACACTTGTTTATATTTACATTAAATTGTATTTGTTCATATATTTCTCAAGTTTATATGGCCACCCACAAAGTGACTATGGGTGGCATACAATAAAACTAGCAATCAAAACATTCTATAAAACCAGTTAAAAACAATAAAAATAAGTAAAGCAAGATCATGAGAGCCAATATTACATGTCATATAGCCAGCATGCAGGCCTCCCCTTACCAGGGATCCTAAACTTGCTGGAAAAAGAACAAATTTTGAGGGATTTCCAGAAGATCTTAAGGGTCGGGCCTAACCTCATCTAGTGAGGGATGATGTTCTCAAAGGGCAAAAATGGTTATCTTCTAGATCCTGCCAGATGAAACACCTTTGTAAACAAGACATGCATCTTGCCCTTCCTGCCAGATTTGATGGGCCAGTATATGTAATCTGGAAGAAGCAGTCCCTCAGATAACCTGGCCTCTAGTTCAAAACATTTATTGTTCTACAGCTTTGTGACAATGAAGATTTATCTTCTCACTTTCTTAAAACATGGTTTTATTCCATGAACAGAAATTCCATTGTCCAGATGTATTTAAAATTGGATCATTTTTAACTCTTTGCTATAATCACTGTGTGCCCTATTAATGGAAGTATTGAAAACATTTTGTTTTTGTTACCAAATATATCTAACTCTTCATTAATAGAGTAATAAAATTAATGATATAATCAACCAGATATCTTTTGCTAAATTATTTGATTTATTTAGATAATTTTTTCACTTTCAAAACTTTAGGATGATGTTCTAATTACTGTTGGTTGTAATTTGTCACCTCTGTTTAGGCATGCCTAAACATAACATGCCTATGATAATAGCAGCAAAATGCCTTAGGAAGTTCAAGTCTGTGGTCATACTCAAAGTTTAGTTCATAAACTCTGCTCCTTACAAGCAAAAAATAAATGTTATCTTCCATATGTTTCAATGCCTCAGTTTTAAATTTCCTGGTTTATTTAAAGTAAAATGCAGTATGTAATTAGTACACATATTTTACTCATTCTGTTTTATTTGCTCTTACTATCATATTCTTCAATATTTCCAATATTTAAAAAGACATATGTTAAATTGTTCTGTCCCCAGTTCAGAGATTAGTGTACTTGAACCCCTATCCATGGCACCTATCTACTGCTGAAAGGTTTATCCATTTACTTTAAAATACTTTAAAATATATTCTCCTCTGCTGAATTAAAAATAATGAAACTTGTGAAACAGGGCAGCATAACTGCAGGTGAAGAAAAGTCACATGCAACAAGGTCAAAACAAGCCAGATACAATAGCATAGCAAAGTAGAAGGAATCAGATCTTGAACAGATCTGAAAGCCAGCTGGGTTTTTCCATATGAAATAAGAGGAGCTGTTGCTTCAGCATAATACAGAAGCTTTATGCAGCCTTTAGAATAATCCTTCAGGTCCTGTCATTATGAAAAGCTTTGTTTTACAATTATTGATTCTTGGGGCATGAGGTGATGGGGAAAAGTCTGCCTTAAAAATAATATCCTGTGACAGGAAGTTTCAGAGTTAAGGTCAGTGATACCAAAATGCACCTATTCCTCATTTGTGTCCTTCTTTGTACTTGAGTGCAGGTGCAGGCTAAGGAATATAACCAATAGTCAAGAATAATCTGAGCACAGCATATTGGCTCAGTTTATCATCAGTATTTATAACAATCAAATAAATAAAATGTTGCTAGGCAGGAAGGGAAAGGCATATATCAAGTGTAAGTTGTAATTTTGGGCACATTTTTTTGGAGAAAATTTAACTGAACATAACAAGATTCATTTATGAATAGAAACAGACATTGGCAACACAATAGGATTGTGTTGTATAATATTGATTTAATATCTACACTTTTTTGTAAATAATGTACTGTTATCTGAGAATAAAACATAAACAAGCTTAAAATAAGTTACAAGTGAATCCAGTTTCTTTTTCAAGTGTTTTTATGTAAAAGATGCAAAGTAAAAAAATGCTATTTGAGACATTCCAACCATAAAGCAACAATAATCTATATATTAAATATTGCCATTCTATATTAAGTTTATGATAAACTTAAGGCCAAGACAACCAATTTGGAAGAACGGAAGAACACCACCAAGAATGAATGTTGTATTCTAGGTAGTAAAGAAACTGCTGCCTTCTAGATCATTAGAAAAAAATATCAAGGCAGATTGAAAAGAGCCTCCAAGCCTTGCTCATATTTTATCTTACTTATTCTTCCATAAGCAAGGAGACTAGATTCATTGTAAATATAGAATCAGATACAGTAATTTTTATCAGTGAGTTTGGTATATTGTGATATTTTGACTTGATATATAACACAAAAACCCAACCTTCCTATTTCTGTGGAACTGAAATGACTTTATTTGGTTTTCTTGCTTGTAAAACAGTAAATATACACCAGAGATATCTATGAGAATATCTATTTATAGAAATTCTGGCTAGAAGCTCTGTGATCTTCTCATATAAACAATGTACTACTTTTATCACTGCATTGTCATGATCTATATAGTACTTGATTTGGTGTTAATATAAAAATAGAAAACAATCTTATGGTGGACACAGGGAGAGGTGAGGAGAAATGCAGCAAAATTCAGTTTAAAAATAATCTTAAAGTAAAGCCAGGAAATTCCCATGAAGCAGTGCTCAGTAACCATGGCAACTTGGCACACTAGCACAGAACCTTCTTTTCTATGCAATGCCATTATTCTTGAAATCTGTCTTTCAAGATGTGACAGGATCATTTCGATCTCCTGTGACCTAAAGAGATGCTAAATGCCCAAGAAATGTTAAATATAATTAATATTTTTGTTATGAGTCAAAGAATTCAAAGTGTTTCACGCAAACAGTTCCTCCCAAAATGGGCATATAATCAACAGTGGCTGTTAATTGTAAATTTAGAAGAAGGAGAAATAAAAGCAATACATGATATGGTCAATCTTTATATTCATCCTATTATTTGATTTTTTTTTTAAAAAAGAGGCATAATCAAGGTAACATGAATGTAGCCTCAGCAACCCCTTGGTAACAAATCCCACTGGCCTAATAAAGTACCGAAAGAGGATTAATAAATTATTCTCTTGAATTCACAATTATCTCAAGGGGATGCAATAAGAAAGGTGTATAATCAGGAGAGCATCTTATTAACAATTCTCCAGGCTGTCCTTTTATTAAACTCAAGTTATTATACTGGAACTAAGTTGTACGATACTGTTACTGATCAATTTATTTCAAATCGGTTAAGTTGATTAGATTTATGGGAATTTTTTTTCTCCCTCAGAATAGTTTAATAATTAATAGCAACTTCTTTTCTTTTCCTTTTTCATCTCCCTGTCCCTTTCATGTTGGAGACACAATTTAAAACGCTTCTAGGTTGCAAAGTTTAGCCAGTGACATCACTGTTGCCCGGGAGATGCCTATAGGGGCCCCTTTCATGTCCACGTTAAGGAGCTGGAGCAAATGACAGGAGCTCACCCTGCCCCCATGCAGCAACACTCAGATCCAGTAGTGGGTTCTAAATCCCGTTGCTAGTAATTTGCGCACGCACTTGCTCGCACACATGATGCTTCTGTGCATGCGCAGAAGCATTCCAGGCAGGTGGGCAGAGCCTCCCACCACCGCTACCAGTTTGCAGAACCAGGCTAGACTGGGAGCAACCCACCACTGCTCACATCACAAACACGAGCTTTGCTAACCTCCAACAAATTGTCCTAACCACATGCACCACTCCTTTTTTCCTTTTTGATGAAGAAGTGTTGATTCTGCTGAATCTCTCAATGGCCCTTTGATATCTGACAACTGTATTCTCCTGAATAGTCTCGATGAATTATTTTTATTTATTTATTCACTTATTTATTACATTTTTGAACTGCCCATCTCTCTCAGGGAGGGACTCTATGTGGTGTACAATAAAATGTTAAAATGTAAAAACAGCATATAAAAAATTAGAAAATGTAGAATTTAAAAGGAGGGAAGGTTGATTAAAATCTGTTAGAAATTAGTTAAAAAGGTAAAGGAGTGCTCTCAGGGTGCCAAACAGCCCCCGTTAAAGTTAAATAAAACATAGTTTCTATTACTGAAGACCAAGGAAACAAACAGATAATACCACTACCAACCCTGTCCATATGCTCTATCCACTTTTTATCATTGCTGCCCACACACTGTAGCCTCCCTTCCTTGAGGCACAAGAAGATCTGATACACATTCTATGAGTATAATGACTAGTCTGGTGGAAAGACAAAGAAAGGGTGGGGCTCAAACATACTACAGGTAAATAATTAATGGCCATTATGGACATGCAGATGATTCACCTCTAAAAAAGAGAGGAATATATAAATATTCTGTTTGCTGGTTCATTTGCCAGCAGCTGTTTTTCTTTGTTGAGATAATGAAAGTTTTTTTTATATTTGCCTTCCAACTTTTGCTCTTTTTTTAAACTTCAACTAGTTATTTATGTACCTGAATGTAATGCTCACAGACGCTTGTGTGAGATAGATACTAAAATTCTAGGAGTGCTGCCAAAATCAGTGGTTATTTGATTACTCAACAGAAACAGGCAAAGTTGAATCAAATTCAGGTAAAAGGACACAATAAAGACTTGACATGACAATTAAAAGTTCCTGGCACTTGAAATTGATTATAGAAAATGAATTATAAAGTGACAATGGTTTAAAGTCTGTTAATAGAATCTAACCAGGGGTGGGTTCTACTTACCTTCCCCACCGCATCGCAACGGAAGTGCATGTTTTGCGCACGCGCGTCCCCTACTGTGAGCCGCCCAGAGTCTCTGTAGAGTGGGCGGCATACAAATGTGACAAATAAATAAATAAACAAACAAACAAACAAACAAACAATCAAAAATTGGATCTTAGACCTGCCAATAGCTTCTGCACATGCGCAGAAGCAAAAATTAGCTTCTGCACATGTGCAGAAGCTAAATCAAAGATGGTGGTGCCCATGGAACGGCACCGACAGAACCGGCTCCGTGACGTCACCACCAGTTTACTAACGGTTCTAAAGAACCAGTTAGAACCAGTAGGAACCCAACTCTGAATCGAACCATAGTTCCTTGTCCACAGATCTACAATCAACTGAAATATTGGAGACATGGCATCTCCTATCATTTTTGTTAAACTGAAAAACTAAAATGTTTTTCCAGATTTGTTTAATTAAAGACAATCCTTGAGTTAAGGCCATAATAGGGACTACCCATTTACAGTCGTAACTCGTGAAGTTCATAAATCAGGCCATCCATGTGAACAACTCGATTTTATGACCTATTTTGTGATGGTTGTTAAGTGGATGCTACAGTTGTTAAACTAAGCTAAGCTGTGGCCTGTTATGGGCCAGTTTTGTCAAAAATCTAAAATAAATACCAGTTTTTGGCAAAACCAGCATAAAATGTGGGATGCTGCAAATGCTCAGTTTCCAAGTGATTGAAGTGTGGTCTCATGACCATAGGGGGCAATCATTGGATCATTGATTCTGGATCATAAGTATCCCACAAGTAGATCTATCGTAATTTTGAATGGTCGCTAATCAATTGGTCGTAAGTCGAGAACTACCTGTATTCAAAATACTGAAATCATTATCCATCTTCACATATATCCATACCTCTTTACACTGAAGTGATTCATATAGGTTTGTGTATAATAACATATTTTATTTCCAAGTGTGTGTGATGTCCCACTATATATTTTGAAAATGGAAGAAATTAGTTAATAAAACAGCAAAAGCTTCAATAATAGTCTTCTCCAGATATCTAGAACACCAAATCATCCCAAACCTTTCTTGTTTCAAAATAGCTTGAAAATATGGCTTTGCCAAAAACATTTGGGTATTAGCAAAATCATATTACCCTCAATGTATGTAATTCTATCATGAATGGATCTTATTACTAAATTTTAATTCTATTTGTTGGTATATTGTAAGCTGCTCAGAGACTTTGGAATTTGTATGGCCTATAAAGCAATATAAAGAAAATATTTTAAATTTCCATGTACCATATATTTTTCAGGCTGAAGCACAAAGGTTTAAAAAGTTGGTCAAATTCACAAATAACAGTAAAGCTAGTAGAAGAAGAGTCCTTGAATATACTAATATATTGCTCCCCTTTGGCTCCTCCTGAAGGTTTGAGTAGTTTAAAAATAATTCTCAACATTAACTCTTGTGATATTTCTAGGTCATTGCATATACCCTAGATCTTTTAATGCAAAGTAAGTATGAAATTTTTAATCCTCATTCTAGCTTTTTATATTAATTCCCACCATAGATGAAATTCACAAGAATTGCTTGCTTTACATTTTTTGTTATATCTGTATCTGGCTCCAGATTTATTATTGTTAGCATCAAAGTAGTGAACATTTTGCTATTATGCATAATACCAAGACGTTTGATAAAAAATTTAGGAGCAGCAGTCACAATAAATCTGTCAGATAATAGTTGTGAAAGAAAGTTACAGCATTAGATCATTTTCAATTAATTATTCTACAAAATTTACTTAATTACATAATTTTGCCAAATATCTATCCTAAAGATCTACAATAAACAATAATCAGTAATGTTTGCTATCTGCAATAAACATTATTATTATTTGATGTTATTTTATGTAAATTAAATGATATTATATATTGGAGCACTGGAACCACACCCTCTCTTGAAGCAATGCCTGCCCTCTAGAGCAAGGTTGCCCCTGAGATTCCTGAAGACCTCACTCTCTGGATCTGAACCAGGGCAGTGAAGGTTCATCACTTCGTCAAAGTCTTTGACAAGAGAGAGTGAGACCCCTCATTTTATCAGACTTGCCATCTTTTATCTTTATCTTTAATTGATTTTTATTGTCACTTCTTTGTCATTGAGCCAAAGTCAGATGGCATACAAGTTTAACACATGATGATACTACTAATAATATATGGAATTGGTTAAGATCAGGAATATTAAAGAAAGAAACTGAAGGCTTTATTTTACCAGCTCAAAAACAAGCTTTGCCAACTAATTGCATGTGGATGAAAATTCAACATGTAAAAAACAATAGCAAATGTTGCTTTGTAATGAGAAGAATAAAACAATGCTGCAGTAAAATTTCTCAAACTGACTACAAGCAGCATCAGAGTTCCCAGAATTATTCACTGGAAATTTTGCCAAAGGTTTGAATGTAGTGGTGCAGTGGTTATTGCAGGCTAACTCTGTCCACAGTCTGTAGTTCAGTCCTGATGCGCTCAAGATTGACTCAGCTTTCCATCCTTCTGAGGTTGGTAAAATGAGGATCCAGATTGTTGGGGGAATGTGCTGGCACTGTAAAAAAACCCAGGGAGTGCTTTAAAGCACTATAGAATGGCATATATCTAAGTGCTATTGCTACTAAGACAATCAAGTTGAGGTTTTAGAAAATGAACAGGTTAAGATTTTATGGGGTTTTAATATCCAAACAGACAGATATCTTGTTCATAACATGCCTTATATAACAATGATTGAGAAGAGGAAAAGCTCAAAACATTCTTAAAGATCCATCTCATCCTGGGCACCCTTTTTTTGAACTATTACCATCTGGCAGATGGTACAAGATAATAAAAACAAGGACAAATAGGCTGAAAAACAGCTTCTATCCCAGGGCAATAACCATATTGAATTCTACGGTATAGTACAATATCGGGTTTTCAATTTCAATTATACAGAATGTAAAGGATGTATGTATGTGTTTTTATATTTACAATTATAATGTACACTGAAGATGGCATTTAATTTCATTGTACCATGTACAATGACAATAAACTAAACTAAACTAAACTATTTTTGCATCCTCTTCCTTTTGCACAGGAATCATGAAACAGGTTCTATGGACTTTATAACTCACTCATAAGGATTAGATACTATTGTTCTGTAGCTGATTTTATTTTTCTTACATGGTTTATTTCATTCCCTGTTGTGCCCTTTCCTCCACTCCAAAAAGTTAATTCAGTATATTTTCCAAAAGGGATTTGATCAATTATTTTACTTCTAATAAAATAAATTAAGAATATTTTTAGAAGTCCTATTTCAAATATTAACTGGAGAGTCCACTAACTTTGCCCATCAACTATAGATGGATGAAGAAATGGAGAGAACAAAATCACCTTACAAATAGAAAATACATGTATATCATCCCTCAGTTTTGAATATTTAGAGCTTTAGTAGACCTCTGTCAACCTCTGTGGAAGTTGGGGCAATAAAAATATAAAAATAAATTCCAGCATTTAGTTAGTTTTTGTTTTCTCCCCCATTTTCATTTCAAACTTGGTGTCTACAAGTTTCAAACAATCAATATCAATGCTGACAAAAAGATATTCAACAGTCCATTGACTTGAAAGAATGGGAAGAAGAAGGTTAAAGTTTAAACTCTGCAGTTGACAGAGAGACATACTTACATACATAGAGTATAACTTGAATTCTGAGTTCTGCACTACTCAGATTTTCTATGTATACATGACTTCTTTCCTTTTTGCAATAAAACAACTTATCTAATAATGTCATGCCTATAAAATCTCTGTTATCTAGTTCCTAAATACAGGATTGAGTTTTTGAACACTACATATTCATAGCTATATCTTGCTTAAAATCTGACAGTTGGAAAAGTGATAAATATAAAAAAAAAGATATACAGGCTCATGGTTCTGGACAGAATGAAAAAAAAATGTGGGAGACAAACTAAGAAAGCAAGTGTTCCCAGTGCTTAAAGATTTAGATATAAATAGAGATAGATATGGATCTATATCTATATTAGTGACAAACCATATTCCTCAGAACTGCAAGTCAATATGAAATATTTGAAATTTTACTGAAAAAATATTCTTGTTTGGAAAAAAGTGGACAATATGGTTTTGGGAGAGGCATGTGTGTGTGGAGGGGGGAGAGAACACAGTCTAGGAAACTCTAAAATGTGCTGTTTATATGCCAGAGTACAAACACTCTTTGTATTAACTTGTCCAATCTAGACCTTGCAGATAACTTATAGTGCCATGTTGGTGGTATCACTACAAAACAATCACCTGCATCTCCTAATCATTTTAAACACAGAAACAATGAGAAAGTGCCATTATATAAATTAAAAAGAGTTTTATTGAGAATATTGCAGGTCTCTATTAAAATACTATACTAAAGAAGGACATAATGTGAAAGCTCAGATTACGGTACTTTCAGAGGAATGGCTCCTAACATCATGAGATTTGTTTAACAATTTTGATGTGCATTTGTTTGTCATGAGGACAAAAAGATGAAAGGAACAAGAAAGTATAGGATATATAGCGTCCCGATATGTCACATGATGATATGAATTTAACATTCCTGGTCTAGATTATTCTCCTTTATAATATGCCACTAATAAAGCTGATTGATTACCATGGAGAAAATGTACCTATGTGATTGCTAGGAGTCTAAAGCAACTTCATGTGACATAATCAGTCAATCAATCAATCAATCAATCAATGAAGTTGCATTCTGAAACCAATATTTCATACATTGTATTAGTATGAGTTTATTTATGCCTTAAATTCTTAGGAAAGTTCATTAAATTTGTGCAAGTATAATATGTTCAAATACTATGCCTATTAAACTTATATACAAATAATTTTCTCAGTTTATATACATCTCTTTTAGAGAATAGTCTTAAAAGAATAAATAAATGTACATTTACTTGTAAATATCAAACTTTCCCAACCTGAAACCCTCCAGTTGTATTGGCCCTAATTCTCATAAAGATAAAACATGACCACTCCTAAAAGATATGACATTAGTAATAGTAATAGTAATAGAGTTGGAAGGGACCTTGAAGGTCTTCTAGTCCAACCCCCTGCTTAGGCAGGAAACCCTACACCACTTCAGACAAATGGTTATCCAACATCTTCTTGAAAACTTCCAGTGTTAGAGCATTCACAACTTCTGGAGGCAAGTTGTTCCACTGATTAATTGTTCTAACTGTCAGGAAATTTCTCCTTAGTTCTAAGTTGCTTCTCTCCTTGCTTAGTTTCCACCCATTGCTTCTTGTTCTACCCTCAGGTGCTTTGGAGAATAGTTTGACTCCCTCTTCTTTGTGGCAACCCCTGAGATATTGGAACACTGCTATCATGTCTCCCCTAGACCTTATTTTCATCAGACTAGACATATCCAATTCCAGCAACCGTTCTTTATATGTTTTGGTCTCCAAGCCCCTAATCATCTTTGTTGCTCTTCTCTGCACTCTTTCTAGAGTCTCAACATCTTTTTTACATCGTGGCGACCAAAACTGAATGCAGTATTCCAAGTGTGGCCTTACCAAGGCATTATAAAGTGGTATTAACACTTCACGTGATCTTGATTCTATCCCTCTATTAATGCAGCCTAGAACTGTGTTGGCTTTTTTGGCAGCTGCTGCACACTGCTGGCTCATATTTAAATGGTTGTCCACTAGGACATTAAATTATTATTGAACCATGTAAAAGTTTGAAATAGAGCCAGCACCATGTTTGTTTGCAAAGATTCATTTTCTTTATTTATTTCTATTTTTGCATGTATTTTCAGTTATGGTTCTCATGGGCATCACTTCTTTTACAAAAGCAAATTCTGAATGTAACAGTTCTTGTAATACATTTGTCCTATTTTCTTCACTCTTGGAAGGCACAGCTGGTGCTCCAGGATAATGATCAAATTCTGTCATTCTTACTGTGCAAAGCAACTGTAGTTTAAAATAGCTAATTGTTATTTGGGAAAGATGAAAGTAGATTTGAGGAGCCACTACATCTTTTCTTCAGGAGATCATTAAAATGGTTTCTGTATTGTTCTGTTTTTGTAAGAACTGAACATGGCAAAGTAGGAATAAGGGTTCTTAGGTCAGATGGTGCAAGGAAAAATGTTTTTTTTTTTAATCTCAAGGCTAAGAAAAGCTTAGCTAAAAGCCTAGAATTTAAACACTGGGAGATCTTCTGAGTAATAAGACTACTTTCTTGCCTATGTCATAGCAGCTTACTTAGCTGTGATGAGACTGTGAAGCTTCTGATATTATAGAATGTGAGCATGAATTTCTAGAGAATCAACATTTTATGCAAGATATGAAGTCTGACATTTTTCTATGATAACTGGCATGCATTATGGCTTGTGGATGGAGAATAAGAAGTTAGATGAAACCAAGAAGCAGAACTAAGAATAATAGGGAGCTGACTGGGATTGTTAGAATCTGAAAACACTTTATAGCTCCATATATTTTCAAATTCATTAGAAGTTATTTCACAGAAATAAGAAACTGAGTCTAGCTTAAGAAGAAAAACCATTTAAAATGTAAATGCTTTAAAGTTTAAAGCAAAAACAGCAATCAGATAAGCTCTAAAGCTAGTCCCCATTTTCTCTCACACTTTCTCATACACATTCATAGCAAATAAAGTGGATAGCTTTAGATCAGCTTTAAACTAATAGAAGCTGAGGAGAAAGGAAACAACATTTGGGTAGTTTTCTGTATGAAATATATATTTCTTCAAGTAATAGTAGCACAAGAAACTAGACAACTTAATACCTAACTTTGTAAAAACCTAGGGAATTTTTAAATATGGGTTGAACATTTGATATGACATATTCAGCCATGAAATAATGTGCTAGGTCCTTTTGACTTTTGATTCTACCACATGACTAGACTAGACTAGAAAATTCTATGACTGAAATGTCCAGAGTTTTTTTTTTGTATGGAAGGCATATGAATTTTACTTGTTTAGGCAGCCAATGAAAATATCAACAAAATTAATTTTACTGTTAATTTCATGTGATCCTATTACAGTCGAGAAGATGTGAATTGCTAGTTGGCTTCTTCTTGGCACCATCTGGTATGCTTAGTTCCATGGCATACAAAAATTGTATTAATTAAATTCTGCATATTAATATATCAGAGGAGAATGCTGAAGGCCAAAGATGCTTTTTGTTATGAGTGGGCAATTTTAGAAATCAGTACTGTAGATTGCTGGAGACAGTCATTCAACTTGAACTTATCAACTTTTTCAAATTGTATAAACTGACAGAGTATACATAGCAGCAATGTTATCCTGAACTCATGATACCAGGCACAGGATGGAAAGGAGTAAAAGGTGAAAAAGTGACAAAATAAGGAAAATGCAAAATCTTCCAGGGATTAAATGTTTATCATCTGTTATTTAATTTGTATCAACTATTAATATAGTAAACAAATTAGAAAACCTGAAAAGTGACCTGCAAATGAAGAAAAATGGCTCTGTGCCATTTCTATCTGCTGGTGGGAAATTAAATAAATGCAACTAAATGTGTTCATTGTAACTAAAGATAGATTAATCTTTGATGGAGATTATTGAAATGTTCTTAATTTCTTTAACCTAATTACATATGGCATTTCTTTGGCCCTTGTTAATAAAAATGTCAGTTTGCTCTTGCAGAAAAAATGACATTGGGGACATCAAAGCATTTTTTTTTACAAATTTATGTTCAATCTTACAATGAGATTATGTCCCAGAAACTGGAAAAATATGGAATTATGTACACTACATTTAATTTATCGTGTTTTATGTCTCCATGCAATGCAATGTTTTGCTTAATTCCAATATTTGGCCAAAAAATGAGGAATAATTAATGTATCTAAGTTCCTTACTACAAAGTTTATCTTGCACTGAATCTAAACTTGCATTAATAATACATTTTCATCAGCTACCTAAAATAAAATCTCTTTTATTTATGGAAAAATATATCTTAAGGAACATAAAGTGAAAAATATTTCATTATGTGCCAAATATAATTTACTCATCAAACACTGAAATTTGGGCAAGACTTCACTTCTGTAGATTTTTTTTTCCATTTCAAAAAGTCTTCAACCAACTATGTTCTCCAGACAGATATTATTAAATTTCAGTATATTTATTAATTACATAGATCCAGTATATATGTGTACCTAATTGACACATGCCTCAGTATGGCAAGCAAGCAACAAAATAAACATTGCAATTAAAAGCAACCTTTTTTTTGCATGGTGCAAAATTTAAAACAGAATAAATAGCTACTATATCAAAATGTGCTCACCCAGTACCTAGGTCCAATTCCAGGGTCTTTATCACCTTACAAAAGGCTGAAAAATATAGCACTACTGCTGAATACAGTTTAAAAACAAGAAATGTCTATATGTGCTCTTGGGGTTGGCAAGTTATTTGGGGCTGAGGGATGTGTATTATATGAAATTTGGCTTTATAAATATTGATAATATATGATGAGGAAGGAGGAGAGGAGAGTTTTTTCTGATATCAACTTCTGTGTTGAACCCAGAAAGGCAGTTTTGGTGAGTTGCCATGGTCAAGCTATACAAAATTATGATATTGTATTTAAAGTGGCAATGATTGGGTTAAAGCTACAGCAAAACAGGCACTCCAGATGGCTAGGAAGGAAAGAAAAGCAAGCTGGAGATGGAGTTAAAGCTGAAGGAGGTAGAAAGGGAAAATAAATTAGCCAGGCAAGCAGGAAGTTTAAATGTGTCAAAGAAAAAATGCAATTAAAAAAATAAACCAGGTAGCTCATCTCAAATGCCAGCTGCTCAGGAACAACAGAAGAGGATTATCACTCTCCTGCCCAAGTTTGTGAGTTTTCTGGATGTATCTGGTCAGCAACTGTATAGAAGAAAATTTTGAATGAGCTAATAGTCTGATTCAGCAAGATTCTTCTTTTCCCTATATGTAAAAAATACTGAAGTGATGATGATGGTTTAAATATGGTATAAAGTTGTGTAAATAACTTTTTAGATACATTTTTTATAAATATGTATAGGGAATTTAGACAGCTTTAATATATAAAAATAACTTGATTTGGCCAATAGCGCTCAATGTCATCTTCCTTCAACTTGGATGCCTCCAGATGCACAACCCTTCAGTTGCATAAACGTAAGGGATATGTGGAGGGAACAATATGTTTGGATAGTAGTTGGGATGTTGGAATCTTGATCATTCTCCTAAATCCCATGGAGAAAAGTTGAAATCAAATGGCACAATACAAATAATTTTGTTTATTCTGAAATACCACAAAAACTGCAAAGCTGAAATATTTACTTGGATCAACAGATCACATTCTGGGCACTTGAAAGTCTACAAACTATTTTTCACCAGCAAAAAATAAGTGCAATCGAAGATACCGCCTTGTTCTTCTCCATTTCTCATATTTGGAAAATAAATAAATGTAATAAGTCTTATTTTAATAGAACACCTGAAAGGACGACACACAAGCTAAGGTGATTTGTGGTCTTGGTCTTAGTAATTCTGAGAAACAAAGCCACATGAGTTAGCCTAACTGAATGACTTCCAAAAGTTTTCTTGGAATTGGTTGGTTAGTTTAAGAAAAGCAACAGGAAAAAGAACACATTATTCTTATACAAAACACACCTATTCTGTATCATTGCAATAAAGTAAAACTTTTGGCACTTTGAGAAAAAAAGTAGCTTAGTGAATTGATAATTACTGCTTTATTACTGTTGCTTTGAAAAAGGGCCCAATATATTGTCCCTCAGTTTCACAATAGAAACAAACTTACCTCTGAAGCCAATTATGTTTACTTCTGAGAAATCATCATAGCAGATTGTATACCTTCTTTGAAATAATAGGTTTACAAAATTAATTTAGATTTTTTTTTTTTGAGATTTGGTGTTCCTCCTTACCCAACTGTCTCATCCATGTCATTTTTTCCCCAACCATTCCACCTTGAACAGTGATTCTGAATTAGTTTTGAAATGTATTGTAGAAATGCAATAGCAGGAGATTTCATTTCTAGAATGAAATTTATCAATAACACATGAATAATTTTCCTATTCTTATGTAAACTAGTTTCTTGTTTCATTGTTCTACAAAACTGTGATATTTATGGGAACACTTCGCTTCACTTATTTTAAAGGGATTTCTAACACAGTGGGAAATCAACTGTTGACAGTAGCAGATTCTCATTATTTTATGTGAAAAGAAATAGGTACTACACAAATCACCTCATGAAATTATAAACTCTACGTATCTCATGAACAGTAAGTATTTGCCACTTTGCAATTGTGCATTCTCTTCCTCCCTCTCCATCTTTCATTTATCCTACAACCTACCTAGAAATGGAGAAATCCTAATCCATGGATTTAGATCAGAATTACTGGTCTACTTTCCTTATTGGACTAGGAAGTTTAAGCCCCTGTGTCTGACATAGAGACAAATATTTCAGGTAAAGTGCAAATAACATCAAATTACACTTCCACAATTATCCCAAAGGTGCCTTTTCTGGAGGCAACTGGACTTTCTTGTTTCTTCTTTGGAGGCGTTTTGCTTCTCATCCAAGTTGCTTCTTCAGCTCTGACAGGATAGTGGGGAATGGAAGGATTTATATTCCATTCCCCACTATCCTATCAGAGCTGAAGAAGCTTCTTGGATGAGAAGTAAAACATTTTGAAAGAAAAAAACAAGAAAGTCCAGTTGCCTCCAAAAAAAGCACCTTTGGGACAACCATGACCTGTATGACTGAGAATCTCTACAGACATTTCCACAATTACATTTCTAGTATTAACACAATGGAACAAGATTTGCCATTACCTTAAACTTTACATCAATTTTTAATAAACATGTATCATTTGTAAGGATAGCAATTATATTATTGTGTGATAATATATATAATAATCACAATTTGAAGACCAGCAAGTCACAATTTATAGGATTATTAAATACCATGTGTGATTCTTTTGTACTAATTTAACAACTGTGACGAGAAAGATCATAAAATGGGGCAAAACTCAGAAATTTGTTAAGCTCAATAAATAATTGTAAGTTGAGGACTACCTATAATAACAGAACCCTGTTGATTCTGATGTATTAGGTTGAGAGATATGAAACTTTAGACATTGAAGGGTTCAAGTGGTATTAATGGAATGGAACTTCAGACACCTCGCAGATCACCAAACTGCAGAAGTCTTTATACTATTATCTGGGGGGGGGGGAGAAAGATCAGGTTGGGTTATTATTATACAGTAGTAGATCAAAGAAAGAGGAAGGAGCCAGAAAGAAGCTTGCAACAAGAATGTTAAGAGGGGTTGCTTAAAGATACTAGAATACTATCTGTGAATGTTTTCTTTTCTATAGCTGGATCTCTTTTGGTGATGTAACAATACATATGGATCATTTACTTAGAGCACTGCAAAACATCCTCAATGTACATTTGGGACAGATTTGCTTTTTTACTATTTGGCATTCAATACTGAGCTTCTTTAACAGCCATTATGAATTTTGATGCCATTTAGATTTTTCAAGCAAAACGTATTCCCCCCAAAAATGGACCTCCCACAGCTGGTGATATCAGTTATATGACCATGTCAATAAGGAAAAACAAAGCTAACTTAGAAATAGAGACTTTGAACTTTCTTTTGATTTATTGATTTAATTGATTTAATTGTGATTTAATTGATTTAATTATGGGGCATGAAAATAAAACTAATTGCTTTAGCTGTTTGTTCCTTTAAAAAACAGTGTAAAAGGGAGAAAAATTAACTCCCTCGGAACGGGTTCGCAATTTGGGAGTTCTCCTAGATCCACAGCTAAAATTAGACCAACATCTCACAGCTGTGGCTAGGGGAACCTTTGCACAGGTTCGCCTGGTGCACCAATTGCGACCATTCTTGGAGAAGGAGGCTTTACTCATGGTCACTCATGCCCTTTTCACCTCCCGTTTGGACTACTATAATGCGCTCTACATGGGGCTACCCTTGAAGAGTATTCGGAGACTTCAACTGGTGCAAAATGCGGCTGCGCGTGCTGTGGTGGGTGTTTCAAGATACACCCACGTAACACCCTTACTCCACCAGTTGCATTGGTTGCCCATTGGTCTCCGGGTACCATTCAAGGTGTTGATCATCATCTTTAAAGCCCTACATGGCTTAGGTCCAGGTTACCTTCAGGACTGCATCCTACCTCATACTTCCCTTCGACTGGTTAGGTCCCACAGAGTGGGCCTCCTCCGGGTCCCGTCAGCCAAACAATGCCGGCTGGCAGGGCCTAGGGGGAGGGCCTTCTCTGTAGGGGCCCCTGCTCTCTGCAACCAACTACCCCCAGAGATCAGAATTATCCCCACCTTGCTGGCCTTCCGAAAAGCCATTAAGACATGGCTCTTCCTGCAGGCGGGGTGACTTTGAGACTACTATCCCCCATGTATGCATGGTGTTGTATGATGTTTTGATACTTTTTAAAATTGTTTTTAATAATTTTAATGTTTAGTTGTTCTTTAAAATGTTGTATGCTGCCCTGAGTCCTCAGGGAGTAGGGGGCATAGAAGAGCATCTAAATAAATAAATAAATAAATAATAAAAGATGAAAAAGGGACTATAAAAATAAAAAAGCCAGTCTGGTCTAGTGATTAAGACAACAGGACAGAAACCAGGAGACCATGAGTTTTAGTCCTGCTTTAGCCTGATAGCCAGCTGGGCGCCCTCCGCCCTGTCAATCTCTCTCAGCGCAGTTCATCTCACAGGGTTTTGGTTGTAAAAAAAATGGGAGGAGGAAGCAGTATTAGGTATGTCTGCTGCCCTGAGTTATTTATAAAAGTAATAAAAGTGGGATAAAGACATAAATAAAATATAGAAATGTTCCACTGGAATTTCTCATTTCATAAAGAAATTATTTTCTTGTGGACCTTCAGTGCAATGCTTTGGCAGAAGAATGTTTTTGTGTGTGAGCATATGGAGTGTGTATCTGTGTGAGAGAAAGATAGAGAAACCCATGGAAGATAGAAATGAAGAAGCAGAAGAAGCAAGGAGGTTGGTAATGAAAGAGGAGAATATGAAACAAGAAGAAAAGCTTACTAGAAGAAAACCTAGGGAGCTAAAAACCAATGTTTAATAATGGTATTGGAATAAAATTGCAGTAGCATAAAGAGCAAGAAGCTGTGAATTTATGGATATGGTGGACCCAAAACTGTTGTTGTTGTTGTTGTTGTTGTTGTTGTTGTTGTTGTTGTTGTTGTTGTTTTAATTTAGAGGGAGTTTGTGCCTCTGAATGGCAAGAAATCATTATTTTGGTTTTCAGGAATTGTGGTTCAGAATGCATTTGAGGGCCACAAAAGCAAAACAAAAAAGTTCAGGGGTCACTTACAGTCAAGGCTTTAAGGCTTTTTTGCCATGAGTTCCTTTGAGAGTCTATTGTTTCAGTGAACTTTGCAATGAATCCCTTGCATAAGAATGCACAGATATAGACTGCATAGGAAACTAATCATGATTAAATACAGACATCAAAATATTGAAAAATAACAAATATGTAACTTTATTAATCCATTAAATCAATATTGAGACAATTTTTAAGTATAATAATAATGAAGTTACTGAAGTTAACAAACATTTCAGGAGCTAGACATCATACATTCCATTGTTATCTACATAAATTAATGAATGAAAAGGTAAATTTAAATTAAAGGATTGTGAAAATAAGATTGTAGTATTCCACCCCATCCAAGTTAACGGACCCTCCCTGAAATCTACCTATGTACCTACAAAGGGACCTGGGTTAAGAACCACTGGCTTAGATTATAAAGGATTGTTGTATGAAAATGGGACTGTTGATTAAATCCCTATTTGCTATCAAACTTATTGCATGAGGATTCATAATCTTTATTCCATAATGGTGTTGTGATTTGTTTTTGTTTTTTTTAATCATGCATATCAACTCAAGTTCCATGTCAGAAGGAGGGACAAATATAATAAATATAGGCAAGAAGGAAATAAATTGCAGGTTTTAGACAAATGCTAAAAATATATTAGTTCTGATGATGCTACTGTGTGTTTAAATATTGTAGATAGCTGATTTTTGCCATAATGACTGCTAATATGAAGCTTTTATATGATATGGTCAATATATAAAATAGGAAAACAAATCCAACAATGTTAGGTATATATATTTCATTGTTCATACTAGCAGGTTCACCATATGTCCACAAATCATTTATCCTTAGGAGGTATGTTTTATTAGAAGAGAACTCCTGATTATATGAAGCACTTTGAACAGATAAATAATATAGGGTGGTGTTTTTTTCAAATGGTCATTTCTTTTTGGATCTGAATAAATCAAGGCCAGCCCTACATGTGATAGTATGATAGTGTTAGAAGAACTTCTCCTTTATTCACATTTATATCTCATAAAGAATAATTTGCAATAATATTTTTTTGAATCCTTCCCATTTACATCAATAATAATGTATAATTCTGGTGGCACGTTCCTTGTTTGTTTCAAAACCCACAATCAGTAGGCATTCAAATGAAACAATATATCCTGATAGGAAAGCTATTTCTAAGGGAATATTGATGTAATTGTTTTCCTCCTCTTGCTTCAGTGGTGGGTTGCTCCCAGTTCGCACGTGCGAATCGGTAGCAAAATCATTTATAACCCGCCACTGTCTTGCTTCTTATTTGAACAACTCATTGAATTGTAGCTTTTAGGGCATTTTTAGGCATAGTACCACATACACTAAATTACAAGATTTTAACATTTTAACTTACAAACAGCAGGAAGGTAAAGATTAAGGTGAAGGAGCAACATCAGCAAACCTACTCTCAGAATACAACATTTTCTGTTGGTGCATGTATAGCTGAGCCTATTATTAGGCAAAAGGAGGATTTAGATATTAAGAATGGACAAAAATATCTCATTTTTTTCTTTATTATATTTTTATTGTATTTTACACTTCAGTGATATCATTCCTGATATTATCTGCCAGGTACACTAAAGCAACTGGCTTCAGGGACAAAATGTATGCAAGCGGCACCATTTATTGTAGCAGTTTGGGTGGTTTATAATACATTCAGTAAAATGGAATGTGAAATGGAGAGTGGCTGAAAATTCCGTGGTTCATATGTTAACCAAACAATACAATTACATTGCCAAAACAATTTATTTCCAGAAACACACAAGCATACACACACTTACTATATATACTTCGATATTTTGACATTCTTTCAAATGGAAATCCTTGAGTTCCACTGATATCAACAAAAGAAAATTGGGTATTTCATTTTCCACTTAAAGTCAGTGACACTAAAATGCTTTGGATGGTTTGCACTTCATTTTTAATTACTAATTAAGTTTCAAACTTACCAAAGGATGTGGCAAGAGTTACCTGTTTTTACTTGTTCTCACATAGAGATTTAAATAACAAATTTAAGAGGACAAATAAGGTCTCTTCTCCAAAAATCTTACACAACCTACTTTCTTTTAATCTTCTGGGTCTCCTGCCTCTCTTGTTGTAGACATCCTTTGAGCTATACACATAAAGTTAAAAACCTATGCACAAAACTCTTAGAGACAAAACTGTAGCCAACCTTCTACTGGTATAGTAGACAAAAGCTCTGCTCAGACTTACATGTTATTGCAGTGGACCTGGGCCAAGTTTCTCGACTCAGCTATCTGGTGGGTTCATGCTTAAAGACTGCTTCTGACATATATGCTTTGAATTTGGTGGGCAATGAAAACAGAATTCATACCTCAGATGGTTAGTTGAATTCAACTTCTCCAGGACCTGCCTCCGATTGTTCTTCCAAGCTTCTGTCTTAATCCTGGAAAAGCCTCTATCAACCTATACCCATCCTTTCCTCCCTATATTTTCTCCAAACAAATATTGGTCTTTGGCATCGCCTTTCTAATACCATATATGGTACACTCACTAAAGCTTTTAGCTATTGCCAACTAATTCTCACCTATATTTCTGCCAATCTCTGTCCTGCATAATTTTTGTACTGGAAAACTTGGCTAATATTCTATGTCACCTATATGATTTTTACATTGTCAAGATAACATTAGATCATAGTGTCACAGCCCTGTTATTCGTATTCAAGACACAACAAACATTCTTAAAAAAAGTTATGAGTCTGTTTTTTCCCCTGACACTTACAACTAAGCTTTTCTTGTAAAATAAAAAAGCATACCTACCTCCCACCAACACAATGTACCAACACTAAATACATATACAGTACTTGCATCACTCAGACATACTTTACAGTATATAGATGGTTTTTAAAAGAATGGGAAGGGAGGTAGAAGGAAGGAAAGAAGAAAGTCATGTAATACCTTTACTTTTACCTATGGATTTGATGAAATGATTCCATGAAGAAAGTATTGCCAGACGGAAGAGAAAACAAAAGAGAAACAACAGTAAGAGTTGTGTGTGTAAATGTAAATGCCATCACAGTCCAAAACATGAAAAGAGACAAAGCTTGAGGCAAATGGTTGAAGACAAATGGAGATGCAGTTGGTGTCACATTTTAAGAATTACTGCTTTCCAACTTTCATGTACATGCACGAAAATACAGAAGTAACCCATGCTTAATTTTTCAAAGGCATGACACAAAAGTAACATGAACACTGAGTTGGGTGGGCAAGAATTTTCACAAGGTGATGAGGTCATATCACTAATTCCATTATGCTGCAAAAAAAGTCTTCTTAACATTCCAGAAGCCAAAAACAAATGGTTTCTGCATTTTCTGAACAACCATGCATTAATGCAAAGCAGATTTTTTTTGGGGGGTGGTATAAGTCAAGTGTCTTCTTTCATATCTATCTGAAGAGTGCATTTCAGGTTTTATGATCAACATTAATTTAAACTCATAGAAATTTGTCAATATGATTTTTAGAAATGGCACCCTTTTTAACAATTATTTTATTGTTAGTGGGATGAGGGAAACAATAAAAAAATAGAACAAAAGGGTTCAGGAGCAAATAGTAAAAAAATAACAGCAACATAAGATATATCTATTTATAGACACACAGTGCAAAAGAAGGAAGAAAAAAAAACTGAAAGATGTAACTAGGACTGTGTGATTAATTATTACAGCCTGAGACAGCTCACAAGCATTTGGCCATCATTTGTTATGATGGACTTTGAAGCAGCTACACAAAAAAGAAACAAATAATTCTTCTAAAATAAAATAAAATGATCGAAGCAGAGTGGAAAAGGAGCAGAACCCATACCTTGGTCGCCCATCATCAAGTGCGCCAGACCTTAAAGGGAAACAAGAGCACAGTCAGCAATGAACAAGGGTTCAAGGGAAGGTGGTAGTGTCACAGTGACTTTTTAAATTTCTTTGATAACAGGTGTCTGTCTCCTGTGAGATATTTGCATAATACTGCAAAGTTAAAGGAGCATGTTTCAACCACCAGTTGGAATTCTTTTGGAGGTGGGAATGGGACAATTGCACTACTATTTGAACACAATAATTCTGAATTACCTTTTATTTTCTTTAAGTATTAAAATGGGTTTTAATGACAAAAATAGTAAGAAAATTATTTCAACTTCAACCAATTCCTAGAATATTTGTTCATAAATCTCATAAATACTTGGATGACATTTTTTTTTTTGCTAGATGGATGCTTCATCCTGCAGTTATAAAAGAGTTTCTTTTTTTAATTTATTTTTTCTTTTCCAAACCTGGAGTAGTGTCAACCTGAAGAATGGGCTGGGTCTGATCTTTTTCCTCTCATTGAAAATGAGCGTTTCAAATAATTAAATAAAATAATTACTTTATCACATTGAAATGAAAATGCAAGGGACATCTCCTTGTTTGTGTGAAACATTCAACCTAAAATAAATACATTTCTGAATATCGTCGTCATCATCATCATCATCATCATCATCATCATCATCATCATCATCATCATCATCATCATCCAGTGAATGGAAAAACAGTATAGTATAACGTGGAAGGGGAAGTGCTTGTTATCAGTTGCTTTGACCAGCTGAAAATGAATTGCACTTTTGATTCACCAAAATTAAGGTCTGTTTCTTAACTATTGTTTTTCAAAATGATAAAGAACTGTAGGTTATACAATTCCTTACCAACCAAATTATCTAAAACATTTTAAAGCTATATTTTCTTAAAGAAACAAATGGGGGATTGGGGACTGTATTTTCCATCCTCTTAAAAGAAATATGCATCATGTTCAATTTTACAAACATTAACAGAAATT
Source organism: Diadophis punctatus similis (assembly GCA_023053685.1). Taxonomy (NCBI): domain Eukaryota; kingdom Metazoa; phylum Chordata; class Lepidosauria; order Squamata; family Dipsadidae; genus Diadophis; species Diadophis punctatus. The sequence goes on along the minus strand of JALIGW010000001.1, from coordinate 36,459,185 downwards.
AACTTTAGACAAAAGAAACACCTCAATGTAAGTCATTTAAAAACAAAACCATAAAATAATATTCTATTCCTTTGGGAAGAGGACAGAAGTGTCATAAAATACAGTCTCATGCATTTCATAGTTACACATTTCTTCACACAAATAAGGTTTGAAAAAGAATGTGCTGGTTTTCACTGGAAGGTAAGATTCCTAAACTTTTTCTACTTCACATAGAAAAATGAGCATATATGCAATAAAAAGGTAATATGTTCTCCTAAATTAGGAATGTTTTCATAAGCAGAGTTCATATTGTAAATTTCATATCATCAGTCAATGAAAGAAATAAAATTGTAAACAATATAGTAAATTTGCACCACAAGCTGGGTTCTGTTACAAATATCAATCCTGCACCTCCATAATCACCTCAATAATTATAGTAACTGTTTTTATTGTAAAGGAATCTATTCCAAGTAAATCCCACTATAAGCAGCAGAAGTTATTCTCAAATAAGTTACTGTATAAAAGCAGTCCTAAAGTTAAATCCAAAACGTATCTACAGGATGTATCTTCCCTGGATTATATTCCACAGAACTCAATTGGATTTATTGCATAAATGCACCCCTTCTCCATTTTCTTTCCTATGCAGATTTAAAGTTCTTTCTAGCATTAGAAATTGTAATATATACAATTATCAAAATCGTATAATATAAGAAATATACAGTTATTCCTTTCCAAGGAATGTTGTAGAGAAAGTGGTCTCATGGCAAATTCAAAGGGCTTGTATGACATGGATTATCTGGACCACTTTCAGGCTGGGAATTAGGACTAAGACAGTGCTCCTGAATGATCTCTGGCAGGAGCTTGATAGAGATAGTGCATCCATCTTTTCTCTTCTTGACCTCTCAGCGGCCTTCAATCATAGTGTCCTTCTGGACTGGTTTCAGGAATTGGGAATGGATGGCACAGTGTTGTGCTGATTCGCCTCCCTCTGGGGTTTGTTCCAGTTGATGATGATCAGAATGAAGAGGTACAGCACATGACCCCTGCTTTGTGGGATGCCACAGGGTTTTATTTTCTCTTCCCTCTTATCTCACATCTACATGTGGCCATTGGGTGAGGTGATCTTATGGTTTGGGGTGAGGTATCATTAATATGCTAATAATACCCAGTTCATATCTCCCCCCTGGGCTGCCTGAGTGATGCCTTGGAGTCCTGTCTCAGTGCCTGGAAGCTGTAGACTGGATGGGCACAATGGGCTTTGGCTCAAACCAAGCAAGATGTAGGTTTTTGGGATTTCTGGTACCAAAGTTTTTCCATCTCTGGTCCTGGATGGGGTGGCACTGTCTCAAATGGACCTGCTACACAATCTGGGCATCTTCTTGGGCTCATGACTCCTGCTGGAACAGCAGATGGTTGCTTTCACTAAAAGTGCCTTTGAGCTTGGTGCCAGTTGCTTTGATTCCTGATTAGAGGGCTCATGACCTCCGATTCTGATTACTGCAATGCACTTTTTATGGTACTATCCTTGATGAGCATTTGAAAGTTTCAGCTGGTACAGAAGGCAGCTGCATGGGTTGCAAATGGTGTCAGCTATTCAGCACATGTATCATCTTTCCTTCAGGGGTTGCATTGGTTGCTAGTGTGTTTTCAGATGGAATTCTAGATACTGGTACCCAAGTTCTTTATGGCATAGGACTGAGTTACCTGAAGGAATTCTTCCATTTGTTTTTATTCATCCAATCCTGTCTAGCAGGATGGGTATGCACCTTGAACATGTCAAGGAATGTCAGCTGACAGAGACCAAAAGTTATGGTTTTCTGCATAGTGCCTGCCCTGCCCTCTTAAACACACTCCCTCCTGAGATTAGGATGGTCCCAGCCCTGCTGGTCTTTTGGAAGACCTTGAAGACCTGGTGGTGTCCTTCAAGTATGTGAAGGGCTCTGTTTATGCTGATACAGATGGATTATTTAATTGGTTTTATGATTATTCACCACCCAGAATTACTGGAATGAGATGGATGGTTATACAAAATAAATAAATAAATAAATGATGAATGAATGAATGAATATACTAGGTTTCCTGTCATAAATGGAATTATGAATAATAGAATTTATTCTCACATTTTACTCTCACAATATTATTCTCATTCAGCTAGATAGCATAACAATTCATATGGTTTTTAAAAATATTAGTTTCTTGTATCTGAATTGTATATTGCCTGTGTTATCTGTTAACTATATAAATATGCACATTGGTCTGTGACCATAATAATATTAAACTGAATTTTTTTTAAATGTGCAACATTTAACTTTTTTTTGTTTTAAAATGTAGTGATCTAAAATAAAATAGCTAAGTATGTATGAAGCATTGCCATATGAATACTTCTTACTGTGTGCAATGAAACTCTTAGTAGGGATTGTTGCATATAGTCTTGGTTGATCAAAGCCATAATCAGTGACCAGTGGAATAAAATATTCAGGAATCCTATGTTGATAATCATGCAAGTTGTAACTTGGTATTAAATAGTGCATGATAAAAAAATGAATTAACTAAACAAACAAAAAGAAAAAAAAAGAAAAGAAAAAATTGCCTCTGAAACTAAGAAAAATGAGGGACATAATTCAAAGTGATTTGATCACATAGAGCAGGGGTGGCCAAACTATGGTTCTAGCTAGCATGCATGGCTAGCTCAGGAATTCTGGGAGTTGAAGTCCATAGGTCCTCAAAGAACCATAGTTTGGCCACCGCTGACATAGAGTGTTCTTGATGAATGCATAAAAGGAAATAAAATATACTTAATTATGAATGTAAGTACTCAAATATATGGCAGAAGGTAAGGGTTTTTTGTATATGTGCATGGATGCATGGATATTGCATGTTATGACTCAGTGAAGGATGAAAAAAAATGCAGTGATTTGTTGAAATTTTTTGAAACATTTTGAATGAATGCAATGAGGATACATGATATGAAGCAATGGGCTTGAAACAAGAAGAGTGAAATTAGAGTACCATTTAGAGACCCAGGAACAAATGAGAATGTTGATTACAGGTAGTCCTCAATTTACAACCACAATTAAGACCAAAATTTCTGTTACTAAGTGAAACATTTCTTAAGTGAATTTGCCCCATTTTATGACCTTTCTTGCCAATTTGTTAAGTGAATCATGGCAGTTGTTAAGTTAGTAATACGGTTGTTAAGTGAATCTAGTTTTTCCGTTGACTCGGCTTATCAAGAAGGTTGCAAAAGGGGATCACATGACTCTGGGACACTAACCATCATAAATATGTAACAGTTGCCAAGCATCTGAATTTTGATCATGTGACCATGCAGATGCTGCAATGGTTGTAAGTGTGAAAAACGGACATAAGTCACTTTTTTCAGAGCTGTTATCACTTCGAACAGTCACTAAATGAACTGTTGTAAGTCGAGGACTACCTAATTGATGAACAAATAGAATATTTTTCTAATACCAGTTTTAAATGTTTTTTATTCATACTTACACTGTAAAAGCATGATTAATTTGCTTGTTTATGATAAAAGACTGAGAGAATCAGTGAAGGACACAAAAAGGAGAGAAGATCTGATTGTGGAACAGATTATTATTTGCCAGTATAAACATTGATACTGAGAAAAAATGATCATGGAAGAAAGAAAGAGAGAAAAGTGGAAAAAACTGAAGTGAATGTAGAACAATTACAGGAAGAAATGGTACAAGCCCTTTATGAAAAATATTAACCTCTCTTCCAATTTAAACAAAATGAATGAAAAGAGAATGAAAGAAAAGGTGATACAGAATCTGCTTGCAAATGAATAAAGAGAATTGTGTTATAAAGTGTCAGACTTCACACCTGGCTCAGATCTCCAGACACTTAACCCCTAATTTACCTCTCCACTAGACTAGATGGAAGACTCCCAGGTATAATTTGCCTAGATTAGAAACTGTATTGCTGACAAGAATGAAGCCTTAAACAACAATTGACTGCCAACTGTAAAGCAAAGAAATTAAAATTCTCCAGGTTTTAAGCTCTAAGTTTCTTCCTCTCCGTTTTCCAAATTAACTTAGTATTGGCCTTGGGCTGCAGAGGTTTGTTTAAAATAGTGATCTTCTCTAGGCTGGGGCTTCTGCTTCACACCAAGTACCACACCAGTATGTGGTGATATTCTAATGCAGGGGTCTCCAACCTTGGCAACTTTAAGCCTGGAGGACTTCAACTCCCTGGCTGGGGAATTCTGGGAGTTGGAAGTCTGCCAGGCTTAAAGTTGCCAAAGTTGGAGACTCCTGTTCTGATGAGAAGTAGGAAAAAGATGCCTGACAGAATGAAGAAGTAAGACAATTTTTTAAAAAGTGCATGTAAAAGAATGTTAGCAAAAATGAGGATGAGAGAAAGATATTTCTAATGAGTATATTGAAAATATATACATATAGCTGTTATAAATGTAATCAGAGAAAGGCAAGTATAGTTATGATTAAAACAAAAGAATGATCTTTAGGGGAAAGGCTAAAATGAGCTTCATTGCCTCACATAGCGGAATCATTTTGGTATATTAACCTTGATCAGTTTTGACATGCATCAGTTTTTAATGTTTATGCACTGCTCTATTAGGCCATGAACACTTTGCTTGAATGTTACTTTTGCTGTGTGTGAATATTTGCAATTATACACACAGCTACGTATAAAGAATTTTGATTGATCTCATTCATATCAGTTCATACTGAAATGTGTGAAATATAGCCTAATTTTTCTTCTCTAGTTGGATTTTTAATCAGTTTTGAAAACAATCACTTAATTAGGATGTAAATTCTGTAATCAACCAATGCAGATGGTTGATTAAGAGAGTGTTTCTGCCTGACCTCGCAGATAACCTGAATGTCAAAGCCTCTAATATTTTAAGTGCTCTGCTGGTAATAGGCTGGCAGGAAAAAAGTCAGGAAGTGTAATTTACCATCGTTTTTGCCATTTTGAATCTTTTGTTTATTTTCTTCCTTATTGGTTGGGGTTTGCATATTTTTAAACCAACTCTTGGACATGCTGAATTACCATGAAGGCTTTGACACATTCAGCATCAGGCCTTCCCTCAATTTCTTCCCACACAATGCCCTCTGCTCCAGCACTGTTAGACCACAGATGGAATCACAGGTACTTCTATAGGGTCTAGGATGTGGGATCCAATGACAGGATTCCTCTCCAAACCCATAGCACATCTGGGGAAGCCGGATTCACTTAATAACTGCAGTGATTTACTTAACAACTCTGGCAAGAAAGGTGATAAAATGGGACAAAATTCACTTAACAACTTTTGCATAGCAGTAGACATTTTGGGCTCAACTGTGACTTTAAGTCGAGGACTACCTGTACTTAAAGAGATTGATTTGTTTGCTAATTGTGTTTTCTCCACTCCCAGTTTAAACAGGAAGTGAAGTAGTCATTGCCTACAACCATTTGAAGTTACAATGGCACTGTAAAAAGTGACTTACAACCAGTCCTTGCAGTTAAAACTATTGCAGAACTGCCATGGTCACATGATTAAACTTCAGAAACTTGACAAACAGCAAAGTTTTTACTACAACCGCAGCATCCCAGGGTCATGTGATTGCCATTTGCTACTTTCCCAGCTGGCTTGTGACAAGCAAAGTCAGAGGAAGCAAATCAAAGCAATGGGGGGGGGACTGGATTTGCTTAATGACCACATATTCCCATAGCAACTGCAGTGATTCACTTAACAATCATGGCCAAAAAAGGTCATAAAATCAATTGCGGCTAACTTAACTGCCTTCCTTAGCAATGGAAATTCTGCTCCAAAATGGGATTGTAAGTCAGGAACCACCTGTAATTATTGTACCACAAGGATGATGTGGCTTGGAGGTTTTAAGTTCTGCTGGTCTTTCCTTTGTTGATTACTTTTTTCTAATTAGATGATAGACGTGTGGATCAAGGTAGCAGAAGGATCATATAGCAAGCAAGCTTATATATGAAGAAATGTGCATGGATGTAAGTGATACAATAAGTGAGAATATGTAGACATCAATATCTGGCTCTGCAAATTCATCTTAACTACAAATGTTCTTCAGACACTATTCTGCAATGTATATTAATAGTAGCATGTATCTTATTTTTTCCTCCTTATGAATAATTAGGTTAAAAATTCTTGCTTAAAGGAGAAAATCCTTAATCTTCTTTACTGAAGTGATCCCACAGAGTGCAATGAAAAGCCAGCTGATTCTCCATGAGCTTCCATGTTTGCCTCATTGGATTTTCAAAGGCATTTCCTTTCATTAAATAGTTGGCATGGTTTTGCTTAAACTGCCATATCTTTCTTTAGAACATATTACAATAACAATTAAAGCCATTCTCCTGAAGTGGAGTGATTCTGTTTCTATAACTTATGAACCATATGGCATGTTTGATACTCCACAAGAGAAGGGTTCCTTCTCTCCTCTGCTTCCTGCCTCGGCTATACAATTGGCAAAAATATAATTAGACCACAACAGATGGTGGATACTGTTTTCTCCTTGGTAGGTGGCTCATCAGATTGCCTGTAAACATCAGATAAACAAAACACTAATCTGCTGTAACTTTTCCATAAAGTTACAGAATCTACACATACTTATAGATGGTTTACTAGCTAAAAAATATACTTACCAATATACTAACATAGCAAGATTATGTGCTATTTTTTGTTAATTGCTTTGGAAGGTGTTCTTAAAAATATTTATTAAATCAAATCTGTCTCTTTGTGTCATTTCAATAAAATAAATTGTACCCAGTCTAAAGGAGTTTGAACCACAATCAGATTCTCAGGAGTCCTTATTATGTGTGAGAGAATAGTGGTATACGAGGTAATAGTTAAAAAATGCTGCTTATTAATAAGCAATGTTTATATTTATTACTTTTTGTGACATTGGAATAAATTAATTTCAATGCCAACTAAAAGTCATTGTAAACACAATATTTCAAATGTTAAACAGAGATTGGATAGACTCACATTCATGACTATCCTTAGTCTTGACTGATTTTAAAAATGTCAATCTCTCGGCATAACGTGTTCATAGGGATGTTGCTTAAAAACAGATGAGAGTGCTACATATGCCATCTTACACTCATGGAAAAATAACGGAATATACATCTAATGAATAAGAAAAATGAAAGTTCATGAAAAAAATGATAAATACACAAATGAATGGTCCTTCTTGCAAAACTAGAAACTGGTGTGAATAATTTGAGAATATGATCCATTATCTTGAATACGGATCACGTCCTGTCTCTACCATGTAAGATAATAAAATTAAATCAATCCTCTCTATACAATAGTAATATAAATACTCCTAACCACAGTAATATAAGCAATAATCCAAAATGTTGTTATGCAATCACAGAGAATGCAGTGAATACAGTTTTGTTGTTGTTCTTATTGTTGTTTTTCCTCTGCTTGATTCCATTAAAAATGCAAACTCATGAATGTTTCTGTAGAAGGGAAGTTTCCCCTTTCCTCTTTCCTCTTTCTTGAAGCAGTTCCTTAATGTCAAAGTTAACATTGAACTCTATGCTTACAAGAAAGGCTTATCATATATTTTGAATTACTATATAGTGATTTCTAATTTTATATGCACTGATTATGAAGACAAAATTAATGCCATATCACAATGTAGGTTTTTTTTAATAATAATCAATGCAACTTCAAAAACAACTTATAGTATGACCAATTCTTTAAGGGAAAAATTAGGGAACCATATAAATTCTTATGCATATCCAGGATAGTTTCTTGATTGTTCATAGTTTGAGACATAATATGTTGATTAGATTTTTTAAAATATAAAATTGGACTTTATTTGGTTATCATATTACAATGCATTAAAGCAACTTGTATATGAAGTCAACCACCTAATAAGTTTATAGAACACAAATACGTGGTACTTGGCTTCTATTTTCCCCAATTAAACCTAGATGTCATTTGCATTTTTATCAGTGAATTTTCAGCTGGCGGGTGAGGGTGGGTAGCAGAGAAATATCCAGAACCATGATCTTAAGATTTCAACACTCTCATAAAGAAAGAACAAAATCAACTTACCTTTTTAATGATAAGATGTATCATTATAAACACTAACCTGGAGGCAAAACACTAAAGAGAAGGGATATGCAAGGAAAGAACAGAGCTTAAAAAATAAGATAGAAATCACCCACCTTCCACATAGTTGTCTTCTGAAAGCACATAACAAGGAGGAAGAGAAAGGGGAAAAACATTCATTAAGCAGCATGCAGACTGGAACTTGCCTTTGCATGTTAGCATCATGCAAGGCATCAAACACCACATGCAAGTGATCCATTGCTATTATCCAAAAGGAAGCAGGGCAGGGGAGACCCGAAGCACAGGGAAGCAGTGTTTCTTCAATTAAAAGGAAAAGGGAATCCCACACAATATGGAAGAAAAACAAAACATGCCATTTCTCAAATGAAAGGAGAGTTTGATAATTAAATGGGCCTCTGCTGTATCTGGATTCATGTGTCATAATTTTTTAGATCAGTCAAGGATTGAATTTTCTACATGAAGAAAATTTTAAACTGAGCGAGAGGGAAAGCTGCTGGGATTCAAGTTTATCTGAAGGGTTCACCCTCTGGATTTAAATCCTTTTCTAAGAGGGTAGAAAAACTATTCAGGAGCTAAAGAAAAACCAAGTAGACAACTCAAAGTCAAGAAATCCTATGTATTATCCTTACATCTTTCATTAGAAAAGTTATTGCATTAGAAAAGATAAGAGTTGTCTATTTGGTTCTGTTTTCTTAGTTTCTCTGCTGCTGTGATTTTGTTTTATTTTGTTCAAGAGTTGCTAGGATGATCTTTTTTATATTATTCATCTTTGTGCTATACAGTACTTCATCTATTAAATGGCTCTACCTACAGATTAAAAACACAGGAGAAGCAAGCTGTTAAACATTAAGGTTAAAAGGAAACCCTAATTTAAAATACTCTCTGGCTCTAAATTTGGTAAATTGGTTTAAGCTAAGCCTTCTACAAGAATAATTACATCATCCATGCATTTTACTGAGTGTGATCATATACTGCATATTTTAAAATTGTACTATTTGGGGGAAAATGGCCAGTTTCTTAATAACTTTGGTTTTTGTAATCCAGATGGGCAATAAATATTGAACATGGAATACACAGTTATGGGAATAAATTGTTAATGGTTTTTCATGTGTGCTTTGTGAGCTGTGTTTAGCCTGGTACGTCAAATGGTGTACAGGAGTGCAATATAAATAGTTGTGTGAATTACAATCACACATAGAGTCAAACAAGAATTCTTAACCCCACAGGTCATTTTAAAATGAGATAACATAAATGTACATAACACAATACTAGTGTGATCATGACATACAATAGAGAATAGAAACTGGCAAACAAGTAGTATCCAACAGATCAAACTGATTTAAGTAGAAATGATATGAATTTACAGTAAGAGCTAGCTTACTTTGAGGATATACTTTCTGCCTGAGATTATAATAACAGAGTTACTGTCAATCTCTTGGCAAACTACATTTGTGCTTACTGGCCTGAATTTGGTTTCATGTAATACTACCAAGCATAAATTAATCAATTGGTAATCAAAACACAGGAGGGCAATTAGGAAAGGAAACAAAGGTCGACAAATCACAAGACAGATCAGTCAGAAATAATCATATTTGATCCTAATATCCCTTTAATATTTATATCTTACCAATGTCTACATAGAAAAGAAATTTACTTTACTTCATTTCAGTTCCTAATTAATTCCATCACATTTGAAACTTTCACAGATATCATATGGTTTCACTTGTAATGTTATTCATACAATGCTACATTTACTATGTACAGTGTGTCACATGTCCCCCTCAATATCATCTCCAGATTTCAGAAGGTCCTTCAAAACACACCTTCAAAGAACTGTGTTCCTTTGATGAGTCACCATCATTTTCCTCATCATAATTTTTTCTGCTGTTGGCCAACAAACCAGAAAAAAAGCAATGGACGTTATAACTGTTCTGTCTTACTAGCATTAATTGCTCATTCCATTTGAACAAGCAAGTCACTGGAGAAACATTTTTAAGAAAAAGAGCAGAACTAAAAGCCTTTGTCAGTGGATATTCTGAAGAGTCAGTGGATATCCTGAGGATACCAGTACTCAGTACTCAGAATGGATCACTAACGCAGTCCAAAGCTACTGGCCTTGCTAAATAGATTATCCTACCTTTATTATTTTTATAAATTACTCAAGGCAGGAAACATATCTAATTCTCCTTCCTCCCTTGGCTCGCCCTCCCACGGCACTCCCCATCACATGTTCTTTACCTGCCTCTTCTGCTTAACAACTCCTACATCTTGGGGTTATGACAGCAACTGGGACTGGCTGGGTTTGTCGTTGGTAAGTTACACAATCACAGGACATCACACTTTATAACCACATTGTTTCGTGAGGGCAATTCCAGTCCCAATTGCTATCATAACCCAAAGTCTCCTTGTACTGAATATTTCCACCATCCTATTTTGGGGGAAAAAATTAAGATGATCTGTGACAGTCAAAACATATTAATCATTTCCATGATTGGATAATTTGAAAGAACAGAACAAAGAAGGAGTCTGTCAAATAGTTATGAACACTGACCAACAGTATTTCTACAGGATTTCACAAAGGCAACATCTTGTTTTATCCTTCTTGGAAATGGCAGAGATGGAATCTGGATGTTGGAGAGACACTCACTGTCTTCTGTTTTTTTTCCTTTTTAGCTTTTTATTGTCTCTCTTATTTATTTAATTTATTGATTAATCAAATGTATATAGCTGCCCATCTCACTGAAGGCAACTCAGCACGGTGAACAACTATCAAATAAAACAATGAATAAAATCAAAGGTGCACAATGTAAAAAACCTCATTGATAAGTATGATAAAAGTGAAATACAAACCACAGGAGAGGGAAAATAAAAATGGCTACTTCAACAATGGAGCCATCTGGGCAAGTTTCCTGTTGCCTGGCAGTCCCAATCCTGACAATCTAGCCAAAACTTTGAGGGTTTTACAAAAGATTGAGTGATTGAGTAATTGATTGATTGATTGATTGATTGGATTGATTGTCCATCTTACCACAGGATAACTCTGGACGGCTTATGAAAAGGGATGGAGCTAATCTAATTTCTGGGGAAACAATCTTCCATAAGGTGGTTGCCATAGCAGAGAGGGCACTTCTCCTGGAATCCACCAAATGAAGATCCCTAGACAATGATACCCACAACATGCCAACTCTGACAGATCTAGTGGATACACTGATGGAACCAACAATAGGAAGGGCCTCAAACAGCACAGTCCCCATGCTGTGAAGGGCTTTAAAGGTGTAACATGTGCTGCTCTAGGACTCACATAACTGCCTGCATCATTGCATTCGGCACCAGCTGAAGTTTCCAGATATGTTTGAATGGTGTTTAAATGTGGTTTTTCTCCATGTGTATATTGATAACCATTCAAAAGCAACATTAAAAGGGATAATAAAAACAATTGTATGCCATAACCCAAATTGAGGTTGGGAGTGGAGGAGGATTTTATTGCACCACGCAGAACTTTTAGAGTAAAGTGCAACAGGATTATATTCCAGCATTAAGTGTGCATTGGGTTCGCGCTTTGCATACTGAATTCTCCTACTTTTATATGTAGAAAGGTTTTGTATGTGGGTCTTTTCTAGGGATGCCAAAATCTAAATGAGCTCATCAGAATTAGTTTTTTTCTATATAGCTTAATTGATATTTAATGATGGTCTGGATTTTTGCAGCCAAGACAACATATCCTGATAACCCTATTCTTCCCAGAAATGTAAAGTAACAAGATAATAGTGTACAGAAACAATTCCCTTTTATTTCTTCTCATTACGTTTTGTAATGAGTACAGATAGTCTTTGACTTACAACAGGTTGCTTAACAGTCATTTGAATTACAACCAACCCCCCAAAAGTTACTTGCAACCAGTTTTCAAAGTTGCAGCAGCCACACTCACACCATGCCCATATGATTGCATTTTGGGTGCTTGGCCAAGCACCCAAATTGTAAACTCGCCTTTACAATTGTTTACAGAGTCCTACAGTCATATAATTGCTATTTGCATTTTTTTTTGCCAGTTTCTGTTTCTGGCAAAAACACTCCATTAGGGGAAATTGATTCCTTTAATACAGGACCACCCTGATCACCCGCGGCCGGATGTGCCACGCACAGGCCATTACGGAAAACCATCACAAGACATCATGTGACAGCAACATGATGCTGCGAGTTTGACACCCATATTTTAATAGTTACTGCCAAAAATGTCAAAAAAACAGGTGTGGTTATGTGATGCCTCGACTTATGACCACAATGACTTATGACCATAATTCCAGGCTCAGGTGTTGTCATAACGTCATAAATCAAGGACTACCTGTATCTCCCAGATGTCTGACCAGAAGGATCTGAATAAGCTTCTACTTGCCTCTAAAATCCTCCCAACCCAAATATTTACTTGTTTTCCCTGATTAATTAATAGAAGTATAGACAGAAACAAATAACTCAAGATTACATGGAACATACTTGCACTATGTTCTATCCATATTTGAAATTCTAAATTACTAGAATTTTTGAATCACAATTGGATAAATGTAAATAAAAAATAACAAAGTGAATATGTAAAAAAAATCTTATTTCAATGCCAGTATCAACCTGCAAAGACTTCAACTGGAACCATGCTTAATTCTGCTTCATTTCTTGGTTGTCATTCAATGGGGGGAGGGGGAATTTAGGAATGTGGTGCGTCAGCTGGCTGGTCATAACATCTACCAGCTGGTGTGTGAACCAAGGTCATGTCATCGGACACCTGTCAGAGCCGGGCGGGAACCTACGACTGGACAGATTGGCCCATGTGACCTGAGAAGACCTAGGGGGATGGGGAAATCCTATTATTTTAACTATCCCTATGCGCGGAAATAATTTAGAGCTAGATTCATCCTTCTAAGTATTAATATGATGTACTCAATAAAGGGATTCTTGAACCTGAGCCAAGCTTCAGAGTCCTGACTTCCCAGAGTTCATTACTCGGAACCATGACATCCAGTCTTCCTCCTACCCTCATACAGACTGATGGCATATTTCCTACATAAATTAAAGGTTCAGTATTCTATTTTAGATTGTAAACCCCTGTATTTTATTTGTATCCACATATTAAGCTATATGTAAGTATTAATGGTATACTGATGGTTTTTTTAAATAGTTGGGAGCTGTTCAGAGTTTGATAAAAATTGAGTGGCTGTATTAAAATTACTAAATGTTTTAAATAAATAAATAATTGGCAATCTTGACTTGTATTGCTTTTTCCCAGAAGCCCTTTATAAAAATAAGATTTAAACCCTCCTTTTGAGGGGCAATTCTCCCTTTTCCTTTCTTATGGACAATTTTTCATCTCTCTGTAAATGAAGCTCCATTAAGCAGGATTCAGCTCAATCTGTTTTCAATACTAGCACTAAACTTTATGAGAATATATCTCCTAGAATGTACCAAATTTCTTTCTCCATCACTGAATAATTGTTCATAATATATACTGTCATAAAAATATGTATCTGCTACTACAAATTTGATTTCAAGCTAGTATCTTTGCAGAAAGGATAAATGCAAATGACTAAATAGTTCTGATTTTAATATTTTATTTATTTATAACCCATTTTTATTATTTTTATAAATAACTCAAGGCAACAAAAAATACCTAATACTTCTTTCTCCTCCTATTTTCCCCACAACAATCTGGAAAAGTGGTTGGACTGAAAGAGAGAGAGTGACAAAGTCAAAGTCACCCAGCTGGCTTTTTTGCCTACCATGTGACTAGAACTCCCACTCCCCTAGTTTCTAGCCTAGTGCCTTAACCACTAGACCAAACTAGCTAATCAGGCCAGTGGAGTGAATGAAAAAGTGACGATGCAGTTTATCAAACCTGAAATGTTCCATGCATGATTAATTAAAAAAATATATATCTTGCAAAGAACAAAGTTGCATTTTATCTCTCAATTTTGGTTTCAATGGTTTTGATTACTATGGCTACAATCTATATTATAGTTTCCTGGTGAAAAAAGCCACTGAAGAGAATTAAATTTACTTTTAAATAATTGGTCGTCATTTATTAGCATTATCTGAGTACTGCATACTCAGTTCTTGTCAAATTAGCATTCTCCGAAGACTGCTTGCTTTGAAAATGCAGCCTCTGCCACTTTTTACTCCACATCCATCATCCACCCTATCTTGGTACATATTTTCTTTTTGGATAGAGTTAAGCCGGAAATATTTTAAAAACCCATTTAAAAACTATTTGTTCGTTGGAAAAATGCTCTCAAGATCAGAAGTTTCAATCCAAAAAGGAAGGGCATATGCTTTGCAATGGCATGATTTCACTTTCTTATTTCCCTCCTCAGCAATATCACTGGCTCACTTCTGCATCTTAAAATTTTCTAAGCACATTCAACTTTATCTGAAATAACTAAAATATATTCCTATGCATACCACATGTTAAATTAATGACCCCCCCAAAAAAACCTACAAAATGGTTGTCCAAACTCTTCTTGAAAACTGCCAACTCTGCTCTACTTTGCTTTTACTCTACTTTTATTTTTATTTTAATCTTTTGAGTCATTTTGCATAATTTCCATGTCATTGGAAATTTAGGTTTCTGAATCTAAATTCAGATTTGGACTGAATCTCTACAAATCCCTACAAGTTGACTAAATGTTTATTTATGGAGAAGATAATCATTAAACCAATAATTAAACTATTGGCTACACAGGGAAGCATTTTAGACTTTTCAGCTTGGCAGTTTGTTGTGCCAGTATAATCCTACTTCACCAGGATTCCCTTGCAATAGCTATTCATGCTATAATCACCACTAATCTGGACTACACGCTGTTCATTGAGACAGCATCAACATGCCACTTGCTCTTTAGAGACAACCTCAAAGCTATAGCTGTGACAAAATGCAGCAGCTAGAGTACTGGCAGATCAACCCTGCCAGTGCAGAATAACACCTTTGGTAACTGCATTGGTTACCAGAAGGCTTCTCGGCCAAGTTCAAAATGCTGCTTAAAATAAAATCTGCCTGTCTGGTTTGATGGTTATGAGAGGGCCTGCTAAGAGTATCCTTGCTTTTGTGAGGTATTTAGGGTACAAAGTGGGAGGCTTTCTACTTGCAGTACGCTCCACTTTGTAAAATTCTCTTCCCCAGAGTTATCCTCCTGACTTTTTGTAACTTCTTAAAAACAGTGCTATTTCATGACATCTTTGGTCCAAGCTAAATGAGAGTGCCATAATAGTCTTAAAACTGTGTTGTATCAGTCACCATTTTGTTTTAATTGTGATGCTGTTGTTCTTCTAACTTTTTTTGCAAAGAGTTTATTGGGACTTATTAAAAATTATTTAAAATAAATAAACACAAGACTAACTTTTGTTGCACAAAGTTAGTTTGATATATATGCTTTCTGTGTTGTTTTAATTTTAGTTAGTCCATAAAATAAGAGATCAGCAATTAGCAAAAAAAAAATACTCCATATTTATTAGAGAAATAGAAATAAACAGCAATAAATAAGCTTTAAAATATATATTGGTACTTGGTGAAAAGATAAGATAACTATAAGAGGTATCTGGTAGACTCATTGTGCTGATGGATAAGTAAAACAAAGTCACAAGTGATACATTTTAAGAGCCACTAAAAGTGATAAAGAAACCTAGTAATCCTTGAGTATCTATGGTATATAAGATGCATTTTAAAGCTCTGCATTTGTAAGAGTTTAATTTAAAAAACATTAAAATTGAAAGTGGTATTGGTGGCTTTCTCTTCATTGTTTGAGCACTATATACATTTACTCCAATAAAGCACAATAGAGCTGCTGCATATATCACAATCTATCAAGGCATTTGTTTAAAACATATATATTTTTAAAAAGAAGTATAATAAGCAAACAATTTATTATCCTGAAAAATGATATTAAAAATGTGATGCTAAGTCTATTTGTACCATTAACATATTCTAAGAATTAGCTAGAAGAGCTCATGATAAAATAAAATGAAAAAAATATATTGCTTTCAACAATATTTCAATAAAAATATATTTCAGTAATCTATTTTTCACATCAGGGAAAAACTGTGATAAAAGTGATGATTATAATAATACATTATTGCAGTTTGTGATCAAAATATATAATAAAAACATATTTCACAATTACATTCTTACAGATATTAGATTATATGTATGTTCAGTTGTTTGAATGTATGCATGTGAGAGGGGGATATATGTGTGAGGAAGTGAGAGTGGGATGCAGTAGTGGGTTCTAAAACCCATTGCTACCAGTTTGCGATGCTTCTGCGCATGCGCAGAAGCATCCTGGGCGAGTGGGGGGAGCCTCCCGCCGCAGCTACCAGTTCGCAGAACCGGGCAGAACCGGGAGCAACCCACCGCTGGTGGGATGCCATATTGGTGCTGAGAGGTGTCGATGCTAATGTGCTGCAGGCTGCTCAGATTCCCCTTCCAGGGGTGTGTGGTGAAGTCACTAGGAGGTTCATAGTCCCAAATCTCTGGGGGCTTGGTTTAGGGGATGGGGCTGTTTCAGGGTAATAGAAGGGGATAGAATGGTGGCCTTAGTCAGGGGGAGAGATGGTGGGTGCCCTTGGTGACCATGGAACCATTGTTTCTTAAAGGTGCCACATTCCACTTCCTTGATCTCAGTTCTGATGCTCTGTCAACAGACCTTCAGTGGTCCTGGTCTCTGGCTGCTTCTACTCAATATCAGGTCAGTCTGTAATAAGACCCCCCACCATCTAAGATTTGATTGTTGATGAATGGGCTGACCTGGCATATATTACCATGATCTGCCCAGGTTCTGAAGTGGTAGAGCTGCATTTTCTGAAATTTGCCCCATTGGGTTTTTAGTGTGGTATCAACTGACACTCTGGGGCAGAGATGGAGGTGTGGTGATTGTCATCAGGAACTCTTACAGTTTTCTGACAACCTGTCACATATGTCCCTAGTTGTGAGATACTGTTCATTAAGTTGGCTCTAAGGATCAGTTGGGATTGTTTCTGTTATACCTATCTACTTGGTTCATAACAACCTCCCAGCCTGACTTCCTTGCCTCCATTTCTGGGTTGGCAGTTAAGTTCTCTAGAATTAGGGTTCTAGGGGATTATATTCAGGCTTCCTGTGGAATGGGGTAGGGGCTTATGGCTTCCATTACAGAATCTTACTTGGGACAGTGGTCAAACTCCAGATTTAGGGCTCCTATCAAAGCAGTGACAATGTACTCTGAAACTGAGGGAACTTTCAGTGTTCCCTCCAGATAACACCGTGATTTCTATGGGATTCTCTAGGAATACTATCCACTTCAGGGAGGCTGGACTGATTATACTGAAATACCACCCCAAGTAACTAACAGACCCAGATGGATTTCAGAAGGAGCTGGGGTTGTTCCTGTTGGTCTGCTGCATGTCCATCTGAAGCTGTGGTTACTACTTGGAATAAGGGTGAAGTTGAGGTCTTGGACCGGATTGTGCCTATGCAATATATCTTCTCATGGATCCTATCACTCCCTATGGTTTACAGAAGTCTGTGGGGATGAAATAGGACATAAGTTTGTTTCTGGCACTGAACAAAGAACAAACTTGACCAAATATTGGATAGGGTCACTGTTCAGGTCTAAATTGTGACAGCAAGAGTGTTGACATCTCTGCCCTCTCTGCATCCCTTGCAGCCCTATTTTGGGTGGCATGTGCTCTCTTGAATAAAGGTGGTTCAGAAAATCTGTTACAGAGCCATGTGGAAAAAATTGTGCATCATATGTCAGATAAAATTGCTTGGATTTGTTCCCAGTTTGACACTGGCCTTCTAACAGGAACAGTTTGAACATTAGACCTGAGGAAATTGGCTGGGTCCTCAGGTCTGTGAACTCAGCTGTTTATGAAGATTCTCAATCAACCAGGTCATGGTTGTTCCAAAGGTATTTTTCCAAAAGGCAACTGAACTTCCTTGGTTTTTTTTCCTTGAAAGTGTTTTGCTTTGCATCCAAGAAAGTCCAGTTGCCTTTTAGAGAAGATATTTAAGCCAAGCACCTGTTCTTTAGGTCCCTGCCTCTCCTGCTTTGTCAAAGCAGCCCTAGGCTCTGTATCATGTAAGTGAGTTCAGATGGTGGTTAATTCTTCTTTGAATGAGAGAGTTATTCCTTCACATCTTAAACAAGACTCTCCACAAGAAGCCATCACTGGACACCATCACAATGGACAATTTTTATCCAGTATTTCACTTCCTTTTCTTGGGCAATGTGGTCATGAAAGTGGTTGTGTAACAGCTTCTGGGTCTTGTAGGGTGTGGATTATCTGGATCCTTTTCAGTCAGGATTCAGACCCAGGAATGCAATGGAATGAGGATTGTTTGTGCTTTTGGATGATCTCTGGCATGGGTGGAATGGGGGCAGTAGTATATTCATCCTTTCCCTACTTGACTTATCAGCAGCTTTCAATAGTATCAACCATGTTATCCTTCTCGATCATCTTGGAGATTGGAAGTAGGGAGCACAGAGTTGTGCTGGTTCACCTCCTTCTTTCAGTTCATGATGATTTGGGGAAAGAGGTTCCACTTCTGGCTTCTATTATGTAGGCTACTACAGAGATGGAGTTCTTTTTCTTTTCCTCTTTAAGAGGCTGCTGGGTGAATTCATCCATTGCCATGGGGTGAGAAATCATTTATATATCTCTAACCCCTGGAAAATTAAGCAATACCACCTCTCCCCAGTTACACCAGCCTATGCCACTAGATCTGGCAGAGTAGGCATGTTGAAGGTACAATTAGCTGGGGACCTTCATTTGGTGGGTCCCAGAAGACTTGTTCTCTCTGCCATGGTGCCCAGTTTGTGAATCATTCTTTCTCCTGAAATTATATTAGTTCAGTTCCTTTTGACATTTCAGAAGTCGCTCAAAACTCACTTATGTGATCTGGCTTGGGGCTTCAGGAAACTTAAGACATGCTTTGATGGTTCCATTGCTGAGGTAGGCATTTTTATCCTCTCTTTGTCTAGAGTTTGTATATTAATTTTTATAATTAATAATATTTGTCATTTAATGTGTATTTTATAATTTTTGTGTTTGTTTTTATATTTGTTGTTTTATTTATTTTTGGGAGAACTACACAAATCTGATTAAAAGCAGGCAGGCAGAGATAAATAATATTAGATTATGTAAATTTGTATAGGTTATGCAAATTTATATTATATTATACAATATAAATTGTATATAAGCCCCTAATTAAAATCTATAATTAAAATAACCATTTTAAAGGCTCAACAAAAGGAATGTATTTGTATGTTTTTGAGGTGATCTGACAGTTTGGGGTAAGATATCATCAATATGCTACCCCAGGTGAAATAATCCCACCTGCCAAAAAAGGAAATTGAGATTAGATTAGATTAGATTAGATTAGATTAGAATAGAATAGAATAGAATAGAATAGAATAGAATAGAATAGAATAGAATAGAATAGAATAGAATAACAGAGTTGGAAGGGACCTTGGAGGTATTCTAGTCCAACCCCCTGCTTAGGCAGGAAACTCTACACCACTTCAGACAAATGGTTATCCAACATCTTCTTAAAAACTTCCAGTGTTGGAGCATTCACAACTTCTGGAGGCAAGTTGTTCCACTGATTAAATGTTCTAACTGTCAGGAAATTTCTCCTTAGTTCTAGGTTGCTTATCTCCTTGATTAGTTTCCACCTATTGCTACTTGTTCTACCCTCAGGTGCTTTGGAGAATAGCTTGATTCTGTCTTCTTTGTGGCAGCCCCTGAGATATTGGAACACTGCTATCATGTCACACCTGGTCCTTCTTTTCATTAAACTAGACATACCCAGTTTCTGCAACCATTCTTCATATGTTTTAAGAAACTTGGCTCTTCCAGCAGGCGGGGTGAAAGTGAGACCAACTAGACCAGATATGGGTCTCCCCCCTTGGTTATGAATGTTAGATGCTCTTTTTAATTTTTGTAGCTTTTAAATTGTTGTGTCTTTTTATATCAGAAAATGGATTGACATGTTGTGAGCCGCCCAGAGTCCCCTGGGAGTTGGGCGGCATATAAATCCATTTAAATAAATAAATAAATAAATAAATAAATAAATAAATAAATAAATAAATAAATAAATAAATAAATAAATAAATAAATAAATAAATAAATAAATAAATAAAAAATGTTTAAGCCTCCAGTCCCCTAATCATCTTTGTTGCTCTTCTCTGCACTCTTTCTAGAGTCTCAACATTTTTTTTTACATTGTGGTGACCAAAACTGAATGCAGTATTCCAAGTGTTGCCTTACCAAGGCATTATAAAGTGGTATTAACACTTCACGTGATCTTGATTCTATCCCTCTGTTTATGCAGCCTAGAACTGTGTTGGCTTTTTTGGCAGCTGCTGCACACTGCTGGCTCATATTTAAATGGTTGTCCACTAGGACTCCAAGATCCCTCTCACAGTTACTTGTATTGAGCAAGATACCACATATACTGTTCCTGTACATTTTGTTCTTCTTGCCTAAATATATACAATATTTATTTTTAAAAATATATTTAATTTTATTTTATATCATTTTGATAAAGATTAAAATTACAGAATTATAAATGCACTATCCATCAGATGGTTTGCTCATAAAATAATGCTTGGTGTTCAAAATTTAATGCATCATCTGTTGAGGCAATAATTATGAACTGACTGAAATTATTTTAAAATGTGTAATTAAAAAGCAGTTTAAGGAATTTAGAATCACTTAATTTATTCTTGCTAGGAGGAACAGACGTACAAAAATAAGTTGAAAAAAATCAACACTAGTTAAAGAGGGTGTATTTTTAACTTTTTCTTTCACTGTACGAAATAGATATATAAAGCATTGATCTTCATTAAAAAATCAACAACTGACAAAGTTGAGAATACACATTGAAGAGCTGGAAACAGGGATATCATATTTATTTTTTCCCCTCAATTTTTGTTTCTGAGCCTTCACATCTAGCAACAATGCAATATTTATGCATAGAAACTCAAAACCCCAGTTACTTAAACTGGTGAATACAAGTTTCTCTTTGAATGCCACCTATCAACCTGGGCACAAAATATTTGCAATGTCCCAAAGACTCTAAGAAAGTCCAGTTGCCTTTTGAAAAGCACCTTTGGGACTACCCAGGGATGAGTTCCTCCAGGTTCAGACCAGATCGCCTGAACCGTTAGCCACCTGCTTGTGACGCGATGATGGCGTCATGGATCCAGTTCAGCCGGTGCCAGTCCGTGGGCACCGCCATCTTTTGGGGGGAATTTTTGGTGAATTTATCCGTGTTTGGATGGCTTCTCTTCCGCGACTTGAAAAAGAGCCCTCCCGCCTGCCCCCGGGTTAATACTCACTTTTATTTCTTCCCCCGAAGCACAGCTGATCAGCTCCTCAGCTGTGTTTCGGGCTGAATCATGCTACTGAGCATGCACGGAAGTGAAATTGCACAGGGGGAATGCGCGCATGCGAGCAGAGCATACGTGCATGCGTGAAATGTTGCGATGTGAACCGGTGCTGAAGGTAAGTGGAACCCACCCCTGGGACTACCATGAACTGACAAGAATCTCTACAGACAATATTTGAAACAAGTATGGGATACATATATGAGACAAAGATCTCAAAAGTGAATATCCCTTTTTATGAGAGAGTTTTATTTACACTGGATAAAATTCCTCTTCAAGTTAGTGTTTATATTTTGCCTTTAACCTACTACCGTGTTTCCCCGAAAATAAGACCCTGTCTTATATTTTTTTGAACCCTGAAATAAGTGCTTGGCCTTATTGCCATGCACTCAAAAGCCCGATTGGGCTTATTATCAGGGGATGTCTTATTTTGGGGAAAACAGGGTACTTCTAATGATTTGGGAATGTTGACAACACAGAGTAAAAGATTTCTATCCTGAAAGTAAAAGCTCTATGAAACAGATGCTCAAGAGAGCAGGGATCTTATAATCTGACTACATTTAGCTTTTTCTTCCACGGATTTATAGATAGTTGATTTTAAGGCAGAATGTCTACAGAGAACACTACTTCTAATCTTAAACTAGCTAGTTGGACCTTTCTTGGCTATAATAAAGTTAACTATTTGGAAAGTCAGCAGAAACATGAATACTTAATTTATTGTTTTTTGGATAAAATACATCATTACATGATTAGAATCTGAGTACAGCTCTTAGTATACAATGGTACTTCTCTCTTCTATGAATTTGTCTAAACTCTTTTAAAAAGTACTTAAATTGTTGACCATCTTATCATAACCTGGAGAATCAAACTGAGTTCTAAAAATCTTGTGCTGCTTGACTGTTCATTCCCAATTTCATGGTGTTTATGATTAAACTCCAATCAGATTTGGACCCCAATATTTTTTAATAATTTTTGTTAAAATTTCACAGAGCACATAAAATAAAGCACAAACTAATAAAGGAAGGAGGGGGGAGGAAGGGGGAAGGAAGGGAGGGAGGGAGGGAGGGAGGGAGGGAGGGAGGAAGGAAGGAAGGAAGGAAATAAAAGAAACTTCTGATATCTTTTGCAGAAAATTTAAGTACTATTAAAATTATCTCTTTCTCTGTGTTAATGGAAAGGCTCAATTTTTCTATAATTTAATTGCTGTTTTCATCAAAACAACAAATCATAAGTGCATTTTTTCTGCTTCGTTCAAAAGGTCTACAACGGATTTCCAGTCAACCATACATGTTTATGGTTTTCTTTAATCAAACAGGTTAAGCAGTTCTACTATCATTCCCAACCTACCCATAGTTTGGATCTGGTGTGGGTGAGTAACCTGAAACCCCAGCGCTCCTTTTAGCAACCATTAAAAATGGTTAAAATATGAAACAGATGAAACTGGAATATACTAAATCACAAGACAGGTATTCATGGTTAAAAATAATATTTCAAAAGCCCCAACAACCTATCCCCTTCATGTACATGCATTGAAAATAACTATGCACTGGAGATTAAAAGACATCCAGGAATAAGAGGAAAATCTTATCATAATCAAACAGAAATTTTAAAGGTGGTCCTTATTTAAACACAATGATTTTTGTGAACTAGTCTCCCACCTCCAGCAAAAATATCTAAATGAAATCCAATATTTTCTCTCTCTTAAATATGCATGCCAGAAAACATTGTTTGTTTGTTATTTTAGTGGAAGGTATATGACAACAAGGTGCAGTTCTATGTCCCTTGAACAAATTTCCAAGGAAGGATTTGTAAAACTATTATTACTACCCATATTAAGAGGACCCCCAACCCAATTGGTTTTCCTGGTGCTGACGTTATTGCTGTTATTATGTTATTTCATTTTTGGTGTTCTCTTCTCCATTATCAGATTTATTAAACCACCTAAGTGCAGTCACATAATAATGCTAACATCTTATGGAAAATGGCCTTAATACATACAGTACATTACAGTATATGAAACATATGGAAGTAAACATGTTTTGATTGCAACTGGTATTACTTTCCCTTGTGGAGATCTGTCAGGGATCATCCTTGATATTTCAGATTCAGAAGTTGAAGAGCCTGACCAGACAGAATTACAGTCTGCATTATTAGTATAAGCAGAAAAAAATGTACTTGAAGAGACACAGATGCAAGCTGACACAAGGTATGTGTGAGGCAAAGTCCTAAGCCATGAAATATATTACAAAGAGTAAAGCAGTAAAAGCCAAGCCATCTACTTGAAAAACAGATATGTGGCTCTCTTTGGGATGTTAGTTTGACCAACTATTTGTGGCAAATAATATTCCAGCTCCACTGATTTCCTTTGCAAAGACGGTGTAAAAGGGGGGAACAAGCAGGGAGAGGGGGCGATGCTTTCCCCCTCCAAGCTCCAGTCCTTCACCAAAGCTTTCTGAACTTGGGGTCTTTGAGCAGGGCAAGGAGGGTCCCCCTTGCTGGTTCTTTCAAGTAGCGGCGGCAGAAATCAAAAGCAGCCTCTTTCTCAGACAGGAGGGTCAAAGGGGCAGGCAGGACCCAGCCGGACTATGGCGAAACAGATCTGGCTGGGGAGGGGAGGGGTGCTTCCATCCGCCAGCTCGGCAGTGGGCTCAGTTGCAGCCCAGACAAGCTGAGGAACTGCGGGGAGCCTCCAGTGTGTTGCATTCCCCTCCCAACCTTCACCTGCACCTCCGCGCTGCCAGCATCTCCCAAAGCTGCCACTGTTGGAGCCGTGACAGAGACAGGGCAGCCCGGTAAGCTGGGCACCCAAAAATAGTGTGGAGGCGTGGGCGAAGGCTGGAAGGGGGTGCAACCGTGGGGAAGGCCTGTCAGAGGCGAGAAGGGCTGTTTTTCAGCTAGGAAGGGCATCCAGTGCAGGCGCTACACCTGAAGGGCAGGCAGCCTTTGGCAGAGGCGGTGCCAACTCTGCTCTGCAGCGCTGGGGACTCTGCCGGCTTTTGGCTCACCATATCCTGGCCAAAGCCATGCAGGAAAACTCCCCGGGAGTTCCAGGACACCCTGCCACCACTGCTGTCACCGCAGTTGGGACGGGGCACCGCCCTCCACTGCTGCTGCCGCTGCTGCTGCCACCACCACTGCCCTCTCTTGCCGCTGCCCTCTTCTTCCACCGCCGCCCTGCCCCCATCCCTGCCGCAATGCTTACCTGTGTGAAGGCAGGAGGAGGCAGTGGATACATGTGGCGAAGGCGAGGCAGAGCAAGTCTCCGAGTGAGCGGAACCGGTTCGGGGTCATGGCCAGGCTGCCATTACTGCTGGTTCAGATAACCAGTCCCTATTTTTACTACCGGTTCTATAGAACCGGTCTGAACTGGGAGGAACCCACCTCTGTTCCACCCACGTTCTTGAGACAAGCACAGCAGCTGAAGCTGGAAAAATTATTCCCAGCCACAACTTCCTTCTATTTCAACATAAGGCTAAAGTTGTAAAGTAGAAATTTATTATAAAAGTAAATTCCATCCCTTAAGTTTTACTTGAACTGAGGAACTCTAGAGTTATTATAGGATGCCCAATCCTGATTGAAATTAGCAAACATCATTTTCTCAGATTTTTCCATTAGTTTACTGAGAAGGAAGCCTTCTATTATTTTAGGATAAAAATTGTGTATCAAATCAGCTCTAAAGCATAAAACAGAAGGAAAGGGGAAGAGATTATGGAAGGGGGAGGGAGAGGGAGAGGGAGGAATTTGAATCTTTTAGTTTCTTTTGTATGTATGGTGTTGGATCATCTCATAGTTGATCTGGCTAAAAGAATATAAGATTAAACTCATTCCACATCACTATTTTTACACAGGGAGGCAATCAGTTTCTCTGCCAAATGCATTTGCTTCCATCTGTGCCTGGATTGATTGTTCAAGTCTTTATGATAAGGGAACATCTTAAGATGTCCCTCTAGTGTTTTCATTTTCTCTCACCAGCTGGATTCCAATTAACAGCTTCATGAGTAAGTTTGCAGTTTGGCATTTTGATGAATATATTTCAAATATGTTCAGAATATTTTATATACATTTTATTGCGGATTAAACTTTTTTTAGTTAGTGGTTTTGGAGTAATATTTATTCTCTTATTATATTTTCAATTTTGTACTAACTTATGTTTTAAGTTTTATTTTTTATGATTGTAAGTCGCTCACAAGTCGTTACCTTGAGGTAATCTATACATTTTATAAATAAATAAAAAAGCCAATACAAAGTAGTCATGATAAGGTTGAAGATAAATGTTAGAAAGAAATGTTTTACTTAGGAATCAAAGCAAATCATGTATCTTCTCTCACTCTCACTCTATCTCACACACGTGCACACACCATTCAAATTCACAAGGCAGCAAGATATGTAAATTCCTTGAGCTCCTGAAGGTCAGGATTAAAATCTAAAGAACAATACAGTAATGGAAACAAAAATTTTTTTGAGAAAGTATCATACTTTCTCCCAGGAGAACTCTGATAAGCTTTCATAAAACATTGCATCTGCTGTCCTAGTTCTTTATCTGCCCTTTCAGGAGAACTGCAACCTCCACCAGACTTGAAATACTGGGATTAGACAATTTACAACTATGTTGCCTCCGATCTGATCTAAATGCAGTTCATAAAATCATATACCAAAATGTCCTTCCTGTTAATGACTACTTCAGCTTCAACCGCAGCAATACACGAGCACGTAATAGATTCAAACTAAATGTAAACCTCTCCAAACTCGACTGCAGAAAATACGACTTCAGCAACAGAGTGATCAATGCCTGGAATGCACTACCTGACTCTGTGGTTTCTTCCCCAAACCCCAAAAACTTTAACCTTAGACTTTCTACAGTCAACCTCTCCCCATTTCTAAGAGGTCTATAAGGGGCGTGCATAAGTGCACCCCTGTGCCTACCATCCCTGTCCTATTGTCCTCTTTTATTGTTACTTTTTACTTATGTTTATACAAACTACTACTATCCTATACATGTTTGACAAATAAATAAATAAATAAAAAATAAACATAAAGTAGCTGAATTTATATCCCCAAGCTTATATTACAAAATATTTTATTTTCCTATTAGTTATTCCATTTTAGGAGCAACAAGTTTATATAGAGACTATAAAATTTTGTATAATTAAATGCAGCAATGATACTATATAAAATCTGGCATTTGAAAGCTCTTTAAATGCATATCTTTTTCTAAAGTAGGCCTGATGACAGTGACATCTGTCATTTTGTTCCTAGTTTAACTTTATGTTTTGTTGAACTCTTTTCAAAAATTGTATCTACTATTGCATTCCTTGTCAACCCTTTCATTTTATTTTGTCACTATGTTTTTCAGCATATCAAGCATTTCAGGAAGAACTAAAAATTAAAAGAAATAGGTAAGTTTTACAGAAAAGCTGTATAACTTACACTTCATAGTTTAAAATGAATAGCTATTTGGTATTTAACAATGTTATGAAAACTACTGGATATTAAATTATTGTAAAAACAAATTGCAATTTGGGACTTGACAAAATGAAAATGAACATTTCTATCAAATGCTAGCAGTTTTTAAAAATGTTACTATACCAAACTCTCCTTCATGGATTACTGCCTTGTCGTGGTGAAGGGGTTTGCATAGCTCAATGAAGCTATGAGCTATGCTATGCAGGGCCACTCAAGATGGACAGATCATAGCAGAGAGCTCTGACAAAATGTGATCCACTGGAGAAGGAAATGGCAACCCACTCCAGTATTTTTGCCATGAAAACCCCATGGACAGTACCAAAAGGCAAAAAGATATGATGCTGGAAGATGAGCCCCTCAGTCAGAAGGTGTCCAATATGCTACTGGGGAAGAGCAGAGGGCTAGTACTAGTAGCACCAGAAAGAATGAAGTGACTGGGTCAAAGCCAAAAGGACACTCAGCTGTGGATGTATCTGGTGGTGAAAGGAAAGTCCGATGCTGTAAAGATCTATGCTCCATAGGAACCTGGAATGTAAGATCCAGGAATCAAGGCAACCTGGACATGGTCAAACAAGAGATGACAAGACTGAACATCAACATCTTGGGTATCAGCAAACTAAAATGGACAGGCATGGATGAATTTAATTCAGATGACCATCAGGTATACTACTGCAGGCAAGAATCCCTCAGAAGAAATGGAGTAGCCTTCATAGTCAATAAAAGAGTAGGAAAAGTAGTACTAGGATACAATCCACAAAATGACAGAATGATCTCAGTTTGAATCCAAGGTAAACCATTCAACATCACAGTAGTCCAAGTCTATGCCCCAACCACTAGTGCGGAAGAGGATGAAATTCACCAGTTCTATGAAGCCCTAAAACACCTTCTAGAATTAACACCAAAAATGATGTCCTTATCATCATGGGGGATTGGAATGCTAAAGTAGGAAGCCAAAAGATAACCAGAATAACAGGCAACTTTGGCCTTGGAGTACAAAATGAAGCAGGGCACAGGCTGGTAGAATTTTGTCAAGAGAATATGATGGTCATAGCAAACACTCTTTTCCAACAACCCAAGAGACAACTCTACACATGGACATCACCAGACGGTCAACACAGAAATCAGATTGACTATGTGCTCTGCAGCCAAAGATGGAGAAGCTCTATACAGTCAGTAAAAACAAGACCAGGAGCTGACTGTGGTTCAGATCAAGAGCTTCTCATTGCAAAATTTAGGCTTAAATCGAATAAACTAGGGAAAAGCACTAGGCCACTCAGGTATGAACTAAATCATATCCCTGATGAATATACAGTAGAGGTGACAAATAGATTTAAGGAATTAGATCTGATAAACAGAGTGCCGGAAGAATTATGGACGGAGGTTTGTAACATTGTACAAGAGGTAGCAACTAAAACCATCCCAAAGAAAAAGAAATGAAAGAAAGCAAAATGGCTGTCTGAGGAAGCTTTACAAATAGCTGAAGAAAGAAGGAAAGTGAAAGGAAAGGGGGAAAGAGAAAGATACACCCAATTGAATACAGAATTCCAGAGAATAGCTAGAAGAGATAAGAATCCCTTCTTAAATGAACAGTTCAAAGAAATATAAGCAAATAATAGAATAAGGAGGACCAGAGATCTCTTCAAGAAAATTGGAGATATGAAGGGAATGTTTCATGCAAAGATGGGCATGATAAAGGACCAAAATGGCAGGGACCTAACAGAGGCAGAAAAGATTAAGAAGAGGTGGCAAAATTACACAGAAGAACTATACAAGAATGAGCTTAATGTCCCTTATAACCAGCAGTGGGTTTCTCCCAGTTTGGACCGGTTCTTAGAACTGTTAGCGGCAGCGGGAGGCTCCACCCACCTGCCCGGGATTTTTCTGCGCATGCGGAAACGTAAACGTAAGTTAATAGCCACCTTTTTACTTGGTCAATAATTAATTTAATAACTTTTTTATTAAAATTTTGTTTTTACTTATTAACAGATGACCTGAATATTCAGCAGAATAAAGTGACAGAAAACAAAATAGACATACATAAATTTATACACACATTTATGAACATTCTATCACCTCAGCTATCTAATATGGGTAATGAAAGCATTGAGCTTCATAGCAAGAAAAACTTAAGTGCCTGGTCACTCAGATATAATTGTGTTTTCTAACACCTTCTTCTTTATAGAGTATAACCAGAGAATAATAAAGTTTCCATTTTCTTAAATGAGGCATTAAAATGTATGACAAGATAGCAGTTAGCAAGTAAAAGTTTTAAAAGATGTAATGATTGTAAAACATCTTATTTTGAAAGATATATGCACACTAAATACATAAAACAGACCTTAAAATTTGTATTTTAAGATGCAAATATAATATGAAAAGTAGTAAAAATGTAACTTAGACCTACATGGATTTTTAAAAAACAAGAAATCAACAAATTCTACATATTGATTCAACAGTGATAAAATCTCTATACCTGTTTGCAAAATGCCTGTTTCTAGTTCAGCCCAGAAAGTAATTATGAATCATCAATGTTACTTCAGAACTAGGTCTGATATAGATTGAAATCCCCAAAAGAAAATTAATGATAAACATAGAAATTAGCCATATTTATAGTTGAAACATAATCCATATACCATCCTTTGAATATTATTTGAAATATGAAACATAGAAGATGATATACAGTACACTGAAGATCTACCTATCTTTGCTATAATGGCGGATATCTGTAGCTCAGGTGTAGGATTCTCCGAGCTTGTGGGTTGGTTTCCGAATGTTTCATTACCAGGCTAGGTAACATCTTCAGTGGAGTTTAGGGGATGTCAGTGTCAGTGTTCTGTTTATAAGGGTTTAGGTGTGGGTGTGTCATGTGAGGGTTTTGTGACAGGTCTTGTGATGAGCCTGGCACTCCACAAGCAATTCCACCATCAATTCCAACTCCACCATCAACAGACACATTGACCTACAACCAGCCTAGGAACCCTTCAGAATCCAAATCAACTGCACAGCCAACCAGAGACAGCACCGACTTTCAACCAACTCATGCAATCCCCCCCCACTCACACACACCAGCAGTTCACCTCCAAATGACCCTGACCTGAGATAATCTCTTTATCACAAGACCCATCACAAAATTCACAGCTGACTCATCACAAGACCTGTCACAAGACCTTCACTTGACAGACTCACACCTAAGCTCTTATAAACAGAACACTGACATCCCCTAAACTCCCCTAAAGATGTTACCTAGCTTGGTAACAAAACATTTGGAAACCAACCCACAAGCTCGGAGAACAAACCATTACCCTCATCTACCTATCTTCTCAATTAAATCAGAAGGTTGTTGTGATGATGCATTACTCTGATCTCCCAAGAGAAATGCTGAGATTCATATGTCAATGTATTTTATACTACTGAATATTTTAAATAAACATATTTTGACTGGGAGGTGTCAAAATCTGACTTTCCCCCAAAATCTTTCCCCATCTTTTCACCAGATATAACTGAAATACTAAAGCAAGATGGTCTATTTAAATAGACCTTTTATAAGCATGCAATAAAAGTCCTATTTGTATTAGAACATGCATAATTTGAGAATGGGAGAATAGCCCAATTGGATATGCAACCTTATGTGCCCAAACCACTCTAAAAAATGTTGGATATGTTTATTGTGCACATTAAGTATATAAAATAGAATCCCAAGTTAAAATGTGCATAACCATCTGTGACTGGGAATCCTTAATGAAATATATATCCTATTTAAAAGTAAGTAATTTTTCCTATTAATTTTAAGACAGAACTAGACATAATGAAGCTTCTTCCATTATTTCATGTATTATACATTTCCAAAATGGCAGAGTTCACAAACTCATTTTAAAATAAGTTATATATTTATATTTATGCCTATAAACATACAGGACTATTTGTTTCAGGACTGCAGAAAGTACACTCCAGTCTCCACGTTAAGCAAAAAGAACAGGAGCCATCAATTGTTATTCATCCAATAGCAAAGCAAAGAAAGATCAACTTGGCTAAACATAGTTATAAATCAGTTCATGGTATGGCTTCTTTTTCTTAAAAAAACAAAAAAAAATCAGTGATTTCCTACATTTTCTCTTCAGTCCCTTTCCATCAGTTTAGTTAAAATAAATATATAAAATAGGTATGCAAAATGTCCACCATCAAATATTCTGGCTATTCTGAAAAAGTCTATTCCTAGATTGAATGGTTTGATGTTCATCCATCATGTTCGAAGAGGACCTTGACATCTATGAGAATCGGGGGGGGGGGGTGTCAAGACTTGCGTGTGAATTGGATTAAAGTGAGGGAGAGGTGCGCATAGTCAGCCTCGCTCTCTCTTCCCAGATTCCATCTTGCTCCAATAGCAGGACAAGAGTCGAGACAGTTGGAGATGGGCTTGGCGCAGTGGTTGACCAGGGTGTCTTTCGTGTCTTGCTGTGTTCTTAACATACCACATCGTTTGCAGAGACCGCCTTCGTGACCGTTGTCCTATTCTAGTAGATTTCATCAGCTCAGACAGCCGGAATCTGACTTCACATGCTCGGGATACACAAATCCCTATCTGACCCAATGGCTACTCTCAATGAATGGTTTATATGGGTGATGGAACACATCTACAATATTAAAATTGGCCCATTTGTTTCCTTTTTCTCAATAGAAAGCTTGCCTTTCTAGCTAACTTCTCTTTCTATTCTTTTCAAATTGTTCCTTGCCATGTAGAATACTAACCCCCGATCTTAGATTCATTGATTATTGTATTTCACTAGTCAGTCATACATAATAAACAAGAATTTTCAAAGTTCTATATCCGAGGTACTGAGACGACTATCAATAACAACTAAGAGCACTGAGGAATTATTCACCACAATTATTGGTTCTTTTTTACTAGTCCCTATATGCAGGCACTTAGATTATTCAGCTTCTAAAAGTCACAGTCTTTGTGCTTGAAAACAAGGAACATGAATCACTGGTTATTCTAATCCTTTGATTATACTACTGGTATGTTTCAAATTTTGGTCTCTTTACAGGTTTATTGCACTTGAAACTGTTTCTGGAAGTTCTTGTGATTGTGAGCACTGATATATTCTTCAAAATTAGATGATATTATCTTCATTCCTCTCGATTATAGCTCTGTCAGCCACTTGTATTATCATGGCTGCTCAAGCCACTGCTTCTATGATGTCCCACTCCAAAGACTCCCATAGAGCAAAATATTTGGGGCTAATGCTAGTTTTCCTATGGTAGATGGCAACATAAATGGGGAGGAAGAAGGAAAAGGTAGAAAAGCTTTTGTTTCACTAATAATGTCAGGAAATGGGAAACAAGTGGATAAAATCGGGAAGGGGGAAAATACAAGTCACAATTTATTTTACCCCAGACTTTCTAAGTTTGGAATTCTTTAGTGTATTAAGACTATAATTTTTCACAATACTGAAATAACCTTGGTCATACTTTTTAGAAATCCTGCTGTAGTGCCAACAGTTTAGAGTAAAGAAGGGTAACATCCTCATCCCTGGCGCCTGTACTGTGATTGCGGCCTGCCTCTGCTGCTAAAGTCCTGGCGGTCAGGCTGAAATTCAGACATATGCTGGAAGGGCCTAAACTGACAGAGCAGCTCACCCCAGCTCCCCCATCTGGAGGAGGGCCGCCTAAAATAGGGGGAGGACTGGAAAGAAAGACGGCTGCTTTGGGAGATGAGGATCTTCCTCTTATCCCTGGTCTCTATGAGGAAGGGTTCCAAAGCACGGCCAAAGAGGTTCCCCCCCATCAAAGGGGCCAGAGGCAAGCTTCCAGCATTTCTTGGTGTCCATGCACCAATGGCGTAGCCAGAGCAACCACCATGCCATGACTGAAGATGCGATGGATCAAGCCAAAAATTTGGCTGCAGCAAAGGAGGCGTCCGCCGTAAACTCAGCTGCTCCAATAATTTTGGACAGGTCCTGGTGACTCTGGAGGTCCTCCAAAGGAACTTTGTCCTGCAGTTGGCAGAGCCACCTCAACGACATTCTAGTGAAAAAGGATGCCGTGGTAGTGGCCCGAATGGCAGGAATCTGCCTGATGAGCCCTGCGCAGGGCTATCTCCTCCTGTCGCTCATCGGCTTTCAAGGCATCATCTGCTTCCAGAGGCAGGATGGAATTTGTAGTCAAGGAAACCACAGGCGCATCCACCTGCGGCAACTGGATCAACTGGAGCAGGTCAGGTTCCACAGCAAAACAGGTGTTTTCCATACCGCTGGGCCACTGAGTGCTGGCAGGTGAGTTCCACTGGCGTCTAATAACGTCCAGAAACATGCCGGGGATTGGGATGGAATCAGGTGCCACCTCCTGTTCAGAAAAAAGAAAGTCATCCTGCTCCCCAGGGCCCTGGGGCTGCAGAAGGTCATTAGAATCAGATCCGAGGCGGGTAGTAGCCTGAGCCTTGGCCAGGAGCTGTTTAAACAGGGCCAGATCAAACAAGCCCTTAAAGGATGGTTTGGTGGATGGTTCCAGATCTAGGTCTGAATAATCCTCCTCCCCCTACAGCTCTCCTTCTGAAAGGGAAACCTGGCTGGCATCCGAATGATCAACAGCATAGGTCCCTTGATAATCATAATACCCCTCTGCCTGCTCCAACGGGGCCTGATACACCCCTGGCAGGGCTGAAACAGCAACACAGGATGGTCTCTGATGCAGCTCAGCAGCAATACCCTTCTTGATGGCTGCAGCAAGCCAAGCCTTAACAGAAGGAGAGATGTCCTGCTCGAACACCCCCTCCTGGTGGAGGCCTGCTGTGGTAGGGGTAAAGATGGCAGAGGGTGAAGCACGGCAACTACCGCCGGAAGCTGACACATCCTGGCGAGGCACTGAATCCTGAACCTCCAGCAGATTAGCCGTGGGCAGTGTCCCCTGGGAAACCATGCTTTCGTCCATCATCTGCCCAGATTGAGAGGCGGGACACCCCCAAAGAAGGACTGGGTGGGAATCAGCAGAAGCAGACCACCCAGAAGTCTTCTCTGGCATCCTTCGATGCCCCGCTGAGGAGTGCCTCTCTGAAGCCTTCTCCGCCCTTGTGAACTCTTTCTCCAATGCTCTTTGGTGCTTAAGAGCTGCATTCAGATCCACCTTAGAAGCCTTCTGAGGGCCCGGAGCCGTGGTTTTAAGCTTCTTCATAGCCACCAGACTGGCAGGCCTGGCCTGAGGCATAGTTCTGGTCACCCTATTGGAAGTGGGGGGGACCAAACCTCCTATGATGGGAAGAAGATGCAACCTCTCTGTCCATCCTGAATAGTGAGAAATAAAAAAATAAATTAATAGGTGACAAATGACTAGCATGGCTGATGCTGGGGTAGGCCAAATTGGTCCCTTGCAGCAGGCGGAATGGGCCAGGAAGCACAGGCAATAAGCCAACAGGAGGGCAGATGGAGGCAATGCTGTAAATGTTGTAAATGCTGGTGAGATCACCAGGATAAGGCAGGCTTACGCAAAAGATGCTGCTCCTGCGCCGATGGAGAAAGGAGTATGGCCACAGCCAGGGATTCCCCCTCCTGCAGTGTTGGTACAACAGCCCAGGGCCCTAACGGTTGAATAGTGCAGGCCAAGACCAGCTGAATCAGCTGAGGGCCACAAATAATTATCACTGCGAGGCGACCAAGGGTGAGCCTCGAACCCAGTGTTCAGGCCCAGCATCACAAAAGATTAGCTGGCTTCCAAGCTAGGAGAAAACGCTGCCCAGTCGATGACTAAGTGGGCAAAGGGATCTGAAAAAGGCCAAAGAGGGGCTAATAATTGTGCACCTCCAAAGCTGCCTTGATCCCCTGATGCAGCAGATGGCCGCGCTGAAAACAAAATGGCAGCCGTGATCCAGAAAGATGAGCCAAAAAGCCATTGGTCTCAAAATGGCCTTCATGCCAAAAAACAAAATGGCGGCCATGAGCCAGAAAGGCGAGCCAAAGAGCCATTGGTCTCAAAATGGCATTCGCGCCAAAAACAGGGCAGCAGAAAAACTCAAAAACAAGGCAGCAGCAAAACTCAATGGCTATGTCCAAAAAACCAGCTTTGCGCCCAAAACCTTATCAGGCACCCAATCCGGTGCCGCTTACAAGCGGTGACATAAATGGTCAGTCCCCTGGCAAGCTCTGCAAAAGAAGCGAGCCGAACGCTAGTCAAAAGGCAGGTAGAAGCCTCTGCCTCACCAGACAAGGACCAAAACTGTGACCAGGGCGAAGATTTAAACTGCCCTGCTCCCCAGCGCACTCCCCACAGCTAGCAAACAGTAAAGGCAATAAAGCTGCCCACTCAGGCGCCTGAAGGCAGCGCAAAGCAGGCACTCACAGTCATGATTGCCGACAATCACGAGCAGGGGAAACAAAAATGTCGTTCCAGGGAAAATGAAAGAAAAAAACTAGGAGAAGTCCAAGAATGGTGAGGAAAAAATCCTTAAAGCAATCCTGAAGCTCACGGGAGCTTAAGAGAAAACGTCCATGAGCTGAGGACTGAGTTGAATGACTGAGGAAACATCATCAGGGAGGCGGATCCTCAGAAAAGTCAACCCAGTGCATAGAGCTATGGGGCTAGAGTAACTCATCCTGGACTCTTCCTTCAATGTGAAGGAAAACAGCATACAATGAACAATTAAGTACACAACTAAGTAGCTGGCATTGTATACAGGAACATCTGTACAGAATATGGGCTAGATCCTCCTAAGTCTAAATGGGAGATCCCACAGAAGGTTGTGAAAAATAAGAGGGCTAAGATTCCATGAGATTTCCAGATCCAGGCAGACAGGTACATGGCAATCAAGCAGACAGCATGATAGTAGACAGAGACCAGAAGACAGTGATGGTGATATAGTGGTGCCAAGTGACAGCAACATCAGGAAGAAGCATGAGAAACTGGAGAAGTACAAAGTGCCTGAAGAAGGAACTAGAGAGGTAAAGATCAAAGTAGTCCCAGTAGTGGTAGGAACACTTGGGGCTGTGACTCCTAAACTGGGAGAGAGGTTCCAACAGATTCCAGCAGACATCAGAGTTCTCTGTCCAGAAGAGTGCAGTGCTAGGAACAGCTAAAATCCTGTGCATGACCTTCAAACTCTGAAGCCTCTGGTAGAGGGCCCAAGATTGAGGAAGACACAGACCACTCATATGGGATTACGATTTCATCTGGGATGTCCAATGTGAGAGCCTGGAATAAAAAGTCCAGTGATGAGGCATATCGTTTGTTTGTTTGTTTGTTTGTTTGTTTGCTTGCTTGCTTGCTTGCTTGCTTGCTTGCTTGCTTGCTTGCTTGCTTGCTTGCTTGCTTGCTTGCTTGCTTGCTTGCTTGTTCACTTAATCTATATAGCTGCCCATGTCACTTTTATGTGACACTAGACAACTTGCAGTAAAATAAATAAAAACACATAATACATAACACATAATATACAAGGAAGCTGTGCGGATCTGGATGGGGAGAAACCGACTCAGGCTTAACCCTTCCAAGATGGAGTGGCTGTGGTTCCCAGCGTCTCGATATAGTCAGATGATTCCATCTCTGACTATCGGGGGCGAGTCTCTAGCCCCCGCCGAAAGGGCTCGCAATCTGGGTGTCCTCCTGGATCCACAGCTGTCCTTAGAGGACCATCTGACAGCTGTGACCAGGGCGGCCTTTTATCAGGTCCGCCTGATACGCCAGTTGCGACCCTTTCTGGATCGGGATTCCCTGTGCACAGTCACCCATGCCCTGGTCACGTCGCGTCTGGACTACTATAATGCTCTCTACATGGGGCTCCCCATGAAGAGCACTCGGAGGCTCCAACTGATCCAGAATGCAGCCGCGCGGGTGGTTTCGGGGGCTAATTGGCGCTCCCATATAACACCCCTCCTGCGCGAGCTGCACTGGCTTCCGGTGGTCTACCTGGTGCGCTTCAAGGTGCTTGTTACTACCTTTAAAGCGCTCCATGGCATTGGACCTAGGTATCTCCGAGACCGCCTGCTGCCACAAATTGCCTCCCATCGACCAGTGCGCTCCCACAGAGAGGGCCTCCTCGGGGTGCCATCAGCCAAGCAGTGTAGGCTGGTGACGCCCAGGGGGAGGGCCTTCTCTGTGGGAGCACCCACCCTCTGGAATCAGCTCCCCCCAGACTTAAGAACGATTCACGACCTGTCCACCTTCCACCGTGCCCTCAAGACATATTATTTTTATCAAGCTGGGCTGGCGTGAAAAAGTTTTTGGGGTTTTTAAAATTTTAAGATTTTACTAAATTTTAATTGTATTAAATTAGGGCCACATAGAATATTTTTTTAACTGTATTTTAATGTTTATATTGTATTTTTTACTTGGCTGTTCACCGCCCTGAGTCCCCTGGAGAAGGGCGGTATATAAATTTAATTAAACTAAACTAAACTAAACAATTAAACAAAAACCAGTTGGACACAATCAAATCCATTATCCATTATCCAGCATGGAGACTTGGATGTCTCTAACCAACATCCATGCTTGAGTACAAAATCAGATTTTTAAGGCCTTAGGAAAGGCAATGGATTGTCTACTCTTTTGTGAAGATGGGATAACCAAAACGATGATTGTTTTCAAAATAGCTACTAGACTTCTTATCAATGCAAGAATGAATGTTCACGCTTACCACAGTAATTATGAGGCTATAATTTAAAAACATATTTAGAAAAATGCTTTTCTTCACAGATACATTTTTTTCCAAAGAAAAACAATGTTTTGGTATTCCTAAAACTCCAATGAGTGTAATATTTTGGTGATTATCATTTACATATCTGATGCAATAGAAATGTAAATGCTGTTGATGTCTTCTGGCCTTCAAAGCCTAATTCCTTGGAATAATTCCATCATTTAATTTTAAGAAATAGAGAAAGCGTTGAGGTCAGGGTAATTCCATTAAAGAAATTGAATTAAGTAAACTATTTCTACTTGCTTTTATTTCTCTCCCTGCCCTGTGAATTTGAATTCTCTCTCTCTCTCTCTCTCTCTCTCTCTCTCTCTCTCTCTCTCTCTCTCTCTCTCTCTCTCTCTCTCTCTCTGTGTGTGTGTGTGTGTGTGTGTGTGTGTGTGAGTGAGAGAGAGAGAGAGAGAGAGAGAGATATTTTAAGAGAATGTTTAAGGTAGGTTCTATAATTTTATCATATCATATATCATATATATATATATATATATATATATATATATATATATATATATATATATATATATATATATATATATATATATATATATATATATATGCACGCACGCACACACGCACACACACACACACACACACACACACACACACCATTGGGAATCCAATTAGAGTTGCAATACATTAATGTAATAAATAAATATTCATAACAATCCAAATTTAATAAAAAAAGTTGATTGTTTAATTGGTTAATCTCAAATTAATAAAACATTCACAGTTAGTGTACATGGCAACTGATTTATGTGTACTGCAGCTGTGCAGTCAATAATGGCTAACAATAAATATGTATGTCACTTTACACAACTAGTATTTCTTTGTGAGTGCTGCCAAGCTATGAGTTTGCCAAATGCTGTATATTGCCAAGAGGCTTACATGAGAACAACTGAACAGTGTGCAAACCAACCCAAATTTACTTGTGCACAGTGATCTCACCTAGATTCATAAACTCCTTGCTCTAGAGTTTGAATTACAAAAATAGTTTAGACATTTTAAATTTTCTATTGCTTTCTTTTTTAAAAAATATTAAATGCATTTTACAATCAGCTGTAAAAAGGCTTATATCTTCAGAATACTGGAATGTGTTCCCATGTTTTTACAAACTTAGAATTTATTCATGGTCATTTACAGCTTTAAAAATAAAATCCAGTAGATGAACAGGTATCCACACATACCATTTTTCCTCTTACATACAAAAGACTGCATGATAAACATTTTTCTCACAATTATACAGAACACACTTCAGTTTTCCTTCAGGAATGAACTATACAGTACCTTAAGAATACAATATACGGATTCCGAATTATTTCACCAATAGCAATAGCACTTAGACTTACTGTATATACCGCTTCACAGTACTTTTACAGGCCTCTCTAAGCGGTTTACAGAGTCAGCATATTGCCCCCAACAATCTGGATCCTCATTTTACCCACTTCAGGAGGATGGAAGGCTGAGTCAACCTTGAGCCGGTGAGATCTGAACTGCCGAATTGCAGCTAGCTGTCAACTGAAGTAGCCTGCAGTACTGCACTCTAACCACTGCACAACCTCGGCTCTTAATGAAATTAAAATTCTTTAAATCAGCATTCCTCAATCTTTCTGGCACTAGAGAGGTTTCTTGGAAGAAAAATTTTCCATGGACTTGGAGGGGGGATTTTTTCGTGCGCAACCTAGATCTTGCACGTGTGCCAATGAAGTTTTGCTTGCTTGCCTTCTGCTTGCACAGCCTGGTTCCTAACTGGTCCATGGCCTGAGGGTTGGGGACTCCTGCTTTAAATAATGAGTAATATAAGGAAATGTTCTGTTTTTGCTAATTGTTTCTCAAGCTCATTAATAGAATAGCTTTTACAATGTTTTTTTAATAAGGATTTCAAGCAAGTTTTCTTCCTGATGTTCAATACATGATTCATTGACTGAATGATTATGTGCTATCAAGTTGGTATTGGCAGTTAGTGACCAGATTGGTTTTCTCCAGGATGACCTATCCCCAATAGATCAGGTATTCCAATGAGGCAGCATCTCTTCTGTAGTTAATTTGATCCATCTTGCAGCTGGTCATCTTTTTTCCTTTCCTTTCAGCTTTCTCAAGGGAGCTGAGTTTTCATGCATGTGTCCAAAATA
Organism: Diadophis punctatus similis; assembly: GCA_023053685.1. Lineage (NCBI taxonomy): Eukaryota > Metazoa > Chordata > Lepidosauria > Squamata > Dipsadidae > Diadophis > Diadophis punctatus. The sequence goes on along the minus strand of JALIGW010000001.1, from coordinate 36,419,453 downwards.
TGATAGCTGGTTCATTTACGTCTTGAGTAAGAATGTTGATGTTCAATTTTTTTTTTAATTTCTTGGCTATCCCTTGTATTCTGAGGAATTTCCTCCAACACCAATTCTTTCTTTTCCTACTACCGTATTTTTCAGAGTATAAGACGCACTGGAGTATAAGACACACCTTAGTTTTTGGGGAAGAAAATGGGGGGGGGGATTCTGCCTACCAGGTATTCATATGGCTAGCATCCTTAGTCTGGTCATCTTCAGTGCATTAGTTTGCTGGTTTTGAGTGCGCACCTTTTATCCCCTGGTTGGGGATTAAAAAAAAACAGCTTCTAAAGCACGGCTGATCGTCTTGGGAAGGTCGTTTCACTTGCTAGTGCCTCATTAGGGCTGAAAAAAAGCTTGGAAAAAGCTACATTTGGAGTATATGATGCACCCAAATTTTCAGCCTCTTTTGGGGGGGGGGAGTGTGTCTTATACTCTGACAAATACAGTACTTCAAATACAACTTTTGCTCCACAGGAAATTCATGGCCTCTGCTATTGTGATTTTTGAAGGCCTAGACACACCCTGATATTGCAATGCCTCTTCCAAGCCTTTTATTGATAGCCTACCAAATCTTAATCAATAACTTACTTCTTGATGGTTGGTTCCTTTACAGTTGATAAGCAATCTTATAGGGGAGAAGCTATCTATTACTTCTGTCCGTTCCAAGTCTGGTTATTATACTTGTTTCTCAATAGTTTAATTTTATTTATATTTAATGGTGAATCCACTTTTTCACTGTGCTTCTTGACTTCCATTACTAGAACTTGCACATCATTTATATTTTCAGCTATCATAGTAGTATCTTCAGATTAATGTAAGTAATTGGGGGTTTTTTCTTCTAGTTTTAAATTCACACTTATGTTCCAAATTTTCTTCATGGACTATACTACTATATGGTACAAAAAAAAATCTCCTCTAAAATTCTGAGATAGAGACTGCAGCTTCTGATATTATTCTTTTTACTGTCATTATTTGTTTACACACTCAGTATTCTACAGTTCCCTCAGATTCGTATCTTTCATGCTGGTTTGAAATGACCAAAGTTGTACAAAAAGTCATTTGAAAGGTATCAGAAAAAGGATAAACTGATAGAAGAAATGCTCTCATATTGCGTTATATCCTGCTTTGGCTATCTACCAGCTGAATGGAAATTACTGCCAGATTAGATTTCCAAACTCAACAAACTATATATTTACAAAATTGGTTAGATTAGTCCTCTATTTATGTGAAGTGAGCTGTGCACTTACTTGGCATGAATCATAAAATCTGAACAGAAAACAGCAAGTTTAGAGCACCTCACTTCAGTTGAATTAAATTACTGTTTTCTTTTCTCAAAATTCTCCATGATGCTCTGCCTCAGATTTATAGCTTGGGAACTGTGCTGCTAATAAAAATGATTTTAAAAATATACTCTACTCTTAGTATGAAGGAGATGGAATAGAAATACTGGATTCTATGCTTGATCAGGTCCCCCTCCCACCCATTTTTTCCTTAAAACATCTATTCAACTAAAGACAGCAATGAAACACAGTTATCACTATCATGAGATGTGATTAATATTATTAAATGTATTTTAACCACTTTTATCACAAAACCTAGTAACCTATTTGCAATGAAAAATATTGGCCTACTTTACTCTGTTTCACAAAATCTGGGACACAGAGAAAAGCATAAATAGAAGGGGGAAAGGAAAGGAAAGGAAAGGAAAGGAAAGGAAAGGAAAGAAGGAAAGGATAGAAATGCACACTATAACAATTAATTCTAAGACAGTATCTATTATTATTTTAGGAAACTAAATCCATGTTTTTGCATTTAGATCATCATTTAAATGCAGTGAATATTTGTGACAATTATTTTTTTCCAAGCCTAGGTCATCTCTTGACTTCTAATCACTAATTTCAGGCCACAATGAATTTATTTTATTCCTGTTAAGATTCCTAATTGTTGACAATATACACAAAACTAGAGAGAACCCAAAGGCATTACAGTATTGGATTATCATTTGGGCTTAGAAGAAAATGTTATTTCTATGGAAAGTTGTTATATTTTTTAAAAGGAGACAGGCTTTGTGAGCCAACCAATTACTTGATAGAGGGGCCTTTCAACAAGTCTAGATGTTCATACATATGCAGTCAATCAAAATATCTTCCTTCCTCCTCTTGTTATAACAGCTTCTATTCATTCACATTTGTTTCTCTGCTCGTGAAAGCATTCTAACTCCAAGTCACAGAATAAACTCCAAATGTCATGTTTTCATTATCAGCAATATTTTATTAATTTTGATGCTATCTTCTTTAATACTAAACTAATAATCTAATAATATAATAAGTATGATCAGCCCTAATATGGTCTCTTCTAAAGAGCACAACTTTAGGAGATCCATTTTTGCACAACAAAATAAGAAAAAGAACATCCCTTAATCTTTTACCTGCCTGTTAATATTGAAACTTGGAGAGGCATCAGATTTTGCTCCGAAACATTATTCCTAAAACCTTTTCCTCTCTTTTTATTGATAAAGGACTCTGTACACATGTGTGTTATATTAAGCATATTAAATACTGGTACACTTGAAAGTAATTGGGTCATTCATTTTTTATACTGCCTTTCACCTGTAAAAATGAATAAGGACAGTCTTTTAAATTTTTGGAATTGGTTGCTTCCAAACTGTTGACAATATAAAAGGGGCGTTGGTGCTTACCTGATATGCCTCTTCTTGTAAGGTGGAGTCATCATCCAGAATGGGTTGACCACATCCAATCAGCTAAGGACTGAGTCTGTTAATTTTGAATTTAGGGGCTCTGCCTTGCCTGGAGTGCTCAGTTACAATGAAGCCGAAAGACACAGACTTGACATGGCCATGATCCAAGTCCAAGAAAAAACCATCATGACAACACAACTATGTACAGATGGAGCCCAGTGAAAAAAGGGTGGGACTGGATGATGACTCCACTCTACGAGAAGAGGCGTATCAGGTAAGCACCAATGCCACTTCTCCATAGTGGGTGGAGTCATCATCCAGAATGGGACGTACCCAAGCAGTCTGTCCACGGGAGGGGAAAAACAGGGCTCAAGCATGTCCGTCCTCTAACACCTGCTGCAAAACATGGGGACCAAAGGAAGCATCCGCCAATGCCTAGGAGTCAATTTTATAGTGGCGGACAAACTGGGAGGGAGCCAACCAAGTCGTTGTGCGGCACACCTCCTCAAGGGACGCCTGGGTCACCCACGCCGCCAAGTCGCTGCACTTCACATGGAATGGGCTGTGATCCATGCTGGGCGAGGCACCGCCGAGGTGTCATACGCAGCAGCAATCGTCCCCCAAAGCCACTGGTCAATGGTCGAAGAGGAGACCTTCTGCCCCAGGGACGTTGGTAAAAAGGCTACAAAGAAGGACTCCTTTCTGTGAAACCCCGCAGTTCTCTTAATGTAAATCCGGAGAGCCCTCCGGACGTCCAATTTATGCCACCTGCATTCCAAGGTGTTTGACCGATCAGGACAAAAGTTCAGCAGTACCAGTTCCTGTGCCCGATGGAATCAGGTGTTGATCTTGGGCACAAAGGATGGGTCCAAGCAGACAACAACCCTGTCCCTATGGAATATACACATGTCCTTGCGGACCGAGAGGGCCGACAGTTCAGAGATGTGGCGGGCCAAGGTGATTGCCACCAGGAATGCCACCTTATAAGAAAGGTGCCACAGACTGGCCAAACTAAGTGGTTCATAAGGCGGTTGAATGAGCGAGTTGAGGACTTCGGTGAGGTCCCAAGTTGGGAACCAATGGACCACTGGGGGCCGCAGGTTGGTGGCGCCACTCAGGAACTGACGGATGGCCGGGACCTGAGCCAAGGATTTGGCCTCCCCACAGGACAACACAGAGGACAGGGCCGCCACCTGCTCCTGAAGGGTATTAGGGGAAAAGCCCTTGTCCCGTCCCTCCTGGAGGAAGTCCATGATTCTCGGGATAGGCACCTGCACAGGAGAGCAGTCCTCCTTTGCACACCAGTCACAAAACACATTCCAAGTATCTGCATAAATACATACCGTGGAAGGCCTCCGAGAGGCCAGCATGGTGTCAGTGACTTTGGCAGAGAACTGCTGGTGCCTTAGGGCACCCCGATCAAGCGCCAGGTGGTCAGTTGGAGGCTGGTGAACCAACTGCCACTGGCTGAGGGAGGATTTGGACTCAGAAGCCGCCAACTCGGTGCCACTGACAGCATCCTCAGGTCAGCAAATCACGCCTGCCTGGGCCAATGGGGGGGCCAACAGAATAACCTCCGCCCATTCTTCCAAGATTTTCTTTATGACATTGGGTAGAATCGGGAGAGAAGGGAAGGCGTAGAGCAGCTCCCTGGGCCAAGGTTTTGACAGCCTCTGCTCCAAAGGTCTGGAACCTCAAGAAGAATCTCGGCAGCTGGGCATTCTCCAGGGTTGCAAGGAGGTCGACTGCAGGAAAACCAAAGATGTTGATCAGGTCCCTGAAGATGGAGGGATGCAGCCATCCTCCACTGGATTGACAGTCTCCTGGCTGAGCCAATCCACTTGTACGCTGGAAAGCCCGGAGATGTGGTCTGCTGAAAGGGAGAGGAGGTGGTGCTCTGCCCAGAGGCCCAGTGTTATCACTTCCCACATCAGAGTTCGGGAACATGTGCCCCCCTGCCTGTTCACGTGCGCTTTGTCCGCCATGTTGTACATCAGCATCAACATGTGCCAGGCGGACACCTGCTGATGAAAATGTTTCAGAGCTAGATGGATCGCTCTGAGTTCCAGCCAATTGATGGCACACCTGGTCTCCTGTGGCATCCACCTGCCTTGAGCGATCAGGCCCTAGGAGTGGGTGCCCCACCCGAACAGGCTCACGTCCATGGTGATGATCAGACGATTGGGTTCTCAGAACAGGCAGCCCTGTGTGATCGCTGGCGAACACCACCAGGAGAGGGAGAGATGAGTTTCCAGAGGCACGACGACTTTGGCAGGGGAGGAGGGTAAGAGGAACCATTGAAGATCTCTAGAATGTAGGTGTGCCCAAGGTGTTATGGCGATAGCGGAGATCATTTTACCCAGCAGAGTGGACAACAGGGAGATCGTGACTCTACGCTGGAGCTGTACCTGAGCGGAGAGCTCCCTAAGGCTATTCTGCCTCTCCTGGGATAAGGAGACCCTACATTCTAGGGTATCTATAAGGGCTCCCAGGTGAATCAGGGAGGTAGAGGGGACCAGGTGGCTCTTATTGAGATTGATGGAAAACCCGTGGTGTCGCAGTGTTTGAATGGTTATCTGGAGATGGCTCAGCGCCTGTTGTTGTGACTGAGCCAGAATTAGGAGATTGTCCAGATAACACTGGACATACACAGGGAAGGCCCTTCCACTGCCAGCACCTTTGTAAATACCCGAGGTGCAGAGGACAGGCCAAAGGGAAGTGCCCTGTACTGGTAGTGCCTACCTGCATAGCAGAAACGGAGATACTGCTGATGGAGAGAATGGATAGGAATGTGCAGGTAGGCTTCAGTGAGATCCAGGGAGGTGAGGAAGTCCCCTCAGTGGACGCCCACCAGGATAGATTGAAGGGAATGCATCTTGAACCGCCAGTATTTAACGTGGTGGTTCAGATGCTTTAAATCTAAAATTGCCCTCCATTCCCTGAGGTTTTAGGGACCAAAAAAAGAATTGAATAAAATCCCAGTCCAATCTGGTTGTGGGGCACCTGCTGGATGGCTTGAATGTCCAACAGGTACTGTATCGCAGAGTCCATAAGATGTCTCCTAGAGGGGTCTCTGGAAATTGGGCACCGAATAAAAAACCTTGGGGGAAGGGAGAGAAACTCCAGAGAAAGGCCGTGGGACACAGTCTTCCGGACCCACCTGTCCTGGGTAATCTCCTCCCATCTGGTGGCAAAGAGGGCCAGGCAACTCCGATGGGAGGGTCGGGCAAGGGGTTACTTGGGATGTCTATAGGGGTGGCCTCCTCCAACCTGAAATGGTCTCCTGGAAAATCTACCCTGGCCAGGCCTGTTTGGGTATGGATGCTGCCTGGAACTGTACTGACTTTGCCCTCTGTTCTGATCTTGGGCATGAAAGGAATGATGAGGATAGGAGTTCGATCTAACATTACCCCATCTCGAGAAGGTAGGCAGGGCCTTATTACGATTCCTGGACTCGACCAAATCGGGTCCAGGGCCTCCCCGAACAACTGCTGGTGCTTGAAAGGGGCGGACGCTAGGCGCTATTTGTGTTGAGTGTCTGCCTGCCACTGTTTCAGCCACTGCATGCGCCTGGATACTACAGAGGCAACAATCGCTTTAGACACAAACTTGGATGCCTGAAGGGTGGCATCCGTGGAGAATTGAGTGGCGGCCAATTGGTGGTACCAATCAATTTGGTAATGTCCTGCTGAGCTCACAGGTCAGTTGCTGGGATGCGCTCTTCTATCTGACATAGCCAAATAAGTGAGAAGCGGTTGAAGAATGAGGTGGTGGCAGACGCCCAAATGGCCCAGGTGGCCTCCTGGTGGACCTACTGGAAAGACTGTTCAGAGCGTCTGTTCTCCAGACAAAGGAGCTCCTCCGAGTCTCCCGGCATCATGGTGGGTGAATGAAGCGCTGCCACAGGCATGTCGACAGTTGGAACCTGCAAGATGTGTGCCAGGTCTGATGCAACGTTAAAGTAATGGTGGTCAGAGGAAGAAGTTAGAGGCTCCGAGGCCCGGGAATCCCATTGGCGTTGGACCGTGTTGATGAAGAGAGAAGGTGATGGGACCAACTCTGTCTCCGGCGTTGGTTCGGTGAACAGAGGATCTTTTGGCCCAGTAGCGGAATATGTCGTAGGGGGGTCTTTGAAACCAACTGCCAGTTTGGCCTTGGTTGAGTAGAGAGCTGAAAAGGCCAGGATTTAACAGCATGGAAGAGGAGGGTGAATCTGGAGTGAATCCTTCATCCTCCGACAGCTCCACATTCTGGTGGTCCTCGACATCAGACCCGTCAGAGAGGTCCTCCTCTGACAAGTCCCAGGAATAGTAATGGGGGCTGGCAGCCCTAGTGGTTGCGGACAAAGGACCCGCAAGACGGGGCTGCTCAGAGATCACCGATGGAGGCCATTGAAATTGACTAAGGTCGGCACTTATGCCCTGCTATATGGCCGCTGACATGAAGGACTGAAAGGTGGCAGGGTCAATGGGAACCATAGTGGTGGCAGATATGTGCACCATACCATCTGTAGGGGCTCACGGTTCGGCAGTGGGCGGTTAAGGCAGCGGAGGAGCCGGAAGAACTACAGTCCGCTGTGGCACACCCCAAAAATTGGAGGCAGAGATATCAATTTGGATGTGGTCCAGGGAGTGATGCTCCCCCGCCGAAACTAGAACTGCACGGCCTTCAGCGCGCCTGGCAAGTAGCAGGGCGGTATCAGCGGCACAAGAGGCCGCGGACTAGGCACATATTTTTGGATACTCCTGTCCCTGCGGCACTCATCACGCTCGGTGGCCTTAGACCACTTGGAGCGGTCCGACCGCTCCTCATGCCATGAAGAGACCCCCTTTGAGATGCTAGGCTGGCACTCATCTCGGGGTGGAGAGCCCGACTTGCGCTTGCACTTGCCCAATTTTGAAGATGGTTTGCCAGGCATGATGCCAGTGGTATGGCCAGTAGGCCGCTCAAGTATGCCATTCTGAATAAGTGGGACACAACCCACAAAATTGCCACCGGGCTGAAGGTTAAAAAAATGTCCATCGAAACTCTGCATGCTATTAAAATGGCCGCCAGGAGGTCTTCACGCCAAAACTAGCCGCTAAAATAGCCACCAGCTGTTGTCGTGCCGATTCTGGGTGCTAAAATGGCCGCTGGCTGTTTTTGCACCATTTCAGGCTGCTTAGAATGCCGGTGCGGGAGCAGGATGAAGGCAAACACCCAAGGGACGATTAGAGCCTCGAAGTGGCTGGACCGGCAAGTGATCTGCAAGCGATTGGTCAGAGGATTTTCCGCTGGGACGTCAAGCCGGAGACCTCAAACTGATTCCTTTCACCATAATTTGAAAGCATTTCACAAATCAGGAAATTATACTAATCAAAAATTTTCACAGACACATGATATGTGTTCATGTTTGTATGTGTGAAGTGTCGTCAATGCTGTGGTGATAATATGATAGGCAGCAAAGGGAATTATAAAAAAAGTAAGCATTTGAAAAACACAAATTTTATCACTGTAATAAAATGTAAGCTATATAGAAATTAAAACAGCAGCTTGCTGTCTTAAATATTTATAAACTGCTGACAGAATGATGCAGTGATGAATAATTCTGGGGACTGCAAATAGGCTTTCTGATTCTATATGTGTGCTATGAGTTGCTCAGCTATTAGAATATCCCAAATAGCTGCTACATTTTTTTCTAGAATTTAGACTATAGTTTGTTTTAAAGTAGCACACAACACTTAGAGACTGTATGTATGTATGTATGTATGTATGTATGTATGTATGTATGTATGTATGTATTCATTCATTCATTCATTCATTCATTCATTCATTCATTCATTCATTCATTCAATTTCTATAAAAATAGACCTATCATTTAAGTTGGAGAACTAAGCAGCAGTCAATTCTTTGTTATCCAACATTTGATTTCATATCCATTTAAAATGAACTGTAGACAGAGTGAGTCTTAGTTGTTTTTTATTTCCCAGATCACTTATAGGAACATCAACAAAATGTCTGTAAGATGTTCCAAACACAAGGTAATTTATTCTCAAATTAGTGGAGCATCAATATTCAAACAGAATTAGCTGTTCTTTTTTATGATTTTAGTACCGATTCTTAGTCTATATTTTTCTAACAGAAATTTGTTAAAACTAAGGAAACAGTCCACTTTTGTTGTTGTTAGTTGCAAAGTCATGTCTGACCCATCTTGACCCCATGGACAACGTTCCTCGATTTAAGCTCATGCTGATTGCTTCAGTGACTCCATCCAGCCACCTCATTCTCTGTCGTCCCCTTCTTCTTTTGCCCTCAATCTTTCCCAGCATTAGGGTCTTCTCCACTGAATCCTTCCTTCTCATTAGGTGGCCAAAGTATTTGAGTTTCATCTTCAGGATCTGGCCTTCTAAAGAGCAGTCAGGGTTGATCTCCTCTAGGACTGACTGGTTTGATCTCCTTGCAGCCCAAGGGACTCGCAGGAGTCTTCTCCAGCACTATAGTTCAAAGGCCTCAATTCTTCACCATAGTTCAAAGGCCTCAAGTCCATTTATATACTACCATCATATCACAGATATTTCATGGCTTACTAAATAATTATCAACAGGGTATTATGAAACATTTTATCAGCTTTAGCTAATTCTGAATCTGCAGCTATTTTTTGAGTGCACCATCGTTGGAGATTGTCAAAAATAGACTGGACACCCATTTGTCTGAGATGGTTTAAATAAGTCCCCTGCCTTGAGCAGAGGTTTAGACTAGAAGACCCCCAAGATTCCTTCCAGCCCTATGATTCTATGAGATTTTGTATGCTGTGGTCTGGTTTTTGTTTGGATTACTGTGATGCATTAATCAAGAAACTGTCTTTGACAATTCAGAAGCTGCAATACAAAGAGTCACAGTGACAATTTATTATAAAAATATTGACTGCCTATTTGCTTTAAATGGCTTTCATTGGACTCATACACAGATTGCCTTGTGGTCAAATAAGAATTTAAGATGAGGTCCTTCACTAAGCTTATTGCAGTTGGTGGATTACATAGTGTGTATGTATAGAGGAGAAAATCTTTTCTGTTTTGTCATTATCAGAAATTGTCCACTGTAAATATTCATGTTCAGAACTGCTTTTCAAGAAAACTTTATCAGTACTTGACATTACAATCTTTCTGAGGCCAGGTCAAAAAAAATATGCTCAGGCTTTTTAATTTGGGTTTTATTATAATTCTACATTTTATGACCTTATTGCCTCCTATTGTTGTATGAAGGCTGCCTATATTATGCTTTCTTATTTTCATGGTGTTGAACTTAATTATAATTTGACTCTTTATACATCTTCTCATTGGTATCACTTTCTGTGTTCAGTGAGAATTATTCTCAGCTAAGTGAGTACAGAATTGGATTTATTAATTGTATAAAAATCAATTTAAAGCATGACCAGCTTTTTGCAAATTTTTTACATCTTTGTTCAACTTCTTGCTGCCAGTTTAATATACAGTATGCATAAATTCAATCTTAGGCAAATGGCCTTTTGGATCATGTGGTATGATTTGCTTTCACTTCTTCCTCCTGCACCTCAATACACACTTCTTATCTGCTAAAGAATTATTTGTCATTTGACAGTATATTTGAAGGACAAACAGATATTTTAGAAGAAATGCCTGCTACTGCAGAGGCTATTATGTATCAATAATCTTCAATAGCTCAGTTTCATAATACATATTTCTATGTTAAAAATTCTCTGCTTTTGTTTTGATTTTTCATTCTTTGAATTTGAATTTGAAGTATATGATTTCAATACTTTTTATAATTGTTTATAGTGTTTAAATTTCATTTTAGTTCTGAAAATTTGTAGTAATTTTATGAAAAGCAGTATAGAAATTTGAAATAATAAATAAAAGCACAATGTTATTTTCCTAATAGCAAAATGCCACTATATAAATTTGCATCATAGAGGGCATTGTTTCACTTTGAATATATGAATATATAATATTCTTGACTGATTTAGAATATAAACTGATAGCTATCCATATAATACTTATTCTATTTATCTAGTTATTTATATGATATATTCAGTTTATATAAAACTTCATAGTTATATAATTTGCCATTATTAAAGGGAAGTGAAAAATTATAGATAATTAAATGCTGAATATATGCATCTATCTATCCTTTCGAGATAGTTTAGTATTTTATATTTCTCTATGAATTTTTCTATTTACCAGTATTTGCAATCATATTTTTTATTATTTAATAATGACAAAAGGTCCCCAAGTGGAAAACCATTAAATTATTTATGCTGCATTAAAAATCATTAGCATGCTATTAATTCAATACAAATTCTAAAATAAATGTGTATTAAAAGTAAGAACACTTTAAAATGGAGCCTGTTATTCTCCAGCACAGCAATAGCAGTTTAATTATAATGAAACAAAAAGCTACCATATTTTTCGGAGTATAAGACGCACCAGAGTATAAGACGCACCTAGATTTTAGAGGAGGAAAACAAGGAAAAAAGTATTCTGAACCAAATGGTGTAGTAATATATTATTTAATAAAATACCAGTGTAGCAGAATACTTTTTACAACCATGTATACTTTTTACAAACTTCAAACTTGACAGCTTTAAGACTAGTGGACTTCAACTCCCAGAATTCCTCCTCCAGTCATGCTAGCTCAGGAATGGGAGTTAAAACCACGAGTCTTAAACTTGCTAAGTTTGAAGACCCTTGCACCCTAACCCCTAACCCAGGGGTCTTCAAACTTGACAGCTTTAAGACTAGTGGACTTCAAATCCCAGAATTCCTCCTCCAGTCATGCTAGATGGGGTAATACAAGGCAAAAACACTCCAGTTTTTGCAAAAAATGGCCTGTTTTTTGCTTGGTGGTTTTTGTTTTTGTTTTGCAAAATCAGATCATGCAGAGGGCTTGGGAAGCCTGCAGAGCACTCCTGGGGGGGAAGGCAAAAACGCCCCCATTTTTGCAAAAAAACGGCCCTTTTTTTTTTGCAAAAATGGGATTCGGGGTGGGGCTTCAGGAGGCCAAAAATGGCTGTATTCAGTGTATAAGACACACCAACATTTCCACCCTCTTTTGGGGGGCAAAAAGGTGCATCTTATACTCCAAAAAATACGGTATTTTTCAACTGGGGTTAAAACTTTAACAAGTTCAGCACCAACCAGTTCAGAACAGCACCAAGACTGATTCAGTCTGAAGTAGAGGTTTGATTCCAGATTGAAATGGTTTCTGTTACTCATGCCTTCTTAAACCTGTTTGATTTCTATGTCATCAAAGTACATTTTATAGTTTAGTTCATAAATTTTATTTTCATTTCTTCATTAAACTTTCAAAAGTTGCCATCTGTTAATCATCAATTTATTTTAAAGTAATAAATAATGAGGTAAGTTTTTAAATGTTCAAACTACTGGAAAGGGATACAATATTATAGCAATTTATTTTGGATAAACTCTGAAATAAGATCTATTTCTGAGAAGATATGCAATTTTACTGTAAATTTCCTTATTTAATAAAATGTGTCTGACTTCTATCAATTAGCTAGGTAAGATCTTCAAGCACAAAAGCTCAAATAAGTGGTTTAATTGCAGAAATGCTAAAGATGTCTTTACAAACAGATAACAGAATAACAGAGTTGGAAGGAACCTTGAAGTCTTCTAGGCTAACATCTGCAGTACAATGCAGTGAGACATGTACAGATCTGTACATTGGAGAAACAAAATAACCATTCACAAACACCATGGCACAACTTAGGAGAACAAACCCATCAAGACAAGATTCAGCAATCCATCTGCATTTGAAAGACGGGTCACTGTTTTGAAGACAGCAACATTCACATTCTGGAGAGAGAGGATGGGTAATTTGAAAGAGAGGTCAAAGAGGACATCTACTTTAAGACTAAACAGCCTTCTCTCAACAGAGGAGGAGGGATAAAACACCATCTATCTCCTGTTTACAACACAATTCTTTCAGCAGTTCCAAGAAGGTTTAACATCCACTTGCACTATTCAGGTGATCTGAGAACACAGATAAAACCTCAATAACTCTCAGAAAGAGTGCTATTGACCAGATGACTGTAAGAAATAGAAATCCTTCCATCCTCCACTATTCAGTCAGAACTGAAGAAACTTCTTGGATGAGAAGTGAAATGTCTTCAAAGAAAAAACGAAGTCCAGTTGCCTTTTTAAAAATCACTTTGGGGACATACTTGGGAAAAGGTATTTCAAATCATTCAAAGATACTCTACCATAATGAGTGCTCTATAAATGATACTGGGAAATTAATCTTAAAGTTTCCCAGATTCTGTATTTACCTGTGATTAGGATTGAAAATTCCTTACTGAAGTATGTGCAATTCCTGGTTCCTTGATCTTGCTTACTGTGTTGGGCTTGAGAGGATGGAATTTAAATACTTTTGTAGATCCAGATCAAAGATAAACTCTTTTATCTCTACATGAACTTTCTTGTGGTTAACTAAACTCATGTATTTCATGGGGAGGTCTGATGATTAAAGTAATTAATAACAAACTTATTATGTAAAGCCAAGGAAACCCAGAGGATTTTGAAAATAATTTGAGCAAGTGTCAAAGGCAACAAAGTTGACTCTGGATTTCTATTGAAATCAAGCATACCTCTAATCATAGTAAAAAGTTACAGACACCCCTAGGCATGCATTTAGGTCCTTAATAATCTACAAAGGCCATATTACAATAACAACAAACATGCATGGCAGAGATCAAATAAGCCCCTTGCTTTTGAAGAGCTGATCATGGCTGTGACATGCCTATCACTATTGCAGCAGACAAAACACAATATGTATTCATCCCATGGAGCATAGAGGGAATCTACGTTCAACTGTTTGGACTAAGGCTTTGAAGCATGGAAAGAACTTCCAGGATACTTGAATGATCTAGTCTTTTGGATGATGGTAGACTCTATGAATATAGAACCTTCTGAAATGACATACAATATTGTATATTGGGAGGGAGTCATGCTTGTTAATGACATTGTCCACTTTACAGTATCATGCAAAGAGATTATCTCAAGCTCATCTAAGTTATAGAAAAATAGTAGCATTGACCAAATTTAAAAAGATTGAAACTGGTCTTTTAGCTAAGATAAGTATGTACTTATTCCTTTCTTCATATGGCAGTTACCTTAGAGTTAATGTAAATAAAATTAGGACTAAGTTACAACACATTGAAACCCTTTTTTATTTATATTGGAGGAAAAAAATAGATGTCCAATAGAGCTGCAGTGAATTTTCATAGTATTTTCTTCATACATTTTCATAATTAGCATGAGAAGACAGTGAGTAATGGATGAGGCAGTCAAAGTCAGTTTTGAACAGCCTGCCTCAAGAGATTGAGTTGAATGCTGCCTGAATGCTGCCTTCATGTTTATAAATGCAACATAAAGTTTGACCCATAGATATGTGGCATATAGTTTGGTTAGGAGCTGCAGTGTGCTAATGTGAATCAACATCTGAATAAACTGTCCAGAATGTTATGGATATTATTCAATCTTCAATTGATTCAAAATCTAAGCAATGGTAAGTGAAATTTCACCTATTCCCTGAGCTATTATTTTTAGTAACATCATTATAATTATTTATTTCTTGGGTTTCCTAAGTAATTAAAAAAAATCATTGAAACATCATTTACATATTTTAGCATTTATATAGCAAATTATTTTTCTGCCTTTTCGATCTTTTATATCCAGGGGTCTGGTTCTTAAATCGAGTTGAGCCAATGAGTTACTACAAACAGTAGGTGGTATCAATCTGGGTTAGTTTTCATGTACTAAGAGTATTCTTGGATTTTTTTAAAATGGCAAAATTGGACATTTCCAATTAAAGGTATGCAGAGTAAAATGTATGTTTTTCTTTCTACATGTTATGCATATGGATGTTTATTTAAATTTTGAAGATTAATTTCTCTAAATATTCATTGTGACTCTTTTAACAAGATTGTCATTGAAAACCAAAAAAGAAGGATTCTCCAGTCAGAGTAAAATCCTGATACCTCAGATGACAGGAAAAATAGAAAAAATTCTGGGTTTATTTTTTATTTTTTAAAGAAACCCCAGGGCAAAATTTAGCTACTTAAGAAAATAATGAAGACCACTGTCTACCTCACATTTTCAATCTGTCCTCTAACCCTTTAACGTACACTATTTAAATGGAAATTTTTATCAGGTGGCCTCTTTGAAATTGAAGGACTTAGCCACACATCATTTAAACTGCTTTCTTTCCTGTACTCATGCCAGCTTGCCTCTAGGTTCGTTTTATAAAATCTATTGGCAATAGCTCGCAAAGGGTTCAATATGACCTGCAGCCACCACATCATCCCATTGGACAATTGCTTTGCAGCTGTGCCCTGCCACCTTTCTTGTCCAATAAAAAGACTGCCAGTTGTTTTCCCTCCTATGAGCAGGTCTTCCTGGACATACATGTGTGTGTGTGTGTGTGTGTGTGTGTGTGTGTGTGTGTGTGTGTGTGTGTGTGTGTGTGTGTGTGGTTTTAGAATAAGGGGCTATGCTATTTGTGTTTAAAAAGTCATGTAATAAAGTAATTTTCTTATGATTAATGATAGTGAACTTTTACATGGAAATGAGTCAGAGCTATCTTTGCAAACAACACTAGTGGCATAAGGATTGTGAACAGAATTCATAATGCCAGAATGTGTCCTCATGAGTCAATATAGTGATTTGTCCAAATTGTCTATTTCTTCTCTGTTTCTCGGCTTGACTGAAATTTATCACACATACAACATTTACAATCCATGTCTGTATCAAAAGAATGAACCCTGAAAATACTAATACTGTTCTCTTCACCCACTTTGCATTAGCAATATTACTGTACCTGAAACACAGCTACTTGTGGTCTTATCAAAATTAATGCAAAGTTTCATAAATTTTCTGCAGCCTTCTGATATGGGGACAGGGAAGGTTCCCTTGGGAATTATGGCTAAGAACTGTAATTGATTAATTAGTACATGAATCAAATGAAAACTTTAATCACAAATTTAAAAATTGCCTACCAATTAATTGGTGAGGCTAAAAGTGAGGAGCCCAACAGTGTTCATGCCTCAATGATGTTCCATCATCACCCTATGCCAATTTTGATGAAGAAGAAAATACGACTTCAGCAACAGAGTGATCAATGCCTGGAATGCACTACCTGACTCTGGGGATTCTTACCCAAACCCCAAAAAATTTAACCTTAGACTGTCTACAGTCGACCTCACCCCATTCCTAAGAGGTCTGTAAGGGGCGTGCATAAGCGCACCACTGTGCCTACCGTCCCTGTTTTACTGTCCTATTGTCCTCATTTATCTGTACTTCTTTGCTTATGTTTATATTTATACCATACCTGCTATCTTGTACATGTTTTGACAAAATAAATAAATAAATAAAAAGAGGAAAAACAACTTTAAGAAGCACTCTCCTTTTTGGAGCTTAGGCCACATTCAGTGTGAAACTATTGCAACATAAAAGTTTCCTCACTTGAAAAACTGTCAAGTGACTTCCGGTTCCGGATCGCTGCATCGCGGACGCTCCTCGTTGAGCGCCTTTCCTTTTCCCCGTTAAAGCCGCCAGAACAGCTGTCTGGCGGCTTGAAAGTCTCTGCCCCGGGCAAAGGGGAGAGATGAGAGCCGGACAGGTGGGGTAGAGCCCCCCCTAGTGCCCCAAGTGTCAGCTAGGGGCGCGAAAGGTGAGGGCTCCCCAGCCAGCCTGTCTCTTGCTCCGGGGACTTGGAAACCTCCGCTTTTGCGGAGCAAGATGCTGTGACCACCCGCTGCTTCGTGAATGGGATTACAACTACTTAATTGTTTAAACAAGCAGACAGAGAGAGACAGGATTTTAAAGGGCAAGTACAGATTTTTTTTTTCTTTCAACTCCACTGCTGATTTTCACTTCGGAAGAAACTAAGTAACAGTTATTAGGCTACAACATGGCGATCGGAGAAAGTGGGAGGAGAAGTGAAAGTAACTTTCGTTTCCCTAGCAGCTTTTTTTCTTATGGAAATTTTTGATTTTGAAAGTTGGCTTTACTCTCTCTGTCTCCCGATTCTGGATTAAATAATAACTGACAATTTTTTAAAAATAAAATTCTATCTGGCTTTGGAATTTGAAAGAATTTTAAAAGAAATTTAAAAGAACTTTAACTAGAGGCTTGGCTTTTTCTTTGTTCACCACTGGAAATACTAAAATGGCTTCAAAATCTGGAAAGATTGTTTTGAATAAAAGAATGGATTATTCATCTGGTTATATTTCTAAAATGCAACTTACCACTGAGTTAACACCCCCAAAGTCTTTAACACCTGAAAATTTAATAAGTACCTTAAAGATTATGAAAGATGAACTTATTGTTGAATTTAACCAAAAAATTAGTGAAATAGATAATAAAATGCAGGCTGCTTTAAAGAATATTGACCAACAAATTAGAAATGATGTGTTGGAGGTATGTAAAGGTCTAGCAACAAATATTGAAGTTTTGGCAAACCGCATTGAAGAAAACAAACAAGTTTTGACAACTTCAGTAGAATATATAGATAAAATACAAAATGACATTGCAAATTTTGAAACAGAGGTGTTAATGACGCAATTCAGATCCATGGAATTTGCCATAAGGGTCAGGGGGTTGAAAGAAGGATTATATGAAGATTTGAAAGGAAGGATGGTGGAAGCTTTGGAGCAGGTGTCTGGACTGTCTAAAGAAGAACTAGCCAGGCAAATTGATAAAATATATAGAATCAACTCCTGGTATGCAAAACAAAAACACCTACCAAGGGATATTGTAATATACTTTACTACAAGAGCCTTACGGAATAGGATTATACAGGCGACGTTTAAAAATAACCTGCAGGTGAATGGCCAGGAACTGATGATATGGAAAGAAATTCCCTCTAAAATGCTCAAAGCCAGAAAAGATTATACCTTTCTGATTGATGAATTTAAAAGGTTAAATTTACATTACAAATGGGAAGCACCAACAGGAGTTGCAGTGAAATTTCTGGGAAAAAGATATCGGCTTAATACAACAAAGAAAGCTATTGAATTTTATGTCAACGTCTTAAAGGCTGATATATCCAAGATTCCAGAGGAAAGATGTATGAAAACAAAAGAGGAGGAGGAGGGAAAGCCATCCCTTCCTCTTCAAATCGAAACAGATTTACAAAATTTAAATGATTGGCAGAGCCAGACAGATGTCTACAGTCTGGAAAAGGAGATGGAAGATCGGGGTCAGATGGGAGGCGAGTTGACAACTACAAAATTATCAAGTTACAAAAAGATGCAACCATCATCAAGATACAACAAGATGCAGTGTTGAAGTTTATTGGACAGATGGTTGCCATTATGACTGTACTTTTCTTTTTCCCTTCTTTCCTTAATTTTTTTTTCTTTTCTTTACTTCTTGCATTCTTTTTTTTTTCTTTTGTTTTTTTTGGGGGGCTTATTCAAAGTATTATTAATTCTTTTTAAAGATTTAGAACTTTTTTGAACCTAATAATTTAATACATAGTAACATTTTGTTACTAATAGAGTGGTAGAATTTATGATGAAGTTTAAGGTTTTTGTATTATTATTTAGTTATTTTTTGTGTAATATCAATTTAAGTTTTATTTAATTGTGAGAAAGATTTGGAATTGTTATCTATCCAGTTATAAAATATTACAATTAGATTTAACATTTTTTTTTTTGGGAGGAAGGTTATTTAAAGTTTGGAATTAGTGCTTATAATCTGATATATAGTAATAGTAAGTTATTTATATACTGATTGATTTTATGATGAAGTTTAAGGTTTTTGTATTTAATACTTAGTCATCATTTATGTAATAATCATTTAATTCTTAGTTAACAGTGAAGAAATGTTGTGAAGGGTAGATGATTGAAAGGAGGAGGAAGGAATTTTTATTAGTGTACAATTTGGAGTTGAAGTTTTAAAAAAATAAGGTGGAAGTCAAAATTTTTTAATTTAATTTAAATTTATTTTATTGATATTATGCCCTGTACTCTCTCTGGGAAGTCCGGGGGGGAGGGGGGAGGGAAAGGGGTGGGTTAGGGGGGAGAAAAATTAAAAAAAATGTTTGTACTTTCTATTTAATGTTTAGCTATTATCTATGTAATTTTGTACTAATAAAACTTTTTGGGAAAAAAAAAAAAAAAAAAACTGTCAAGTGAGAGATGGTATGGTATGGAGGTTAAGGTGTTGATCTAGGAGAAGACCCATATTTTAGTTTATTTTAAGCCACAAAAACCGAGTCTGTGATTTTGGTCAATTACTCTCTTGCCGTCCATCTTGTTGTTGTGGGTAAACTTTCTTGCACAAAAGTGAATATAAATTAAAAAAAGCAAATTATATTGTGCTCACTAAAATGTATTGCCAACATATTTTAGGTATAAATTTTACAGAAAATTAATATTTTTCTTAATGTTTTTACAATTAATGTTGTAAATTTTATATCCAATCTCTTAGAAGGAATGCACAGTAGGATTTTCTCACTGTGCTGTCTTCAGTGTAGAATTATAGGTAGTCCTTGGATTATAATAGCAATTGGGACCAGAATTGTTATTACTAAATGTCATAGTTGCAAGGTGCAATGTCACTTGACCATATCACTTCTTAAGATGGCAATTCCAGCAATTCCAGTTTCCATCATTAATTGAGGACCAAGCCGGTTGTCAAATGTGGACATCACATGACTGCAAATTATAACTTCTTGCCATCTTCCCCATTAACTGTGATTGTGGGAAGCTGGCAGGGAATGTTGGGAAGTGCGATTGTGTGATTACAGCTTGCTGCAACATCATTTTTGCAAACTGGGCGCCAAGTGCCCAGATCACAATAATGTGACTACAGGGATGATGCAATGGCTGGAATTATGAGGATCTATCACAAGTTTCATTCAGTATCACTGTAAATTTGAATGGTCACTGAACAAATGGTTGTAACCCAAGAACTACCTGTATTGCCATAAGATTTAGATCAATTTTCACACAAACTCATACATTGGAATGTAGCTCCAGAATTCCCAGCCTGTCATGACCCAGATTCAGAACTCAGATTCTGAATCTGAAGAAGATGTTCTAGCTGAACCTGTGGAATGTCAGCCCTAGGAGACACCAGGCCAAGAATCAAATGAGGCTGATTAAATACAGGTACTACCTGGATAGCAGGAGCAATCAAATCAAGAAGACAAAGTCTCCCTGACCCTATGCCCAGCGAGTAGAGAGCTGAGGTGAGCCATCAGGCTATTTGTAAAGCAAGGGAGTAAATCTTTTGAAGTATTTGTTTTTATCAAAAGGAGAAATCTGATTAGTCTACCTTTGTTTTTCTTAAAGAATGCTTGAGATTCACCAGAATCATACATATACAATTATTCCGAACCTGCACATCTATTGTATCCAAAATCTACAATTATACAAATGATAATGTAGTAAATTATTTCCCCTCCTTTTAGGATGGATATACAGTAAATATATATATTCACTCACTCACTCACTCACTCACTCACTCACTCACTCACTCATTCATTCATTCAAACTTTTTTTTTATATTGTGAGCAACCTGGAATAATAATAGAGTTGACTGGCCTATAAATCTAATAGGTAAATATACACATTATTTTGCATGGGTGTACCTGGCCTAGCATAACTGTTATGTATAGAGATTCCATTCTCATCACAAGAAATTGTTCTGCTGTAGTACCAATTTTGACAGCATGTGTTTGGCACTAAGCCAGTGAGATAAAACCATTTTTCTAGTCCATGACCTTTCCAAAATAGCTGGTTGATTTGATTGTAGAGGTGATTGTGATTATTCTGGGAAACTTCAGTAACTACAAAGAGGCCAAACTGATCACTAGCTCAGCAACTGATGCTCATTGTGACATATCTAGAACTTTTTCTGTTCATTTTCTTTGTAATACATGTAGTAGGTCATAGCTTGGATCTAGTTATAATGACTGTATAGTAAAACTAGTTTTGGACTGGGAAATGAGGAGATATCTATGACAACTTTATCAACAGCTTCCTCCTGAGGTTTAGATTACCAGTGAGAAATCTTTGAAGGACCCCATTAAAATGATATTTCCCCAGAGACTTCAGACCTTAGGGAGTTTTTGATTGACAAGATTTATAATCCTGTTGAGGTCTTATCTCTAAATACTTTTCTACCTCATTTCCTTACATCTTCTTTCAACCAGTCCACATTTAGCTTTCTGATTTTCACATGCCTTGGAGACAACTTAGGCAAAGTTGTCTCTGCTTTCTCAGTCCTTTTTTCCACAGAGGGAAACAAAGCATTGCCCTTTCCCAGTATCAAGACAAATGGTCCATATGTGTTCCCACATTTGAATTTTTCTATGCATTGCATTGTATTTTTGTAAGCTTTATCAGTTCTCAACAGTTAAACTGTTGTACACAGTACCAAAGGTGATCAGTTAGGCAACTGCCATCTTGTCCAATAGGTTGAAGGTCTAAGTTATTAGGCAAAGGTATTTTCCATATTTTGGATCTGATCTTTTAATTTGAGATTCCAAGGGTAAAATCTGGTCATGCTGGTATGCAAAGAATGCATATTGTTAAACGATGATTTCTTTCTTTACAACAACCATACTTGTACATTAGATAAATGACTGGATGAGAACAGTTGTCTGCATTACCTGTGCTACTGTCTTCTTTGCATTCAGCTCTTGAGAGCTTATTTATATGCTTTGAGATTACATTTTCTTCTCCTTTCTGGATACTCAACATTAGTAGTACAAGAGTAATTAGTAATTAGATTGGACTGCTGTAATGTGCTTTACATGAGATTTCCAAAGACAATTTGGAAATTGTAATTAATCCAAAATGCACATGTGAGGCTATTAACTGAGACTGTGCATTATGATTACATTTTATCTGTAGATTGCCAGTTGTTCGGGCTCTCAGTTTGTTTCTGGCCTAGTCAGATACAGTTTTTGACTTTTAAGGTTTTCAGCATTTAGGGTTGAGGGTGCAAAAAAGAATGCTTGTTCATATATTCAAACAGTAAGAGATTTTTCTTCAAAGACTGCAGGATAGGTCAACTTGACAATGGAACTGTGTGGAATGCTCTTTTTCAGGGAAGTTCATCTGGTTTATTTTAATGCCAGGCAAAGACCATCTGCCTCCATTGCCTTCTTTGTTCAATTTATTGTGTGTTGTTTTTGGGTTCATCATTATAATGCTTCCACTCTTTTATACTGCAATATTTAACTACTTCTGCTTTAATATTTTCAACATTTTATTAACCTGCTCACTGATTTATAAAGCCCATCCTTCAAAAAAAAAAGCAACTAACATGCAACTCTATATGTTGTTCAGTAAATCAGAATTCATTCACAGAAATAATCATTCACATTTATGTCAAGCAGTCTGGTTTAGTAAAAAGCTTCAAGATTGCTAAAAATATAATAATGTTATGTCAGAAACCATTTTAAGTGTATTTCTAATGGCCACAGGATTATATTCACATATAACCTATCCTGCTGAAAGTATCAAGCTCTAAACCTTTCATCTGGAAAAATGACATGAAAAATGGTTTGTCAGAATTTAGGCAGCCTGGCAATGGATGGAGTAACAGAGTGGGTGGCATCGTAATGCCAATTTCTTTGTGACAGAGCAAGCTAGCAAATTGTCCAAACATATGTTGATTTTTTTACAGAAAATAATCCATTTAGCTAAGAATGGTGGCAGTCAACTTAGGAGAAAAGACTGGCATAGTCTTTCTACACCAATAATCAAAAATGCTCAGGGAAATAAAATAAAATACAATTTGTAGTTCCCAAAAGCCATAAAACAATTTCCCAAATGTTTTGCCATCACAAGGCAAGCTCCAGTAGTTGTGAAAATGGGATTATAATTGATTATGCTTTTATTACTATTAGTATTACCCACACAATTAATCATTTAGTCTTTAATCCTATGCTCAGTAATGCCCACTTAAGTCAATGCAATTTCTAAAACTGAACCTGCAAGTCTAAATATGCTTGAAAGAGCATCCCATTAAAACTATGGAACCTATTTTATTTTAAAAAATAGCCTATTAAAGATGAAAAATACACTTCAAGATTATATTCTTAAAACCCAATTATTACCATTTTTAATGTAGGAGAGACCAGGCAGAACCCAATGGTGGGGGTCAAACACGTCATCAGTTTGGAATTCTTACATAACCACAAGAGACTGACTCCAGCCCCCAATGAGTTCCATTTATTCTTATCTAGTGCCAATTGGCCTTGACCATTAGTAGATTGGATTCTTGTGTAAGTAACAAGTAATAAACTTAGTGCTTTGAACTTCCCCGTCACTTGCACCTGACATTAAAAATCTAGGGAACTCCAAATCCCTTTGTATCTCCAGTACTGAGATACAGTTTCATGTAACTTTGTACAAGTGAACTCCAGAATGATCAGAACTTCACAAAAGTGCTAGATTTCTGTGACTTATTTACTGTTATTTCAGAAAATGAATCACTGTCAGAATGGTATATACAGTCCACATACCCTTAAGCTTTCAAAGAAGATAGTTTTACATGACTTCCACCTAGTATCCAGGCTGTTGACTCAATGTATGGGACAGCTGTGCAGCTGGAAGCAGAAAGCTGAACTTTTGTTCTAACACACCATTGTTATGTTTCATAATGATATAATCTGCATTCATTTCCAATCTAAAGAAGTCTGAATTAGAAGAAATGTTTTATAATGCATATCTTACTCAGATGCTTATGAATTAAGTATATAGAATTAATTACTCACGAAACAGAGAAGTGGATTCAAAATTCTTTTTAAAAATAGTATTTCAAAAAATATCAGAAAGAAGTGGACTCTAATGGGGAAAAATAATGGCCCCAAAAGAAAGAATTAAATGCACTAGTAAAATGACTGACAGCTAATAATTATACCCAGCAATAAATGTTGGATTTAACTTGTTATCTGACAAATATAATTAAAGGTATCCTTCATCAAAATTGCAGGATTGTGTTCAAGAAACACTGCTTAGAACTATGCTAGAAATCCAGAAACACAACAAAATTAGAGTCCTGATAAAACTGCATGGGTTCTGCATGGATTCTGTGAATGAACACTGTAAAGTATTAAAAAGAAACATCTAGAATATGGATTTACAAACCATAAAGTCTGCTTTCTCATCAATGTCTCTTACATTATATTTTACTTCTCATGCAATGAATATAGGGATACAAAGAACAAGCTGAATTAGTTTGAATAATGCAATGCCCTCTGGTCAAGAAGGAAGTGGGATCTAACCTAATGAAACTCATTGACTTTTGCTGCACTTTGCCTATTTTGAATAGGACCTTTATAGAAATTTGGATCATTAAACACAAAACCATGTTAGTACACAGCAAATACCTCAGTGTTAAGAGTTACATAGATATTGACACAATGCATTATTAATCAGCCCAGTGCCAAACTACTTTCTGTACTTGGCCAATCAGCCATGGTCAGATCACAAAGCAACCTGCAGTTTAAACATACATATATTATTTGTGAATGAGTGGTGGAATGGGCTAAAAAGATGGAAATACAGTCTCTTAAATAGCTCCTCTTCATTTATTAATTTTGATTCTCAGGATATCAGTACATCTGCAAAACATAGACCAAATCATTAGCTGGCTTGGAAACACTCAAGTAGTCTTTTACTCAACTCTATCCATAAAACTGAATTTTTCTGTATTCAAACAGTCACAAAAAATTCATAGATTTATCCCAAAATTTTCTGGGCCAGTGCTTTCCTACTGCCCCATGAAGCAAGGTATAGTATACACTCCTATGATCTAATAGAGCATGTTTTACCACTGAAGTTTGTATATAAAGATATAAAATGTACAAAAGAAAAACTACTGAATACGTTCCACTGAATAGAAAGCAGTATTATCCAGAGAATTTCAAACATATTACTTTGTGATTCCCATGACCTTTCTTATAGTCAAAAGAAGTTTTAATGGAATTAGAACAATGTAAGGTAGAAAAACAAGATGAAAACAGTATTAGAAATATCTGAGGCAAAGGCTAAATAATATTAGTGGCTACCACTT
The DNA here is from genome assembly GCA_023053685.1 of Diadophis punctatus similis. Classification (NCBI taxonomy): domain Eukaryota; kingdom Metazoa; phylum Chordata; class Lepidosauria; order Squamata; family Dipsadidae; genus Diadophis; species Diadophis punctatus. Next base: position 36,394,649 of record JALIGW010000001.1, on the reverse strand, counting down.
TTAAAAGTATCAAAATTGTTTATTTATCAGTGATTATCAAAATATCAAATCTTTATTTTGGTCCTAGACCAGCATAAGAGGAAAGCATAGACAACATATCAGAAACTAAAAAAATATGAGAAAACTAGAAGATATTAAAACATAAAGTATTTATAAAAATCTATAAGAATCCAAAACAAGGGGTAGGAGAATTAGATGGGTATAATGGCCATAAAAGTTTAGAATATGGAAAACTATCATTCCAGTGCCGAAGAAGCCCACCATCAAGGAACTGAATGACTACAGACCAGTTGCTCTAACATCTGTAGTTATGAAAACCTTTGAAAGGCTAGTGCTGTCCCACTTGAAAACCATCGTGGATCCGCTGTTAGACCCCCTGCAATTTGCATACCAACCAAATAGATCAACAGATGATGCTGTTAATATGGCTCTGCACTACATCCTACAACATCTTGAATCTCCAAAGACCTACGCAAGGGTCCTCTTTGTAGACTTTAGTTCAGCATTCAATACCATCATTCCAGACATTCTTCTAACTAAGCTAAACCAGCTAGCAGTACCTGAACACACTTGTAAGTGGATCATGAGCTTCCTAACAGACAGGAAGCAGCAGGTGAAGCTAAGCAGAATACATCAGATACCTGTACAATTAGCACAGGGCCCCCCAAGGCTGTGTGCTCTCTCCACTTCTCTTCTCTCTATATACCAATGATTGCATCTCAAACAATCCATCTGTTAAACTACTGAAGTTTGCAGATGACACAACAGTGATCAGTCTCATTCGAGACAATGATGAATCCACATACAGATGGGAGGTTGAAGAACTGGGCTCGTGGTGCGACCGGAACAACCTGGAACTGAACACACTCAAAACCGTAGAAATGGTGGTAGACTTTAGGAGAAACCCTCCCATACTACCACCTCTTACAATACTAGACAATACAGTATCAACAGTAGAGACCTTCAAATTTCTAGGTTCTACCATATCTCAAGATCTAAAATGGACACCTAACATCAAAAACATCATCAAAAAAACACAACAAAGAATGTTCTTTCTGTGCCAACTCAGAAAGCTCAAACTGCCCAAGGAGCTGCTGATATAGTTCTACAGAGGAATGATTGAGTCGGTCTTCTGCACCTCTATAACTGTCTGGTTCAGTTTTGCAACCAAACAAGACAGACACAGACTTGAGGATAATTAGAACTGCAGGAAAAAACAATTACTACCAACCTGCCTTCCATTGAGGACCTATATACTGCACAAGTCAAAAAGAGGGCTGTGAAAATATTTACAGACCCCTCAGATCCTGGACATAAACTGTTTCAACTCCTACCCTCAAAACGATGCTATAGAGCACTGCACACCAAGACAACTAGACACAAGAACAGTTTTTCCCTGAATGCCATCACTCTGCTAAACAAATAATTCCCTCAACACTGTCAAACTATTTACTAAGTCTGTACTACTATTAATCTTCTCATCGTTCCTATCACCCATCTCCTCCCACTTATGACTGACTGCATGACTGTATTGTTTGTATCCTTACGATTTATATTGACTGTTTCCTAATGTGATTTGATTGCTTATTTATATCCTATGACTATCATTAAGTGTTGTACCTTATGATTCTTGATGAATGTATCTTTTCTTTTATGTACACTGAGAACATATGCAGCAAGACAAATTCCTTGTGTGTCCAATCACACTTGGCCAATAAAGAATTCTATTCTATTCTATTCTATTCTATTCTATTCTATTCTATTCTATTCTATTCTATTCTATTCTATTCTGTTCTGTTCTGTTCTGTTCTGTTCTGTTCAATTCTATTGGCTATAAAATTACAGACCTATCAAATTCATCTAATTTGATGAACTAGATGCTCAATAAATCTAATTTATTGCACAAGTCATCATCCAACAAATTTTCAGCACTGCAGCCCAGTACCTCACAACATTGTATAATTTAGCAGGGTAGTATGTGCAATCAGCAGGGAAGAATAGAAGTGTCCTTTGCACCCAAGTATTTATGCAGGAACAGTGAGATGAGGCTAGTACAAATGTCTTTGTAGTATAGGCCCTAGAGAAGCACATGTCCTGCTTTTTCTGTGTCCAGAATCACAGAGAAATTGCCTCTCCAAGTAAAGAATATTGGCCTTCAAAGACAGCTGAGGGGAGAGCATTTTTTAAAGAATCTGAAAAATTTACAGCAGACTCAAAATATTCAAGAAGCATAAAAGCATTCTAAATAAATAAAAACATTTTATTATTAAACCTTTTACCACAATTTAAGAATCATGACCATAAAATACAAACAATCCATATGCTTTATAAATTGATTAAAGTTATAATTGCATAATATATCAGAATCCTATTTCAGATGTTGATAGTGGTGGCTATTTTACCCATTTTAGTGGTACAACCATTGCAAATTATTTACATTATCCTTGTGATCTGACCTCAATATATGTAGTAAAAAAAAATCTCATATTTTATTTATCTCCTTATTTAAAGATATGCTTTCTCATTGGTGATTTAATCCCTCTTATTTATGGAGATACTTCCTGAAATTGTTGTAATTTTTTTAAAAAAATATATCTTCAGAGTAAAAAATTAAGAACATCTGAATAAAATATTGAAAGTAGACTACATTCAGTACAAAACTAAATTCTACTTATATAATGGGACTTGTTTCAATCTTACCCATTCCACGCACTCCAATTTGACTTTAGAGCAGGGGTGTCAAACTTGCGTTGCCATGGCGGCGTCAATTTTTTGCCCTTCACTAAACCAGGAATGACACATCCGGCCTACGGGCCCCGAGTTTGACAGTCCTGCTTTAGAGCATCTCCCATCCTTGCAGAATATGAAAATACTCAAAAGTTATTAAGAATCCAGTCCACTTGTGAACTAACATCTTCCAGCAGAATGACACAACTAGGTACAACCCAGCATTCAAATACCAACAATAAAAGCCAAATGAATATAAAATATTAAAATCATCTTATGCTATCAAAGAAAAATAAGTGGTGCTAGGAAAGAAACAATATTTTTATCAAGAAACTATCAAGGTAAAAACATACTCAAATCTAGCAAGGCAGACTAGTTATATAAAAACAATCAGAAAAATTCATGCTCCCATGCACTAGTGAGGTTACTGAACCTGATAACAAAACATCTGCAAGAAAGTAAGCTCAGAAAACACTTGAAATGAGCTGACCTCTGAACTATATGTATTTTCTGCTCTTGTATGGTTATAAAAATCTAAATAGTTCTGAAAACATCTTATCACTACGGTACTATTCTGTATTTAGGAGTGAAGTTGTATGGCATGTTTACTCAGGAACTGAGGATTTGTATTTTGGTCAGAATATTGCTGCTGTTACAGTAAAAAATTATATCTGAGCCAGTTTCTATCACCATCATTTCAATGATATCTTATAAGTATAATTATATATATATATATATATATATATATATATATATATATATATATATATATATATATATATATATATATATATATATATATATATATATATATATATATATATATACATACATACATACATACATACATACATACATACATACATACATACACCATTTTAAGTCCCAAAATATATTACCAATAGCATTATTTATTGTTATATTTCAGTGGAGACTGAGAAAAAACTAGCCTCATAAAACTCATCTAATGAATTTGTATTAGATCAAAAATATGAGAAACTGTGCCTTTCCATTCTGTAGATCAATCATACAATTATAAAATCATAGAAATGGAAGGGGCCCTATAAGTTATTGATTTCAATTCTCTACTCAATACAGGAATCCCTTATTAAAATATTCCAGACAAATGACAGGTTAGCCTTTAATTAACTGCATCAAAGTAGGGGGAGCCCCAATTTCACTGGAAAATTGATTCCACTGTCAAACTGCTTCTACCATTAGGATAATTCATTTGGAATCTGCTTTTCTGTAACTTAAATCCATTATTCAGAGTCCGGCCCTCTGGAATAAGCAATAATAAATACTGGCCTCCTTTTAGATATTCAAAAAGAAGTTTTATATTTGTTCCTTGGTTATCTTTCCTCAGGACTAAACATACCAACTTTCTTTATTCAGACAGTCCCTGATTTTTTTCATTTCCCTTCTCTAAATCTGTTCTAATTTCTTTGAAATTTGTTGTACTTTGATGCTCAGAACTATTTGAAGTATGGTTTCATCAAAACAGTAGTATAGAATTATTTCTTCTCAGAAAATAGAAGTAACATTTCAGTAGATTCAGGCTTTTCCTTTCTTTCCTGCAACATTAATCTGCTGATTCTCATTCAGTTTGCAGTTACTCTATCAAGATCTTTTGCACAAGCACTCTTGCCAAGCCAGATATCCTTGATGATTTTTTTTCTGCACAAAAAATTATATTATACTATTACATTCTGCAAATGTTCTTGATGTTTACAGATGAAGTTTGCAATTTTAATGCAATTTAAAATTAAATAAATAAATGTATAGAATTAAGCGTATGCCATCTTAAAGAAAAGTGTAAGCCTGATAATATTGATAACACCACTATTTGGCATATTTTAAGAGAAGAGAAGGGAAATAATAAAAAAAAAATTAATAAATAAAGGAAAGGAGCAACAGTAAAAACAATGTTGGGAAACTACATTGTCTTAAATTCCCTTCCACTGTATCCAAGTGATGATTGCATTAACATATTTGTAAACACTGGAACTGTTTCTAATTACTGACTTTACAGCAATTATTTCCCTCTTAAAAAACTGTACTCTTAAGTGTCTGATTTTACCTTGTGTGATATTAATATATAGGGAAGCTATTCTTGCTAAAATTTAATGAAACGTCTGTTCTGAATTTATACTATTTATTTTTACATTGCTTAATATTTCCAAAATTTGGTTTTCAAATCTGATATTGCCTGCAAAGTGTCTCTTTTTCAATGCCAAACCACATTTGTCCTTGCAGCCATCAACTTATGTCTCATAAAATAGTGATTTTTTAAAAAAAATTACTGTGAAATAATTACTAGTTTAGAAAATAAACCTGGTGTTTCAATTAAAACTTCATTTTTAGTATTTTTTTTAAATAATGCTGTGTATTTCTTCCCAGTACTTTTGTGAGGATTTTTTTCCCCACACAACTACTTACACATCATAAACTGCTCCTTCTGTATCATCACATTTCAGCTTTTTCTGTTGTATAATTTATCTATTTCTGCAATTATTGAAAGACCTTTGCAATTATTGAATCTTTTATAAAATATTTTTACTATTTTTTAAACTTATAGCATGTGTTAAATTTTATTATTTTTTCTGTAAGTCTTACCATTGCTGTAACTGTATAAAAATTTGCATTAATTTTATCATACAATGTTCTACTTTTTCTCTCTGCTTGTCATATTTTAATAGCAATTTATATGCAGGGCATAGTAGACTTATTAATATATGCATCTTGATTATGTTTAAATGTTTAAATTCAGACATTCGGCTTAAAAACCCTCCTCCTATCTTAAGTTTTAATTCCTACAGCAATCTGTAAATACATCAATCATGGTAGATTTTGGCCTTCATCACACCAGGTAATTTTCCTTTAATCCTCAGCAAAAAAAGTTTCATGCAAGTATCATGTAAGAATTTATTTTAAAAAAATAACAAAAGGGTAATTAGAATGTTGATTTTGCAAAGTTATAAACAGACTAAGGGGCCAGACGCATTAAAAATAAGATTGTGAAATTAAATATAAGAATCCTTATCAGTTGTTTAAAATCTTATTAAAATATATGAAGATTGTCCATGACAAAATGTGTGTTAGATAAAAACATAGCAAGAAACTTTGAAGGCAGGACACTAGAGACAATCAGAAAGAACTAAAGTGTCAACGTTTTGACTGACAAACCCAACCAAAGCAAGCATGACCAAGACAATCCACTTTCTTAATGCAAAACTTTGAGTACATCATATTGGCAAAGATGAGGGCAAAACCAGATCTAACCATTTCTCACATAAACCTACATAGTTAAAGTTCAGGTCTTCCCTCCCCCCTATTAGACCAGGTCACATTGTCCAGTGGAGACTCCTGGTATTGCTGTGAGAACGGGGCGTTGTTCCTTACCTGAACGCCCCTTCTCGTAGGGCGGAGCGAGCCTCCAAGAATGGGATGATCCAATCCATCAGCCAATCAGGACTGAGTCTGACTCTATAAAAACTGTCACCCCGAAGGGCACCCCCTCTTGAGACGAAGGACGGAGTCAGACCCATAGTGTAATAACCTAACCAAATTTTCTTAACAGCAGGTAAGCATATAACCCAACTATAGGACTAATAATAATAACCCAACAGGGAGGGACTTGGAGGCTCGCTCCGCCCTACGAGAAGGGGCGTTCAGGTAAGGAACAACGCCCCGTTCTCCATAGTGGGCGGAGCGAGCCTCCAAGAATGGGACATGCCAAAGCAGTTACGTCCCCTAGGGAGGGCAGACAGATATTCATGCTGTCCCTCAGCCGACAAGGCTGGCTGCAGAACATGCCGTCCACAGGCAGCCTCAGATGAGGCGAACTGATCGACCTTGTAGTGTCTTATAAAGGCCACCGGAGAGGACCAGGTAGCCGCCCTGCACACCTCCGCCAGAAAGGCTCTGGCCGTCCATGCCGCCATTGTGGTGGCACTACGTTGAGAGTGTGTGGTTAGCCCAGTCGGGCGAGGAAGGTTCTGATCATTGTAAATGTCAGACATGACCGTCCGGATCCAGCTACCAATCAGCGCTGACGATGCCCTGTTTCCCCTGGAGTTCGGATGGAAACAGACAACATTGCCTCCGAGCGCCAGAATGGAGCTGTATGGACGCTGTAGATCCTGACCGCTCTCCGTACGTCAATGGTGTGCCACTGGCACTCCAAGTCCGACGAGGACTGGGTACAAAATGAGGGCAAAACCGGTACTTGCGCCCTATGGAAGAGAGTGTTAACCTTGGGGTTAAAAGTCGGATCTAAGCGAAGTACAACCCTATCGAGGTGAAACACACATAGGACCTCACGGGCCGATCGGGCTGCCAGCTCCGATATCTGACGTGCCGATGTTATGGCCACCAGAAATACGACGTTTAGAGCTAATTGCTCCAGCGACCCCATGCGACGAGGTTCGTACGGTCCTTTAGTCAGGGTGATAAGCACCCGCGGAAGATCCCACGTTGGGTACCTGAGGACCACAGGAGGGGGGATGTTAGAGGCCGCCGTCAGGAATCGTTGTATCAGCGGGTGTGCAGACAGAGACTCGGCCGTTTGGCAGGTGAGTACGGTGGAGAGTGCTGCGACCTGTCATCGGAGCGTGATGGGGGCCAACTCCTTGTCTAGCCCTGCTTGTAGAAAGCGCAGACTGCCCACGATTGTGAGGTCCACTGGACACAGGGAAGTGGCCGAACACCAAGTACAAAGGGACCGCTACGTGGAGGTGTTGCAATGATGGCCTTGGGCACCCCTCGGTGGCTCAAGGTGCTCCGGTCAAGTGCCAAGCGGTCAACTTGCACCCGTGCGGGTCCGGTTGTGTCATGGACCCTCTGGGTAAGTGAAGACGCGGTTAGTGGATGCCCTGCGGGATCAGAGCCAGAGGAGTGATGGTGGAGAGGAAGCCCCACGGCCAGGGACAGCGGAGGGCGTCTGTGTCCACGGCCCCGGGAAACCTGCAGCAAGAGACAAACCTGTGGAGCCGGGCGTTGAGCAGCGTGGCAAACAGGTTGAGTACCGGTAGGCCTAACCGCTTCACCAGTTCCTGGAAGAGGTTCCTGGTGAAGGCTCCACACCGCCGGGTCCACCGCATTGCGGCTGAGCCAATCCGTGGTCTTGTTGCCCACCCCCGGGATATGCTCCAATCGGAGCGAGAGGGGGCGACACTCCGTCCAGAGTCCCAAGGACTTGGCCTCTGACCTCAGGCCCCTGGAGACCCTGCCACCCTGGTGGTTTAAGTGTGCCTTGGTGGTGACGTTGTTGGTCATCGACCGGACATGTTGTTTGTGGAGGATGTGTTTCTGGAAACACTCCATGGTTAATTGGAGGTCCACCTCCGCTCGCGAGTGTGATGACGGTCGGTTTAATATGTCATCCAAATAACAGTGCATTCGGACTGGATGGCCCGCATGCTAGCCGCAAGGGCTGTTAGGACCTTCGTGAAGACCCGCGGGGCGGGGGAAAGATGAAATGTCTTTGGTGGGAGGGCCGAATTGGTACACGGAGGTAAGCCTCCGTAAGATCTATTGAAGACATGAAGTCTCCCTGTCGCACACACGACAGTATCGACTGTAGCATGTGCATCTGAAACCTCGTATATGCGATGAATGTGTTAAGTCGCTTGAGGTCAAGCACTGCACCCCACCCACCCGAGAATTTTCTGACGAGGAACAAGTTGGAGTAGAATCCTTGCCCCTGTTGGTCCTCCGGTACCCGCCAGATGGTGTTGATATCCAGCAATTGCTGGATAGCGGCCAGCATTAAAAACCGCGTTTGGGAATTGGAGGACAGGGGGTACCTCATGAACAATCCCGGGGGGTTGGAGAGTCGGTCGAGCGTGAGACCGGATGTAATGGTCCCCCGCACCCAACAATCCGTTGTCGTATCCTCCCATCGCCTGGCAAAAGGCGCAGGCGACCCGCAATGGGAAGGACTGAGGATCTACTTGTAGCGGTGGAAGGAGCGCCTGGGTCGGTCCGCCATGGGCTTGTCCTGCCCCTGATTCTGCCGTCCCCCTGCTTGAGATCTATCCTGTCTGTATCTGGGGGCGCTGCAGGGACGGCGAGGTGGGGGTGTAGGGGGGTAGGAAGGTTGTACTTTCGTTTGTCCTTGGACTCTACAAGGTAAGAGTCCAACGCTTCCCCAAAGGGGACTGACCCTGGACCGGGGCAGTGGCCAGGCGCCACATGTGACGTGCATCCAACTGCCACCCCCGGAGCCAGTGCATCCTACGAGCCACCCCGGAAGCCCCCTTCGATCTAGCCGCGAAGGGTAGCATCCAAGGTGAACTGTGCCACCGTAATCAGTTTGTTGATGTCCTGGCGAGTTCCCGCATCGGAGGATTGCTCCTGCAGGGTCTCGAGCCGGCGGGTGGACATTCTGCAAAGGAACGAGGCCGTTGTTGACACCTTGACTGACCAGGCGGCCGGCCGACGCACCCGCATGACGGCTTGCACGGTGCGGCGATCCTCAGGGCGCAGGAGTTCCTCGCTATCCCCTGGCATGGGGTTGGCAGAGCACCGCGCCTCAATGGGCGGCTCCACCGGTGGTACCGGCAGGTGTTGTGCCAGTCCGTGGCCTACGTTAAAATATTTCTTGCCCAATGAGGATGGCGCAGCCTCTGTGATCGGGGTCTGCCACTGTTTTGTGACAGATTTGATAAACAACTTGGGAGCTGGGATGACCTCCTTCTGTGAGGTGGTCTCTTCAAAGAGAGGGTCGCCAGGCTCGTCACCCGTCGACTGCGGTTCTGTTGGAGGTATTTTGGCCGCCGCCCTCGCCTTGTGCAGGAGGGATTCAAATAGGGATGGGATGAAAACCCTTTTTTTTTTTTTTTTTTTTTTTTTTGGCAGCCGGAGGTTCAGGTGCCAGGTCCTCGTCAGTAGGCAAGCCTAGAACCTGGTCCTGGTCGTCTGTATCCTGGGCAGGCGCGGGCGAGCTGGCAGGGAGATCAGAGTCTGCCTCCAACTGGCGCTCCCCCTCCGTCGAGTGAGGTGTGCGAGGCATTGATGAGGACACCTTGGTGCCAGTTGAGGAGGGGGCAGGGGTCGCCGTTGGCTGCAAGCTGAAGCTATGCCCTCCTAAATGGCTGGCTGGATGAGCGCTTGCACCTCCGGGCTAGGAAAAAGAGCTGAGGTGGTTGGAGATGCGGGTGTGCCGGGTCCGCAGAGGATCGAGGTTCCTCCCATATGTCCGCCTCCCCCAGACGGAGGTCAGGGTTGTCCAGGAATAATGCCTCCGAGGACCGCCTGGACCTGGGTGGAGGGGGGGGGGTTGGACCCTTATTGTGGGAGGTGCTGGCTCCCTTGGAAGTAGAGGGTTTGGCCTTGTCTGGAGCCTTACCCTTGTCCTTTGGGACCTCCCTGCGATGAGGGGAGCGATCCCTCCCCGATGATGGGTGAGGGGCGGCAGTAGCCTTAGCTGGCCCTTCAGGCCTCTTGGGCTCACTGCCTGTCTTGGGCCTGGCCTTGGTCCCCTGATCTGCTCTCGGCGGCTTAGGTGCCATGGGAAGGCCCTGGCCGGCAACTGGTGGGCGGGACCGAGGGGAGCCCTCCGAGATGGCTTATTATGTAACTAAGTACCCGGCAGACCCGCAGGTCGGGCCGGGCCTGTGGAGGTTGCGCGCCTGCTCGGCGCTGTGCTGGGGGCTCTGCAGCCGTTCCGAGGCCACGGCCAACGACGGGGCTGGTTAGGCAGTGCTAATAGGCCCCTGGGAGGTTGCGCTCATGCTCCGGGGCCGCCCGTCCATCAGCTGGAGGGCGGGGCCCGTACAGCGCTCAGCGGCAGTTATGGGTGCCGCGGCCGTTGCCAAGGCCGCGGCCGGCGGCGGGCAGGCTAAAATGTCTAGGTAGGCCCCTGTGAGGCCGTGTGCATGCGCCTGGGCCGCCCGCCCATCAGCCGGAGGGCGGGGCCCGCGCGGCGCTCGGCGGCAGCTTCGGTCGCCGCGGCCAAGGGTATGCCGGCTAAAGAGACTGATTAGGCCCCAGTGAGGTGGTGCTCCTGCGCCGGGGCCGCCCGCTGGAGGGCGGGGCCCACGCGGCGCTTGGCGGCAGGTCTGGGCGCCACGGCCGTTTGCAAGGCTGCGGCCGATGGCGGGCTGGCTAAAGACTCCTATTAGGCCCCTGTGATGTCATGCACATGCGCCGGGGCTGCCCGCCCGTCAGCTGGAGGGCGGGGCCCATGCGGCGCTCGGCGGCTGGTCTGGGCGCCGCGGCCGTTTGCAAGGCTGCGACAGACGGTGGTCTAGCCAAAGACTCTTATTAGGCCCCAGTGAGGTCGTGAGCATGCGCCGGGGCCGCCCGCCCGTCAGCTGGAGGGCGGGGCCCACGCGGCGCTCGGCGGCAGGTCTGGGCGCCGCGGCCGTTTGCAAGGCTGCGGCCGACGGCGGCTAGCCAAAGACTCTCATTAGGCCCCAGTGAGGTCGTGAGCATGCGCCGGGGCCGCCCGCCCATCAGCTGGAGGGCGGGGCCCACGCGGCGCTCGGCGGCAGTTTCGGGCGCCGCGGCCGTTGACAGGGCCGCGGCCGATGACGGGCTGGCCAGGTCGTCTCTGTAGGCCCCTAGGAAGTCGTGCGCATGTGCCGGGGCCGCCCGACCGTCAGCTGGAGGGCGGGGCCCGCGCAGCATTTGGCAGCATTTAGGGGCGCTCCGCGGCCGATAGCGAGTCATAGCAGACCAGGATCTGGGGCGCGGGCGAGCACTTCACCGGGAAGGCAGTCTCAGCACGCCTTCCCTGCTCCGTTGTGGCTTTGGAGCGCGTCTGCCTTGCAATGGGGGCAAAGGCTCTTCGGCCTGGAGAAGCTTCCGTGCATGCACCGAGGGCCCCCGGCTGTCACCTGTAGGGCGGACCTCCTGCTGCGCATGGCTCAGGCTGACATGGCGGTTCGCGCCAAACGGTATCTGAGGGCTCACGACGTCAGACCAAAGGACGATCACTTGAAGTGAGTTGGGAGCGGACGGCAGGCAACCGACCGGTAGCCTGGATGCCGTACGGGGAGTGGGGGTGCAGCGGTACAGTCGTCAGGCCTCGGCGTGATCTGCGGTGAATCAGAAGGCCCCACTCCCTAGCGGTCAGCGGCAGGGCCGCCCTGGCCGGTGGTCACTTAAGCGCGTAGCTTTTGTGACTTATGTCCCAGCGGTTGGTGGCCAGGCCGCTAATTGCTCCTGTGGCAGTCTGTCACCTGGGTAGTAGGCCTATGAACTGCCACTGAGGCCTTAGGCCTCACTAGCCTCCCCCCACAGAGCCAGACAGGGACGATAGTAGGGTTCAGCACTCACAAGGGAAACAGTTGATTGAAGGTTGAGAGCGAAGACGTAGAAGGTTGAGGTAACCTGCAAGGTTGGAATGACACAAATCCTTGACCAAGGACTGAGTCGAAAGAGGGGGTGCCCTTCGGGGTGACAGTTTTTATAGAGTCAGACTCAGTCCTGATTGGCTGATGGATTGGATCATCCCATTCTTGGAGGCTCGCTCCGCCCACTATGGAGAAAGTCTTTTGGCTCTGGTAAACACCTGCGAAAACTTCCTTGGTTCTCATGGCTGGCATCTTGATGTCTGGAACCTAAGTTCTATCTTCCCCTTCCCTGCTCCCATACTTCATTGGCAAGCTAAGAAGCGATAATAGTTGCAACAGCAAAAGTGCCTTTTGAAGCTTGACATAAATATTATAATTAAAGGAGAAGAGACTCAAGGATGGAGGTAAGTATTTTAACTCAGGAATAATTCAAAGATATTTTCAATGTACTCAGAACTGTCTCATAAGTTTGCTAGTATATAAAAGGTGATAGAAGGACAAGATTGAAACTGGGGCTGTTTTGAATGTGGATCTAAAAATGACACATTACAAGAATGATATGGAAAAAGATGTTACATTGGATTTACAAATTAAACTGGGTGATATCTTAATAAATATAAGGGACACAAAAATAATAATTCAGAAGAGTTACTTGAACAACATTCTTATCTTGAACTTACAAAAAAGGCCTGATAAAATATGAAGACATTCCCGAGAAAAGACAAAGTGAAAAGAAATTAACTTTTGGGAATAAAAGGAATAAACATTTCAAAGGGAATAAACATAAAGATTTTAAAAAGCAAAAGGAAGAAATATCAAGTTTACTTATTTGATCAAGTTTAAATATATATGATGTTATTTCTGGTAGCTCTAATTAGTTTTTCTCAGAGGACTGAATGTTGTTTAAGAGATGAGATATGGGAAGAAAATAATTATTATAATATTTGAGGTGATAAATTGTGAAATTGTTTATACTTGTCTTGATGAAGGGAAAGTAATTTCTTTTGATTCCTTTTTCTTTTTTATTGGGGGTTTTATGGTTTATTTTTCCTTTTTAATTTTTTCTCACTCCATTTTTACTTTTATATTTTCCTTATTTTGTATTAATTTTTTATCTCTATATCTGTAAATTTAGTAAGAATAATTATGTACCTTTTTACATAATGGCCTCCATAATCTTTATCAGACTAGGAAATAAACTCCACAAAAGGCAAACAGTGGTGGATCTGGGGAGGGGGTTGATTACTAGATATTAGCTACAGCATCACAGTTCCCCCCTCCCCATATGCTCTAATTGTATGGAAAAGAAGAAAAGTAGCTTCCCCATAGTCCATTCACAGAAGTTACATATCCTTTAACAGCAACAGTGGCATTATCCAACATATCTAAGATGTAGGTAGCTTATTATGCAGTTCCAACTCTAGTGACATACGGTTTTATTTCCTAACAAACATTCAATTTGTCCCTATCCATATCAATTGTCATCTGAGATGGCCATTTCACTGATTAGATAACAAAGTAAACCAGAAGTGTTATCCAGGTAGTCCTATTCAATAAGGTTTTTTGTTTTTCACTTGCCTCCTTGTTTATTTTGTTTGCAGGTGCAGGTGAAGGCTTCCTTGTTGGAAGTTTGTGAATGATGAGTAACTACCAGATGAGTAATGCATTGCAGCTTAACAAAATAGCACAAATATTGAAAGGTATCAATACTGTAATATTGTAATATAAGCACCTGCTCACTGCAAGAAACAAACCAACAATTGTACTGCACAGCTGCAGATATAACTGAATACCTGGGGTATAATATTAACAAACAAACAAAAAAGCCAGTGGACCAACAAATGGAAGATGAAATTGGAAAATAAGATAGTATGCTAATATCAGAACCAAGCAAGCTAGAACAGATGACAGAAAAGAATTTGAAAAACAAGAAAATCAAAACCAAAAAATACCTGACCAAGAAATATCACCTAGAGAAAAAGATCAAGGAAGCACTGGAAATAAAAAAATACCAAATTGCAGTTATAGCCAAGAAAATCATCAGATATACTGTATATCTCTAATTGCACACTAAAAGAAAAATCTCCAATTTTAGTTACTGTAAATCAGAAATGTTTCTATCAATCCATTAGAGGAAATACTGAAGTGTTGGCACCTGACAGGGCAGATCTGGGCGCAGCTGTCAAACTTAGAAAATCAGGAGTCCATGCAGTTCAAATGAATATAGGTTAATGATAATTGTCTCTACAAGAATCTGAACTACTAACAGTCAAAGCAAATTGGCAGTAAATAAGTCAATGGAATTCAAGGTGGGCTGGATGTAGATCTTTTGTGGCCCCAAAGGGACTCAAGACTGATGATGCATTTAACCCCTCCCTCAGGCTCAGCCTGGTCATCTCCTACAGCAGCTATGGACAATCCAAAGAAATGCAAATACTGTAGAATGCAGGTTGGGTAAAAGAGGTAGATAAGAATAAAAAAGAAAGTGAAATGAAAGAACTGGTAATAATAGCAGAAATGGTAAAGAAAAGGGCAAGGAATATCAAGAACTGATCAGGAACCAGGTAAAGATAAAATACATCATTTTTAGTTGAAATATGTGACTGGTCTAACCCTCTCACTGAAAAGCAATTTAACAACAGATTGCAAAGGAGATGAAATTAAAGATTAGTTAACATCTGGCAAAACCTACCTGATAATGAAAGATCTCACATCAGGGGACTTTAGAGCAGGGATGTCAAACATGACATATCGGGACATTTTTCCCCTTTGCTAAACCGGGCGTGGATGTGGCAAGCGTGTGATGCATCCGGCCCGTGGGCTGGGAGTTTGACAGCCCTGCTATAGAGGCAAAAGGCAACTGCAAGCCAATTACCTGCTTACCAACAACTTCCAAGTAGCTAACTGATGAGGTAGTGGATGCAGTCCAACAGCATCTAATTGAAAACAAGCCCTTTCCACCTGAGCAAAAAGAAAACCATGCAAACAGCAGAAGAACAAAAGATCAGCTCCTAACTGACAAGATGATTTTGGAAAATTAAGAGAAGGAAGATCAACTTGAATGTAGTTTGGACTGATTAAGGAAAGTATTCGACTTCCTGCCACATGATTGGATAATCAATTGCCTAGAAATAACAAGAGTAGTAGAAACATCAGAAGCTTTGTGCAAAGATCAATGGCACAATGGTAGACACAGCTGCTGGTCAATGGTGATAGACTGGGAGAGGTTAATATCAAGGAGACACACTCTCCCCACAACTGTTTGTCATTGCATTGATTCCTCTGTCAACAATACTGAATAACTCAGGCCGTGGCCATCAAAGAGCAAAAAATATCTGCCAGGCTATACAATCTGTATGGAAAAACACTCAGTGAAATAAAACTGTTGTTCAACATTCTCTTTCCATACAGCCAAGATATTGCAACGGAGTTTGGACTGGACAAATGTGCCTTACTATCAATGGGAAAATTAGTGAAAACTAAAAAAGTCAAGATGCACTATGAACATACCAAGAGCCTGGATGGTCACTACAAGTGCCTGGGCATTCTTCAAGCTGACATTATCAAGCACACTGAAATCAAAAGAATGTTAGAAGTGAGTACATCATGAGAATGAAGAAGATCTTAAAATCCAAACTCACTGGCAGAAATGACATAAAAGCAATTCACACCTGGGCAATTCCAGTCATTAAACACACAAGTGGAATTATGGACTGCATTCAAACAGAACTAAAAGCCCTGGGTAGCAAAACCAGAAAAATAATGACAATCATGCATGTGGAATGTTGCAAAGTATACCAGACAACTGAAGAATAGTTTAAGCACAGTGAAGATAATGCAATGAAACCAGGGTGGATAAAAATCAATGATTTTTTTAAAAATCAAAATTGATTTAAATCGGATTTTTTTTATTTTTTATCAAATTTATTTTAATAAAATGTTTTTGGAGTAAAAATATCTAAACATAGTTTTCTATTTAAGATACATTAATAATTTAGTTTATTCAGCATGAAATGGAGCTTAGTTATGTAGCATGAGGCTGTATATTCTGCAATATTGGGACTGTCGGTGAGTCAACAGCGGGTCAGAGGAGGAGGTGCTGCGGGACAGAGATGACAGTTGCTCTTCAAAAATTATGATTTAAATTGAGTTGATTTAAATCAAGTGTTTTTACTAGCGATTTAAATCATGATTTAAATCAACTTGATTTACCATATTTTTGGAGTATAAGATGTACCTTTTTCCCCCCAAAAAGAAGGTGAAAATTTGGGTGTGTCTTATGCATCGAATGTAGCCCTGCCCACACTTCGGCCTCCACGCATCACGTTTTATACCTGTTCCAGGCTGCAGGGATTGCTACAGACCCTACAGGCTGCAGGGATTGCCCCAAAAACGGAGCTTTTGGAGGCTGCAAAGGCAGCCCCTCCCAAATGGAGCTTTCTATCCATACAGAGCTTTTGGAGGTTGCAAAGGCAGCCCCTCCCAAATGGAGCTTTCCTCCCAAATGGAGCTTTTGGAGGTTGCAAAGGCAGCCCCTCCCAAACGGAGCTTTCCTCCCAAACGCTAGTCATGGATGCTGATAGGCAGAGGCAGATTTTTTTTCTTATTTTCCTCCCCAAAAACTAAGGTGAGTCTTATACTCTGGAGCGTCTTATACTCTAAAAAATACGGTAAATCAAATCCACCCTGACTGAAACTAGCATACCATGAAGTGTATTAAGTACAAGAGAGACCAAAATAACCTACAAGAAAGACCAAATGAAGAACAGAAAAGGGACATGGCAAGGCAAAGTATTACATAGCCAGTACATAAAATATAACACCCCAGACTTAACAATTATCAATAAGAAAGACAAAAAATACTTGATAGTGGATATGGCAGTAACCTGAAGATTTCAGAATAGAAGAAAAAGACTATAGAAAATCATGAGAAACAAAGTCCTGCAAATAGAAATAGAACAATTGTGGGAAAAGAAAGCAAACATTGTACCAACAGTAATAGGCGTCTTGGCTGCAATCCTAAAAAATTTGGCGTACCACTTGAATACCATCAGTATTGACAAAATCACCATCAGTCAATTGCAAAAGGCAGCTTTACTTGGATCAGCTTACATCCTGCAACGATAACTTTAACACCATCAAACAAGAACATCTACTATTCAAGGTATTTGGGAAGAACTCAATAGTTGGATAAAAATGCCAAATCCAATCTAAATATCTGGTTGACTATGCAAGGAACCATAATAATACCTGTATGACTTTTCTTCTTCTTCTTCTTCTAACAATTAATGAAGTCCTTCTGTTACCTTAAAAATGTGCTGTCATTTTGGCAAACATTGTGTTTTATCTGAACAGATCATTTTATCAGTGCTCTCACATACTGTCTTTCAGTTTCTTTGGTACTTTATTGTAAAATGTTGATTATGAAAAGTTTATTTCAAAACTAAAATTTCCATTTTATTCTAAGAGTATATGTATATATTTGAAGATTATTATTAAATTGTAATTACATTAATATGTAAACAATATCCAAGATTCCATAAAAGATGTTACAAATTCACAGCCTTTTGCAGTTTTTACCGGATTTGTCATTTTTGTCATTTCAGCAATTCACATTTCAATTGCCTTCTTTTAACAGCTTTTAAGCTTCAGACTTACTGGAGAAGAGCCTAATGCTGGGAAAGATTGAGGGCAAAAGAAGCAGGGGACCACAGAGAATGAGGTGGCTGGATGGAGTCACTGAAGCAGTCGGCGTGAACTTAAATGGGGATGGTAGAGGACAGGAAGGCCTGGAGGAACATTGTCCATGGGGTCGTGATGGGTCAGACACAACTTCGCAACTAACAACAACAATGTGTTGATGATTTCCTTATAATCATCCATAAAATAGCATGACAACCATTTATTGAACGAGAGTTGCTTTAAAACCTCCTACATTTTATTCCTCACTCTGTGAAGGAAAATAAAAAGCTTTCTACCGGCGGTCAGTTGAGGCAGATTTGTTTACTCACTAAAAAAATGAAAATAAATTTTAATCATTACTTTTATTAAATATAGAACTGTTCTTGACTTCTGGTTCAGTTTATTGTTGATTTAGCAATTAGCCTTTAATATACAGTGATTGACTAAAGCACAATTATACTGAACTCATTTATCCTATTTCAAAGGTTTATGAAACAAATTAAGTGTAATTCATTACCTGATGTTTCCTTTTTTGTTTCTTTTCTACTGACGATATATGGGAGAAGCAGAGCCTCATTTTTGTTTTCTGGTTTTGTACTTTCAAATCAATGCATCATTCCTACTATGCTTATCTTTCTAACACAGCATTTCTCAACTTTGATAACTTTAAGAAGTGTCAACTTAATCTCCCTGCATTCCTCAGCCAACAACTCTTACAATTGTCAAGATTGAGAAACACCGCTCTAAGAGTTAAAACTGAGGCTACCCACTTTTTTCCCAAAGAGCCAGCAATACCCAAGACTGAGCAAATAAAAAGCCAGGCCTGACTTTTAGAAAGTATACTCAAGATAGCAACTCTAAATCATTTTAGTTCAATTAATACATTACCTAGATGATGATCCTGTTTGGTCACTATTTTATATTTTATATCCTGGTTGGTTGTTTTTAATGTATAGTGGGTTTTTTTGTTTATTGTTTGTTTCTATTATATATCACCCAGAGTTGAATTGGATGGCACTATAAATTCATGAAGAAAGCAATTTTTGCTGTTTGTTGTTATAATGTAAATCTAGAATACAGTCCTAGATAACACCAATAAAGTAGTATTTAGCAGACTTGACAACATGTCAGTTTCACTCTATTTAGCTAAAGCCCAATGACTTGCATTACAAATTGACAACATTCTTCCAACATAGTACTTTGAAGTTACTTCAAAGCACCACTGAAGTATATGCTGCATCAGATTGACTTGTTGACTAAATGGACATGCTTAATACAGATGATGATCAATACCCAAATTGTTTGCCATTGCAGTCTTCTGGTATTTTTTCCCTTATTTTCTCTGACTAATAATTCTGGAATTTTCTGGTAGGTATTAACCAGATCTCATGATATTTAGCTTTTTCAGCCAATGTTAACTAGATGTGTCCACCTACTGTGAAATTTGCCCCTGTATATGTACACAAATGTTATTTATTATATTTTATACAGTATTGTCCATTCCCAGGTTTTTTGGACAATGAACTAGAACAAAAACAATATAAAAGAGGCATCCGAACTATATGTTGTATGTGCAGTAAAATGGATTACAGTAAAATGATGTAATATTTTCCTAACACACCATAGGCATGGAAAGCCAGTGTAAACAGAAAGATTTTAAACATCATCTTAAATGCCAGAAAAGAAGGGGGAAGGCATATCTCAGTAGGCATTTAGTGTTTTGAAGACAATTATAGAGTTGGCCTACATGTATACTTTTTGTTTTGTGGAATCCTTGGTGCTGAGTTTCCATGCTTGCAGATCAGGGGTGGGTTCCTCCCAGTTCGGACTGGATCGCCCAAACCGGTAGCAACCCGCTTGTGATGTCACTGTCAGTGCCGTTCCGTGTGCACCACCATTTTTTTTTTGCATTTTGTGCGAATTTTTACCCTTCTGCAGCTTGAAAAAGGGCCCTCCTACCCACCCGCGGGTGAATTTTGTCCTTTATTTCTTCACCCAAAGCACAGCTGAGGAGCTCATCAGCTGTGTTTCGGGTTAATTCCTGCTTCTGAGCATGCGCAGAAGCCAAATCGTGTGAGGGGAGCATGTGCATGTGTGTGAAACGTCGCAATGCAAACTGGTGGCAAAGGTAAGTGGAACCCACCCCTGTTACAGATATTTCATTATCCATTTAGGTAACTTCATCACTATGAATGCATGTGGGCTTTATTCCTTGTAGTTTTGGTAGGGATATGATATTCTCCTTGGTAGTTCCTTGATTAGGGTATTGTTTTCTGCTTGATTGTTTGTCTAGAGTTAATCTCTGCTTATCTGAGTGATTTTATATTATTAATTTATATTAAATAATATCATTATTAATAATAAATATCCTAACAATATTTTGAAAATCTATTTTTCAATAGATTGGAAATACAGAGAGAATATTGAGAGAAAATATACAAGGACCTTCAGGACTTACAATATAAGGGTGGTCACACAGAAAACAGAAATGTTGTCCAAGAAACATTGAGTCCACATTTTAAAAAGAATCTACTTTGATTATGCAGAAATTTCTTATTTAGGAAAGTTGGACTATTTTTTGAAAATAGTTTTTGGGGACTGAGGCTTTTGTTATTCTAGAGATCTTGATTAGTATTCTTTTTTTTAATAAATTTATGTGTAAGAAAAACATAAAGCAACATTTGTGTTCTTAAATAATTCATTACTTTATATTTCTTATAAACACATTAATAAATATGTTTTTTGTTTCTCCAATTGTGACTCAGCTATTTCATATCAAGAACAATCCTATTCAAAATTCTATAGTATAAAATGATATCAGCCTGTATGTTAAAATATTACCTACAGTTACTCAGAATTTCCTAGGACAATATAATGAAGGCATTGAAAGGAAAGTCATTTTTAAAAAATGTGATAATAACAGACTTTCATTGGGAAAAGTTTGGATATATTTTTCCCATAGATAATGTAACAGTTCATTCACATTTCCAAAATGCAGTCTTTGCTTTTATTGCTCTTTATTGCACTCTAAGCAAATAAACATATATTGTATTGAACACACTGGACATTCGAAATTTTCTTAAATATACAGTAATAGGAAAGGATAGGATTATATTTTATTCTACATTCAAGACCACTTGAATGCACCACAAGATGAGGGGCATATAAATTTGATAAATTAATAAAATAAATAATACTTAAAAATGAAAGAAGTTATTTCAATGTAGTAAAACAAATTCCTTTTTAGCTTTCTCATAAAATTACGCAGTGATCAATTAGAACAAAGTTTGAAGTTATTGTATATTCTTTAAATACTTTTAAAACACACTGCAGTTTCCCTGAAAATTAAAAGAAAATTATAGAAGTATTACCCTTCTTAAGAATTCAATTCAAGCCTTGTTTCTACTCATTGCTATTTTTACCACCATAAAGGAAATTTAGATTCCCCCCCCTCCCAAAATGCAAAAGTATAAGAATGATTTCATATTAAAGAAAATATGAATTACTGAGCCTGATCATGGCAGCCAATAATCTTTATGATGATACAGAAGTATTTATAACCAGTCCTATGTCTGATTATCTTCTTCCATTAACTACTCAGCCTGAATATGTACATGCACACAGGTCCCCCAATATATCTCACAATTTATATATGTGATATCACATACTGTACATATGATCTTCATAAGCCATAGGATAAAATAACAAGTATATTACAGCAAAGAATTATGTTGGAATATCAAGCTTTGACAATTCCAATTTTTATGTCATATAATACCTGAAATAATTTTTATACACTTAAATTGAAAAGATAAAGCAAATATATATACAATTTTAAGAAAGCATGATATTATAAATAATGAGATGCATTAATTGCAATTCATATCTTTGACCAAGAAAAGATTAATAATAGAGATAGAATTTGGAGAATCAGTGTACAATATTACATCATTACAGAATCATACTATTTGTGGACAGGCAGTATAAAATGGAATAATGCCCTTTCTTCTAGTGGAAACTTCTGCTATTTCTGGAAAAATCCCATCATCACATGGTTTTCCCCATCAATATGACAAAAACTGGATATAAAGCAATATTTATATACTGTATATTAGCTGATTCCTTATAGCAATAATTTCCCCCTCAAGCCCTGCTATGCTGCCTTACTTTGTATGGGAGGGCAGTAAAGAACATCTAGACCAGTGATGGCGAACCTTTTTTGGTTCGCGTGCCAAAAGGGGGGGGAAATGCGGGGGATCACGTGTGTGCGTGCCCACACTCATAATTCCATGCACCCCCGCACATGCATGCATGACCCCCCTGCTCCCAGCATGCAATGGCACGCCCATTTTTCGCTCTCCCCAGGCTCCAGAGCCTTTCTAGGAGCCTGGGGAGGGCGAAAATGGCCTTTCCCCACCCCCTCTGGAGGCTGGAAACAACCTGTTTCCCGACTCCCAGTGGGCCCAGAAGGCCCAAAAATCAGCCGGCTGGTGCACACATGCACGCCGGACCTGAGCTCGCGTGCCAACCGATATGGCTCCGCGTGCCACTTGTGGCACCCGTGCCATAGGTTCGCCATCACGGATCTAGACTGTATACCAAAATTATATACTCCCAGCAGAGCCACCAAACAGCTGAAGGTCATCCCAGCTGCCTAGCTAAATTGAGCAGGCATTTATATAGGGCAGCAATGATACAGGATTAGGGTTAGGTTATTAGGTAATGAGGCAGATGACCATTTAGTGACAATTTCATACTGTGCAGAAAAATGTAATGATAAACTACTTCTGTATTTTACCAAGAAAGCCATATGGATAGACAACATAAAGTGATTGTTGATAAAGGAACAGTTGAGGGCCCCTCAGATCAGAAGTCATTCAATATCCTGCTGAAGAAGAATTGATGATTTCAGGGTACTAGTGGTGCTTATGGTGGAATTAAATTAAAGCCTTTGAATGTCTTTTTATTGATGTTGCAGAGCAGGAAAAGAAAAACTAGGCTGCAAATGCATAATTTGCAAAGGGAGTGTGGAATTTAAGAAACATGAACATGGGAAAATTCACCTCAGAAAAGATGAAAAGAATCAACTACACATAGACATCATATATCAGTAACTGAAATGGACTAGAATACTCAGGACATGGAAAACAATGAAGGAGTGGTGTTGTTTTCATAGGCAGGAAGAATATAGTAAAGACAATGTAGTAAAGAATATAGTAAAGACAATATAGTAAAGATAAGAAACAATGGATGAAAACTAATCTAGGAGAGAAGCAATCTGAAATTAAGGAGAAATTTCCTAACAGTGAGGAAAATTAACCAGTGGAACAGCTTGCCCTCAGAGGTTGCAGGTGCTTAGTCATTGGAGGTTTTTTAAAAAAAGACTGGACAGCCACATATCTGAAATAGTATACGATCTCCTGCTTGAGCAGGGGGTTGGATAGAAGATCTCCAAGGTCCCTTCCAGCTCAATTCTGATTGATTGATTGATTGATATAGATAGATATATAGATATAGATAAGAGAGGGGGAGGGAGGGGGAGAGGGGGAGGAGAAGGGGGGAGGGGGAGGGGGAGGGGGAGGGGGATGGAGGGAGAGAGAGGGGGAGTATTTGAGGGGCTGCACCAGAAGGCAAGACAAGAAACAATGGATGGAAACTAATCAAGGCGAGAACCAACCAGAACTAAGGAGAAACTTCCTAACAATGAAAACAATTAACCAGTGGAACAGTTTGCCTTCACAAGTTGTAGGTGCTTCATCACTGGAGATTTATAAGAAAAGATTAGACAGCCATCTATTTGAAATGGTATAGGGTCTCCTGCCTGAGCAGGACTAGAAGACCTCCAAGGTCCCTTCCAGCTGTATTTTGATTAAAGCACTTGGGTGCAATGCAGTCAGTGGCCAAATAAAATTAACTAGACTAAGAACAGTCTTTTACAGAATGACTGTACAGACACTTAACAAAATGGTTATCCAAGTTCATGACCCAACTACTGATGCAGAAGATTGACAAACATTATGGCCAAGTTCAATCAGAAATTAACAGTATATTAAAAAATAAGTCTTGTTGTGTCATTGATATCTGGAAGAGCTCAATAATAACAACTAAGTTGTGACCAGAGGCTAACTGTAGAAAAGATCACTACTCCTCATGTATAAATTCCAAGTCAAGTTACATTGGAAGAAGAAACCAGTTTCTTTCACAATAGCAAATAGGATACCAAAGATGGATAGTAACTGGTTCAACAAGAACAAATAAGTTTGTATACTCACTTGCCTTTAAATTTTAATTAATAAATTATCATCCTTAGTATCACCCACTTGTGTGGAATTTTTCTAAGACAGATTCTGTGATGACTTTGCTTTTTACAGTTTCTCCCTCACAGTAATTATATGAAGTAAATTACTTTTACTCATATGTTAAAAAGAACTCATTGAAAATACAATAACTCATTGAGGAATATATGTATGTGCTATTTTAGATAGCATTGTAAGTTATTACACTGTAGTAAAATATTTTCTGTAGATTCTTTAGATTCATTTCAGTGATTGGATGGATGGATGGACAGATTGATCGATCTGATAAATAAGTTGGAGATTTTAGATACATACAAGAAGAAATATAGGAAATATCAAATAAATTATTTTACAGTATATAGCTACAGTAATGTTCAGAGTGATATTCAGAAGTCCCACTCCTCATGAACAGTGTGTGTGTGTGTGTGTGTGTGCGTGTGTGTGTGTATGTGTATGTGTATCTATCTATCTATCTATCTATCTATCTATCTATCTATCTATCTATCTATCTATCTCTATCTCTCTATCTCTCTATCTCTCTATCTCTCTATCTCTCTATCTCTCTATCTATCTATCTATCTATCTATCTATCTATATATATATATATACATACATATACCGGTGTATGTATGTATGTATGTATGTATGTATGTATGTATGTATGTATGTATGTATGTATGTATGTATGTATGTAATATGACTATGCGCACCTCTCCCTCACTTTAATCCAATTCACACGTGCAAGTCTTGACATCCTCCCCCCCCAGATATCAAGGTCCTCTTTGAACACGATGGACAGACATCATCATCATGTATGTAAGTATGTGTATATATGTATGTATGTATGTACATTTCATTTATCAGCAAAAAATGCTACACATATAGAAGATAGTGTGTCGGCTATAGAAACTGCCTGGATGGTCCCAGAGAGGGGCCGAAAGGCAAAATGAAAGCTGTGATGCTTTCTCCCATATTTGGGTACACCAGGATAATACGACAGAAAAACATATATAACCCTTTCCTGGTGAAGAGCTGATAGGGAATAGAGCCTGTGGCCTAATGACTAAGCTGCTGCCTTACAAGGCAGACAGCCCAGGTTCAAATCCCAGTAAGGGTATGGCTATCTGAGGAGAGCTAAGTAGCTCGAAATAGATCTATAATAGTCTCCCTTTATTTTCATTTATCAGCAAAAAATGCTACACACACACACACACACACACACACACACACACACACACACACACACTAACAAACATATTATCAAACTATTTTAATGGCCTCTGATGTTTTACTGGGTACTAATCACATATAATAAAATTATTGCCTAAAAAGGAATAAAATTAAAATAATTAAAACACTGGTCTCTTTTTACATACAGGCAACCTTTCTGTTATGAGCAGAAATAGGCTAACATAAAAATGTAAAGTACTACTGCTGTTTGATAATAAGAGAATGCAGCTAATACTCCATTCCTGATCTAATAGTTCATTTCTATTAAAAATATATAGAAAGAAACTAATCCTACTGTCCTGCAGAATAGCTGATTGTGCTTTAGCACCTTAATTGCTTCAGTATTGTATATGGAGGAAGAATTTCACTTCAGTTCAAATTTCATTTCCCATACCAATAGAAAATTGATTGTTGAAGAATTCTTATTCTGAGAAAATACGTTGAAGATGTGTGAACAGCTTGTTTGCATATGAAGTAATATATGACAATTGTTATCTCCATTGTTTATGATTTCTTTAATGTAGTTATACAGTATTTCTAACCACACAAGAATTCCATTCATGGAAATGCTTTCCAGGGATTGTTCAGGTTGGCAAAGAAGAATGAACAGTCTAATCCCACCTTCTCAAGTCACTGACATCAATGCAGGTCATGTAGGAGGTAATTTTTCCAAAGGTATTACAGAAACAGATTGGTCAAAGGAAATAGATATATTATCAATGAGAAAGCCTTCATAGATTTAAAGGGGCCCTGTGTTTATTTGGAACAGTTTAAAAATAATGTTTTCATAGACATATTATATAATTTAGGTGATTAGGCTGATTCTCCAACACTCCTATTTGTGTTTATAGCTGAAGTGGATTATGAAAGGCATGCTCAAGATATTGTTTCGTAATCTTTAATAATTTATGAATGACTGTCAAATAATCATTGGTCTTCCCAGTAATGTTTATAAAAAGTTATGAGTCCAAGATTTTCTAAAATACTTTCCCTTGCTTTCCATTCCTGGCAGCTTTTTTATCTTCAGTAACCTTTCTTTGCACTTGGTTTCAAATTTAACATCAGAGACAGTGGCTCAAACCCTATTCTAAAATTAAACCATGTTTAATATTGTTTTCTTTTCCAAGTCTGAGATGTTGACATTTGCACTATAGACTGAATAACTTTTTAATCTTTGGTTGGATTAGCATCAAATCCATTTGGCTTTAATTACTATATAAAAGCAGTTTTGGTAGGGTGAATGTAATACACATGATTGTGAGTAATTAAAAAGATCACTCAGCTGTAGAGCACATAGTTTAGAAAAAAATTGTATATAGTATTTCTTTCTATATTTTTTATAGGATGCCTCAATCATATAACCTCTTTCCTAATTTCCTAAATCCATAACTTAGATTAAAAACAAACAAAAATAAATATATCATGAAACAAATAAAATTTATTTATTTATTTATTTATTTATTTATTTATTTATTTATTTATTTATTTATTTATTTATTTATTTATTTATTTATTTATTTATTTATTTATTTATTTATTTATTTATTTATTTATTTATTTATTTATTTATTTTATATGCTGCCTAACTCCCTATCCAAAGTTACTCTGCGTGGCTTATATAATTATTACTCAAACTAAGAATAAAAACAATTCACTATATGCAACATGAGATTTGTATTTTGTTTAAAAAAAACCTCACTGTACAGAGTAATTGTCTATGGTAGCTGCTACTGGATTTGAGAATACAATGTAAGGGAATATCTATTTGTTAATCTACATACATAATAGGGGGTTAAACTGAGCAGTGATTTAACAAAATTAATCAGCTCTCTTTTGTATTAAAATAAATGTGCTAAGTACTGAACTACCTATAAATGTTGTGTGCTGCCTGTCGGTATGAACAAAGTTATTACATGGTAATTATAAAGCAAATTACATTTTAAAACAGAACTTTATATGGCGAGTGTTAAGTATACGTAGAAACTATTGCTGAAGGAAGAGGAAGAGGAAGAGGAGGAGATCACAAAGTATCAAGATCTGAAAATCAAAATTGATTTTGGCATAAACCAGCAGTGGTGGTCCCAGTGATCTGCACACTGGCAATATTTCAATCTATCAATTGCAAATGGCCACATTGCTTGGATCTACACATATACTATACTATCTACACATATACTTGGATCTATACATATACGTTGCTTAGATCTACACATATAATATACACATATATTATGACATCTAAGGTTCTTGGGAAGAAGATGCAAATGTAAAGCTAATGCAATCCTAGGTTGTACCAACAGAGGGTAGTTTCAATATCATGTGAACTGACAGTACCACTTTATACGGCACTGGTAAGACCACACTTGGAATACTGCATCCAATTCTGGTTACTATGATACAAAAAAGTTGTTGAGAAAGAATGCATAGAAGAGCAACAAGGATGATAACAGGTATGGAGGCCATACCATATGATGAACAACTGAGGGAACTAGATATGCTTAGTCTAACGAAGATAAGAACTAGGGTGATATGATAGCAGTCTTCCAATATTTGAAGAACTGTCACAGAAAAGAGGGATTCAATGTATTCTCCAAAGCACCTGAGGGTAGAACAAGAAGTAATGGGTAGAAGATCATTAAAGAGAGATCCAATCTAAAATTAAGGAGAAATTTCCTGACAGTGAGAACAATTAATAAGTGGAATAGTTTACTTCTGGAAGTTGTGGGTGCTCCATCACTGGAGGTTTTCAAGAAAGGACTGGACAGCCATTTGCCCAGAATTGTATAGGGTTTCACCAGAGGGCTGGACTAGAAGACCTTCAAAGTACCTTCCAATCCTATTATTCTATGTTCAACAAAGGTCAACACCAGTTAAAGAACTGGAAGCTGTGACTTCACATTGAAATAATAATAATAATAATAATAATAATAATAATAATAATAATAATAATAATAATAATAATAATAATAATAATAATAATAATAATAATAATAATAATAATAATAATAATAATAACAGAAAAACGAACTTGAATATGGTCTGGATTGATTACAAAAAGGCGTACGACTCACTGCCACACAGCTGGATCATCAAATGCTTAGAAACTATTGGCATCAGCAAAAATATTACATCATTCACTGAAAAAGCGATGAAACAATGGAGAACTGTGTTGGCAGTAGGGAATGAGAACTATGGAATGGTTAATATCAAGAGAGGAATTTTTCAGGGAGATTCACTTTCACCCCTCCTCTTCATCATCGCAATGATCCCACTATCAGTAATCTTAAAAAAAATGAAACTTGGATACCAAATAGCCAAAGACGCTGAAAAAATTTCACATTTATTGTATATGGATGATTTGAAACTGTATGGAAAGTCAGAAATAGAAATCCAATCACTGACCAACACAGTCCTAATATTCAGCACAGATATCTCAATGCAGTTTGGCATGGAAAAATGTGCCACTGTATCTATGAAAAGGGGCAAAATCACTACATGTGACGGAATTGAAATGCCCAATGGCCAATTAATTAAATGCAATCAAAATGAAGCCTATAAATATCTGGGCATTCTGCAGTTGGATAACATCAGACATGGAGAAGTGAAAACTATCATTAGAAGAGAGTACACCAACAGAGTTAGGAAAATTTTGAAATCTAAATTAAATGGTGGAAACACCATCAAGGCCATGAATACCTGGGCAATACCAGTCATAAGATACACGGCTGGTATAATTAACTGGACACAAGCTGATTTGGACATTTTGGACCGAAACACCAGAAAACTAATGACAATGCACTACAGTTTACATCCACGTAGTGACACTGATAGACTTTACCTGCCCAGAAAATCAGGTGGCAGAGGACTACTACAAGTAAAGCAAACAGTTGAAGAAGAAAAGCATGCATTGGCGGATTATTTAAAAGAAAGTCAAGAACATCTATTAATTGAAGTAAAGAACAAAAATCTACTGAAGGTCCAACAGACGAAACAAGAATACAGAAAAAATGTGATAAAATCAAGAATGGAGAGTTGGCAAAATAAAGCATTACATGGCCAATTTCTGGAAAAAATAAAAGACAAAGTGGACAGTGAAAAAACTTGGTTATGGTTAACATCTGGTACTTTAAAGAAAGAAACAGAATCATTGATCCTGGCCGCACAAGAACAGGCAATTCGTACAAATGCCATAAAGGCCAAAATTGATAAATCTTCAAATGATGCTAAATGCAGATTATGCAAGGAAGCTGATGAAACTGTAGCCCATGTGCTCAGCTGCTGCAAGAAAATCGCACAGACTGATTACAAATTACGACACAACTCTGTTGCACAAATGATCCACTGGAATTTATGCAAAAATTCTAACATCCATACTGCTACAAACTGGTGGGAACACAAGCCTGAAAAAGTCACTGAAAATCAGATGGTCAAGATCTTGTGGGATTTTCGTATACAAACAGACAAGGTACTGGCGCATAATACACCAGACATCACGTTGGTCGAGAACAACAAAGTGACTATAATTGACATTGCAATACCAGGAGATAGCAAGGTCGATGAAAAGGAACACGAAAAAATTGCAAAATACCAGGACTTAAAAATTGAAATCCAACGATTATGGCACAAACCAGCAGTGGTAATTCCAGTAGTGATTGGAACACTGGGTGCTATCCCAAAAGCACTGGAATTACATTTAAAACAGCTCAAAATTGACAAAATCACCATCAGTCAAATGCAGAAAGCCGCACTGCTCGGTTCCGCACATATACTTCGAAAATACATTACGACTTCCTAGGCCCCTGGGTGGGGCTCGACTAGTAATCAATGCCAAATCCGGCGAAACAACTGGCCGCTGTGATACAATTGTATAATAATAATAATAATAATAATAATAATAATAATAATAATAATAATAATAATAATAATAATAATAATAATAATAATAATAATAATAATAATAATAATAATAATAATAATAATAATAATAATAATAATAATAATAATCCCCCCCGATGGGTGCCACCTTGCCGTGGTGGGGGGGCTTAACTGCTCCAATGATGCTGAGAGCTGTGCTGACGGTAGTGTTACTACCAGAAGGTTCAACCAAGTCAGAGTGGTCTCAGCTGAGGAATGGAACTAAGAGCACCTAACCCATTAGTATTATGGAGAAACAAACAAAATCGAAGTCTATACTGGCTCGGCTGTCGCCCAGGATAAAAAGGTCCGCGGCGGATGCTGCTGATTCCGGGCATTCATCGGAAAGTGGGTTACGGAATCAAAACTCAAATGAACAATTACAGAAGTGGCAGAAATACAGCATACTACAACTGGATAATATCAAACATGATCATGTGAAGAATGTGGTCAGTAAAGAATACACACAAAGAGTCAGAAAAATTCTCAAAATCAAGCTCAATGGAGGCAACACCATCAAGGCCATAAACAACTGGGCTATACCTGTTATAAGATATACTGCTGGCATAATAAACTGAACACAGGCTGAACTGGACAATTTGGACAGAAAAACAAGAAAACTCATGACCATTCACCATTCACTTCATCCTTGTAGTGATGTCGACAGACTATATCTGCCCAGAAAAACTGGTGGCAGAGGACTTTTACAAGTAAAACAAACAGTAGAAGAAGAAAAACATGCATTGGCAGAATACGTCAAAGAAAGTAAAAAACCTGCATTGATTGAAGTAAACAACCGGAAGCTTCTGAAAGTTCAGCAGACAAAGAATCAGTATAGGAAAACTGCAATGCAAACTAGAGCCGACAGTTGGCGCAATAAAGCCTTGCAAGAGCAATTCCTCAACAAGATTGAAGGAAAAGTTGATAAGGAGAAGATCTGGTTATGGCTCACTAATGGAACACTGAAGAAGGAGACAGAAGGCTTGATTCTTGCAGCCCAGGAGCAAGCAATTAGAACAAATGCAATCAAAGCCAAGTTCGAAAAATCAGCTGATGACCCAAAATGCTGACTTTGCAAGGAAGCTGATGAAACAATTGATCATATCCTCAGCGGCTGCAAGAAAATTGCACAGACGGACTACAAACAGAGGCACAACTACATGGCCCCGATGCTTCATTGGAACCTGTGCCACAACTACCACCTACCAGTGGTAAAGAATTGGTGGGATCATAAACCTGAGAAAGTAGTTGAAAACAAACATGCCAAAATACTTTGGGACTTTCGAATTCAGACTGACAAGGTTTTGGAACATAATATGCCAGACCTCACGATTGTGGAAAAGAAAAAAGTGTGGATCATTGATGTCGCCATACCAGGTGACAGTCGAATTGATGAAAAACAACAAGAAAAACTTAACCGATATCAGGACCTTAAAATCGAATTACAACGACTCTGGCATAAACTAGTACAGGTGGTCCCAGTGGTAATCGGCACACTGGGTGCTGTGCCAAAAGACCTTAACCGGCATTTGAAAACAATAAACATTGACAAAATCACGATCTGTCAGTTGCAAAAGGCCACCGTACTTGGATCTGCGCGCATCATACGAAAATACTTGGGAAGTGTTCGACTTGTGATATAGTGATACGAAATCCAGCATATAAATCTCGTTTGCTGTGTATTACATTTTTTGTGAAATAATAATAATAATAATAATAATAATAATAATAATAATAATAATAATAATAATAATAATAATAATAATAATAATAATAATAATAATAATAATAATAATAATAATAATAATAATAATAATAATAATAATAATAATAAAGCTATAATGGATATTGTTTTCTGGTTTTATATTACAGGAAAGGATAAATTACTATTGTGGATGAGAAACATAGACCCAGCTGCTGTGGCCTAGAGGTAGAGCTCTTGCCTCACAATCAGGAGGTTGTGAGTTCAATCCTAGGTAGAGGCAGATGTAGGGTCTCCTGCTTGGGCAGGGGGTTGGACTAGATGACCTGCAAGGTCCCTTCCAACTCTGTTAATCTGTTAAATCTGTTAAAGGCTCATTTAAGTTAATTTAGAAAGTACATAGGTATTCTGCCTTAATTTAATCAACTATGACCCTTAAGACTATAAATAAAATAAATCAGTTTTACTATCTTATTATCTAGAAACTACTGTTGCAGTATGTTCTGGTCATTAAAATGCTCAAAGGAAGGGCCACTAACTAATATGGGAATAATATTATAAAACTTTTGCTTTGGTGAACATTGTAATTGTTTTAAACAAAGAATGGTTTGCTTTTAACTCTTATTACTTTGTCATCCTTCTTGTCTCATTAAAAGGAACAAAAAATTTCAAGGAAGATTTTTAATACTAGCAAGAGAGTACTACGGTATCATGGATAATTTCCTGTTTAAATAGAAAACATTCAGATAGTGATCAAGTTATTTTTCATGGAAATAAAATAATTTTCCATCTCAAATTCAAAATCTTGCAGCAATACCATCGTATGACTACTTATTTACTTTTTCATAAAAACATTCTAGGATTTAACAAATTAAAATTATTGATCTGGTTCACTATGTTTATATTTCTATGAGCACATATTATTTAACTGAAATCATTATTGATGTTATGTTGATAGCTTTGCTGTTGCTGTATTGAGAGTTGAACCATTTGCTATCAATATACTTTTCTTCCAAGATTCATCTAATCTCCTTTTACTGTATAAGCCATTGGCTCAGTGTCTGGCAAGAAAAGATCTTAGTGAATTAAGGAGATGTATGAAGAATGACTTTTTTTTAATCTGTTATGAAATCTTGCCAAATTGTTTCATTGGATTTGCTAGCATTGTGAAATGCTGGTATTGTGAGAAAAAGAAATGGGATAATCCATCTATCCATTGCCCTATTTACCTTAAAAAAAGACTATTCTCAATTTAAGTCAACCATCAGAAATAAATCCATAAATAAATAAAAGCAAAATAGATTGAGGAATAAGCAAAGGGGAAAATCCTCTCAGAAAGAATCTTAGATTCTATATCGTGTCATCCTAAGATTGTCCAATACAACTGAAACCAGTCCCAGAAATTTTCACAATCCACATAAATATATGCATGTGACACCCTTCTACATATGAATGTGGATATGCATCTGCCAGAAGTCATAATACATATCCATATGCATATGTAGTCAAGGCAATCCCCTTACATTAACTGAATCAATAGCTAATATTAATAGTGAAACAAAATATTCCATATATCTACTATTCTGTATTTCACATGCAGGCTCTTCATACAGAAGTGTTCAAACATTCTATCTCCTTTTTTCTTATCAAAAACACCCCCCAAAAAGGGGGGGATCTGTTAACTGACCCAGGAAGGGAAAAAACAAAGGAAGCACACAAACAAAGGAAGCACACAAAGGACAAAGTGGATAAAAATGAGGTAAAAGAAAGAAGTAATGAACAGAGACATAAAGAAAATAGAGAAAAGCTTTATTATTAAAGATTATAGAAAGAGTTAAATTTACCAGGCATGTATAGCCTCACCCATGCAGTCCCACCCGAGCAGCTACTAATCTTAAGGTTCACTTTTTAAAGGCATTCAATGCTGCTGCTGCAATCTCTTTAATCATTTGCACTTATATTTATTTCTTTTCAACAACTTTTTCTATTCTCATTAAAGAATGCACGATTACTATCCAATCCACACACATTTTTTTTTTGTGGAGGGGACAACCCTCATCTTCTTATAAGCATCTGTTCTTAATGATAACAAAAACAAAATATGTCATAGTGCAAACCTCATTCCTTTTGCACTTGTGTTCCAACATCAAACACAAGTATATACTTAAGTCACAAGGTTACATTATAATATATGCTTCATCAGTGTCTTCCATGCCCTGCCTTGTAGAATTTTTTTTAATCAGGCTCTCTCTCTCTCTCTCTCTCTCTCTCTCTCTCTCTCTCTCTCTCTCTCTCTCTCTCTCTCTCTCTCTCTCTCTCTCTCTCTCTCTCTCTCTCTCTCTATATATATATATATATATATATATATAACAATTCTATAAATCTGATTAACTGTTATTCATCCTTTTTTTTCAGTAAAGGAAAAAATGAAGACTTTCCAATTTCCTAAATGTTTTAATTCTCGTTTTGGGGTCCTTTTCTACACATCTTATTTAAGTTTATGAGATATAATAGCTAGAAATACATGCTGTATTCATGATATGATGACTTCATAAATTTATATGATACTGGTTTTTTTTTCTTTTAAAAATCCTAATCATCTTTAGAATGGAACTCATCTCTATCACAGCTAATATATGTTTTTCATTAATATTCTTTTCCTACCTATCTACGTTCCTCACATAGAATAGACCATTGGTTTATATTACTTTCTTAAAGCCTTTTACTGAGTGATCCACATTAATTATTGTGTAGTAATGAAGGAATACCACACAATAGTAGTTTAGTAGTTAGGAATTTCAATTGTCTTTGATTAAAATTAGCCATGCACACTAGTTGATTTTTATCCATTCTTTTTCTAATGTAATATGGAGCAAACTTGGATTGTTGCTATACCTAGAGGCTGAAGCCTAGATTTGCATTGCCAGAAATATTGTTATTTTAATTTACTAAAAATGGGTGATTTTGATGGTTCATTGATTTTGTCAAGGAAATGCTTCATATATTAAATGTTTGAAAATGCAAGAATATTATGAATTTTCATTGTTATCTTTCAGCATGGTTAATTGACAAGTCCATTAATTAAACTGGAATTGAAGATCTGGTTATGCAATAGAATATGTCGGTTATTCAGACATCTTTATTTTTCTCTTTTCTTCAAATTCAATGCATGTGATAAAAAAAAATTATGTCTATTATCTGACAAGCTGTAAATTGCAGACAATTATAGCATTCTGGTTCCAAACCATGCTTGCTATGTCTTTTAAATCAAGTGAACTAAATTGTTATGGATGTAGAGATATTTGTGGTTATATCCTTTTTCTATTCTATCTGCATATAATATTTATAAAATATACAACATTATCTTAAAAATTCTCATTTCTGATAACTAATGAATATATCCATGTAAGTTTTCTGGCAACAGTATGAAAATGGTTTGCCATTACCTGTTTCTACTATTTTTTTTAACTTTCTAATTTAATTTCTGTCTAAGATTTTCTTACTTTTCCTACTAAGTGGGAGCAACATGCTATTCAGCTTTTTCAAGGTCAACAAATGGCTAGGGATTGCTAACTTTAATTATACTACAAATACAGTGTTTGGTGATTTGCAAATATTTAAGGAATGTAAGTTTGTTACTATGATTTACCCATATTAATAGTTATATGATATGTAGTACTAATAAAATACAATTAATGTTAATAGCCAGAAATTCAAAATACTATGTTCTATTAACTTTTACACAAAAGTACCAAAAATACATTGAGTACCTATTAATAATACATTACAAGTCTGATGAACAACTCTTCACCAATCATATAAAACACATCACTATGCAAGGGACACCATATTTTAGCTTCTAGACCTCTGGAGAGAATCCACTGAAGGTTTTCAAATATACCACTTCAAAATACATTCTAAAAATGAAAATACTGTACCCAATAGCTATTCTGATTCCCCTCCTTAATGAGTGCAACAAGTTGTATATAGATACTTCATTCCTATAAATACAAATTCAATTTTTATATTAATTGATAAACAGACCAATGTGTTGCTGATATGCAATTTAACTTAATGGAAATTGCTTCCATTAACAAATAGGAAGGAAGAGAGAGTAATAGTCCTCCATAATTAATAAGAAAGTTTCTATCTGTCTGTCTGTCTGTCTGTCTGTCTGCCTGCCTGCCTGCCTGCCTGCCTGCCTGCCTGCCTGCCTGCCTGCCTACCTACCTACCTACCTACCTACCTACCTATCTATCTATCTATCTATCTATCTATCTTTCTTTCTATCTATCTATCTATCCATCTATCCATCTATCCTCTATCCATCTATCTAAAATTATAGTTATACAACAGTGTATGTTCCTCTGTGATTTGTCTAAGGCACTTTTACTCTTAAGAGAAAGCATCCTTGCAATTAGAGAATATATTTTCTCTTATAATCTAGTTTCCTGTTTATACTGTTGCTGGTTTCTAAAATGGGTTATGAGTTTAATATGCATCAACTGAAATAAACAACTAAAATGGAGATATCATAGTTTTATGTTTTAAATGAAGAGTTTTAATTTTTCCAGGTTTTTTAGGATTTAAGAGCATTGCCTAAAAACTACTTGGAATAGCTTTTGTGGAAGTATCACAATTAATCTCTCAGCTAATCTCTCAACTAATTATCAGTATAAATTACATCAAAAATCCACATCTTGAAGTAGAAAAATCTAAATTCATGCAAAAAATTCCTTTAAAGCCCCATACCATCTTAAAACTAAGCATTGCCAGATGACCAATTCAAAAGTGTTTCCTCGTGAACCAGTGCAATACACAGACTATAGAATTTATTAATTTTGGTTAATGACCAGCTTTATGAAACAGCCAGTAAAATACAACATATGAGATATTACAATTTCAAGAGCAACTGTAAATATATATTAAAACAGACTGAGTGGTTTTTTTAATTAATGGTAGGAAGATGATAGATCAGATGAAGTTTTATCAAATAAAGAGTCAAATTAAAAAAAAAAGTTGGTTGACTGAGGCTAACTTCTGGATAAAGAAGACAGGAAGTTCACATAAAGACATACCCCACAAATATTTGTTCCACAGCCAGTAAAATTAGATTAAAATGATAAAGACAAAGGACTAGGTCTTTACTAAATGAAGCTACCCAATTACCTATTTTGTATCTATTTTAAACAATCCTTTCCATTTCAACTGTGATAATATAATTTACTTTTATTTGTGCAAGCATACAAAATATACATTATTTTCCCTCATACAATATTATTTGTATTGGCTCTGAGGGCATTCCATGGTTTTAAAATGCAAGAAAATTTGTTATGTATATATACTTATCTAGCCTTATACAGGAGAAATACTGAATTTCTCAAATATTCTGTTATGAAAAATAAATCCAATAAACTCTCTTCCCATGCACACAGATAATGAGGCTTGCAACAACTAAATCCACACACTTGTTAAATATAAGTAATTGTATTTAGAATTATTCCTTTCTGTCCAATTATTAAGACTGTTCAGGTTAAATTGTAATACTTCAAGTGACCTGGTTGGTAGATCAATTTGCCAGTCTATTTCCTGAAAACTAAAGTTATCCTTTCTTGAGTGGGGTAGAAAATATACCTACCTATTCACAGTACAGCTTTCCAAATCTCTATTCTTTTTATTGCATTCTTTACAATTCTACAAAATTCTGATCCTCAACCTAATTTTCAGCTTGATCTTTACAATGCAAAAATATGCTTATGTCATAGTTCAAAGAGATGGAAGAACAGGGGTTGGAATATTTAACAAAAGATTCAAATGTGAGATGAATCAGGGGAAAGCACAGCTGCAAGATTCACTCCTATGGAGGAAAAGCCATGCAGTCTCCATCTCTTGACCTCCTCTTTCATTGAGGGGCAGGCTGACTGGGAAAGGGCAAAACAGATTCTTACCTTCACTGCAATCCTTCCCACGGAAACCAGTATGGGAGCAGTCACACACCGCCTGATTGTTGAGCACAGAGCATACACCACCATTGAGGCAAACATCTCTAGCACATAAGTGGCTCTGTTCATCATCCAGACGTACTTCTTGGCTCTCCACAGGTGAAGACTGTGTATAATTGACTCTTACATCTGTTATCCATCCTTTGAAAGGTTCCCTATCCTTCACTGAGGAGAGTGTTACTTTCAGGGTAGGTGAACGTAACTCTGGAGGCAACCCTCCTAGAAAGAGACCACTGAAGACTGTCATGTCCCGCCGCTTAGATTTCACTTCTACCCATTTAGCCTCAGCCTGATCAATTAATAGTGTTGTATTCTTAAAATTGCGGCGAATGACCACAGTGTGCCACAGGTTGTCATTGACAGCCATGTCAGAGAGCAAGATGGCAGGCTCAGCACAGAAGATGGAGAAACTTAGCTGGAGCCGCCCACCTTGTGTCAGAATTAACTCCAAGAAGTCGCAGAAGCCCTCATCATCAAAGTAAAGGACCAGGCCACTGGAACTGCGGGTTTTCATATTAAAGCTCATCTCACTTTCACAGCAGGCATTCCATTTGGGGAAGCGAGTCCACTGGCCCTCTGCTCCTGGGAACTCCAAGCCACTGCCAAGCTCAGCCCAACATCCCAGGAGCAGTGCCATCCAAAGTAGGAGGCAGCCTCCACGACGAAGGAGCACAGGCCCCATTCTTGGTGGGGTGGGGTGGGGGAGAGGGGGAAGAGGAGGGGGGAGTGGTGGTGGGGGCGTTGAAGCAGACAGGGTAAAATCTTTCCAGTGACCACTCACAACAGATACTTAATTCTTGCTTTCCAGGTTCTGGGGGAAAATAATGTGGCTGCCTTCCCCCCAGTAGGAGAGGCTCAGGCTTTTCAGCCAAGATGCAAATTTGTTCTTTTTCAAAAATAAAAATAAAAATAATGGAAGAAAGGAAAGATAAAGCACCAACAAATGTGCAATTTTATTCGAACTGTAAAAAGTGTTTAAAAAATAAAAGGCACTGATAAAAAGTTATTCAGTCATCTGCTTCTCAAAGTGAAGACTAAGAGTGAGTCAGCAAATATATTAATATTAAAAATCCATGTTGACAAGATGAAAAGAAGCTGGGAATGGGTGGAAAATACACAAATGTAGGAAGGTCCATAAACTACTTAGAAGACCTTTTTAAAAGATCCAGAAATCCAGCAAGATTTAATCAATATTCCAGCATATATGGAGAAGTCAGTATCCAAGTGTATGTAGAAGTCATCTTATCCAATAGCTGTATTTCCCAGGAATTTTGTCACCTTCACTGCAAGCAATTTACCGACTCCAATCCTGTCTTTCCAAAGTTGATTCTTTCATCAGACCATGGACTGCCTGCCATGTAATAAACCAGGAGACTGTGTATTTCCCAATGGGGCTGAAATCCAGAAGCTGTCATGTAGCTTAGAAGCTACTTGCTATGCAGAGCCTCACAGCTGCTCCTATTTTGTTTTTCTTCTGCAAAGCCAAAACTGAAAAGATCCCGGTGCTTGATTGTTGGAAGATTTTGCACCATTTTTTTAAAAAAATATGTTTTACAAAAACCTGCAAAAATTACAAAGATAACAAAATTACATTCACAATCCTGAGTACTTCATTCCTGAAAGATAAAGAGCTGAAAGTAACAGCAAATATAAATGCAACCAGAAGTTAAATTGAAGGTCTTCTGCTGCAATAGATCCACATACTTAATATATTGTGCTCAAAAAGTTTCTGGTGACACAGCCTGCTACATTTGTAGCAATAAGTTTTTATGCAAAAAAAGAAATTGGAAATGCCTCATTAAACACAAAGTTATGATACAAAGGGATATCAAAAGATATTTACTACCATTTTACTATCCTCAAAAAGATTCATGGTAAAAAGTATATCTCTGCCTCCTATATCCTATGTTTAGCAATTTTCTATGTAATAAACATATTTTTAATATTATATAAAGTGGATTAAATCATAGGAGGAGCAAACTAGCAATTAATTTCTTCAGTGGTATGGCTGTTTTTCCCCCCCTGGAATCAATATATTTATTGATATATCTCTTTGTATATTTTTATCTGCTTCCTTTAATTAATTTTTAAACTTGATTCATTTTAATTGCTTATATAATAGAGGCCAGAATTTGATTAATCTCTGCTATCATCTTCTAGCATAAAGAACTGCATACAATATCATAATCTCACATTAGATATAACTTGTAACTAGCTATATGTACATGTTTCTCTGTAATGCAGGTTAAATTGGTTTCCATGTTTTAAAATATTATCTCCCCCTTCCCCTTCAAATATTCCCAGCTACACCCACCATTTGTGGATCATGCATATTTACTGGTATTTGTTCAATCACATCATTATTTCTATTCCAGTACTCCACAGCAGCTACAGCTGTCAGCTAAAAAAACTAATTGACTTGCAGCAGCAGAAAAATAATAATAATTCCTCAAGTAGTAGCAATACCAGAGCATAACCCTTTTAGATTATGCCTAAAGTATTAAATGACATATGCTACTTTAATCTACCTCAAGTGCAAGCACATCTTGATATCCATAATTTGCATTTTGCAACTAGAAGTATTTCAGCACTATGCCATTTCAGCACAAAGGCTGTATGAGAGGAAAAACACTTTATATTGTTTACTTCTTGGTGCAAGCAATATACTGTGATTGATTCATTGATTGAACAAATGAATAAATTTATATGCCACCTGTCTTACTATCCTGAGTGAGTCTGGGCAACTTACAATGATTGTAGGTGCAATTAATATTTTGAAAACACTGGGAGAAAAATGTTTAATAAATACAATGAATTAATGGCAATTTCTATATTTTAATACCTTTTAACTTCAAAACAGAATTTGCATGTCAACATTGTGGTTCACCAGAAGTCCCCCAAAAACTGAATGTAGGACTTCTTATTTTTGGTTTTAATGCTATTTGGTAAGAACTAACTACATGAAGAGGGAAAAGTATATCATTTTGGAATTGATAAAACTTTGTATTTTTGGAGACACAAAGAATAATTCTTACTTTGGCTTGAAATCAAAATATTGCAAGGACAACAATTAAGGAGAGAAATTAGAGTTTGGGATACCTTTTCCCAAGTATTTTTCTTTAAATTTTATAACATAAGCTTGCATATATATATAATATAGACATAAACCACCATGTTAGTCAAATACTCAAAGAGGTGGTAGAAATAGATTTAAAATAATATTTCCCCCTTATGATGCAAATCTCAACTATATTT
Organism: Diadophis punctatus similis; assembly: GCA_023053685.1. NCBI lineage: Eukaryota > Metazoa > Chordata > Lepidosauria > Squamata > Dipsadidae > Diadophis > Diadophis punctatus. The sequence goes on along the minus strand of JALIGW010000001.1, from coordinate 36,353,539 downwards.
AGAAACTAACTCTCAAAGTTAATAATATCCAATGTTTTAAAGAAAAAAAGGTCTTACAAGAACTTGTTCTCTGATCAAGGATCATTTTCTTAGCTCCTTGTCCTATTATTTAATATTCTACAGTGATGGCTCTATTTGTTTATGTTGTACTAACCATTTCCCATCTATTAAAAGTGGCAAGTTTTCTTTTAGTTTTAAGAAAAATATGAATAGACAATCTATCAGTTCCAAAATAGACTTCAATATGGGGAATGAAAGCTTTTTTTTTAAAAAAAAATGGATCATTGATTTGTCAGCATGTGCTGAAAAGGCAGCTTGCAAACTTGTAATTTCAGAATTTGGATGGGGGAGAGCAATCTGAACTTTTTACCATTAAACTCTTAACACCACCTGATAACACAATGTTAAGAAGGGGGAAAAAATCATGCACACGGTACTGGCAAATATGTGCATGAGAAAATAAAACAAGGAATTAGTAGGGAAGAGTGGAAATAAATTTGAGCAAAATAGGTAAAATAGGCAAAGGAAAAGGCTTGAATTACTGTACAGGGCCACCTACATTGGCTGCAGAATTTATTTCCATGCAGACTATTTGAGAATAGTCACACACACAGGGTATGAAGGGAGAAAAATTATGTTTAAGGGATTATTCTATGAAAGGACCAGATATTTTCCTTTGAGGCTTTTGTGGTGTTCGTTGTAATAAGCCTCTGTCTCTCAGCCTGGATTTATCAGCAAGGCAGCGGCCAGTGTCAGCAACCACCGAAAGCAGCAGCAAGCAGGGGGGGAAAAGGCTCATTTCACCTCTTTGAGGAGGAGCCAACTCCGCTGAGGCTTCCCTTTCCCGCTTATAGAGAAGCGCTGCCGATTTGGCGCCGAGGACCACCTTGGCCCTTTCCGTCAGGGTTGTCCGTTAGGGAGAAGGGTGGGGACGTGCCGTGGGGGGTGGGAGAGGAAACGATAAATTGATGACACCGCATCCAGCCCTCGGCCGCTGCCCTGCCTCCCTCCCCCCCCCCCCGTCCTCGCCGTCACGCTTCCTCACGCGCCCACTGGCAGCTGCCGGGCTCCTCCTCTGGCGAGGCAGCGCGCGCGCTGCAAGCTAGACGCCCCGTGCTTTTCAAAGCTCGCCGCTGCCGTTGCTGCGGCTGCTTTCGCTAGAGACTGACCGGGGAGGGGGGGAAGGAGTGAACGCTCGGGCTACGTCGGTCTGTTTCCCACCCCCAACCCCGTTTCCAGGTTGTTGTGCTGAAGCTCGGGGGAATGGGGGAGGGAGCAAGGAGAAGGGGGTGTGTGTGAATGTGCTGGAGAACCAGCGCCCGAGTGTGGGGCGGAAAGTATTACAGGACGGCGGTGTTAACGAACGTGTGGGAGAGTTGTGCAAAAATTAAAAAAAAACATCACCAAAAACCGGGAGAATTCATTATCTGCAAGCGGGCGAGAAAGAAAGGGGTGGAGTGGGATTGAAGCTTTACAGAGAGATAAATATTCGGTGAAGAACGCGCTGTGTCTCCCAAGCACGGCGCTCTTCTCTCCAGCTGGCAAGAGCTCTCCAAGGTCTCAAATAGCGCTCGCTCTCCGTTTTGCCAGCCTTGCTTCCTAAAATCTCTCGCGTCCAACTAGCGAGAGCTCTCCAAGGTTTCAGTCAGAGCTCTCCGTTTTCCCAGCCTTTGCGTCCTAAAAAAAAAAAATCTCCCTCGTCCAACTTGCGAGAGCTCTCCAAGGTTTCAGTCAGAGCTCTCAGTTTTTCCAGCCTTGCTTCCTAAAATCCCAGATAACGCGCGGAATTGAAGGTGCTAAGGAGACCTTCGCACGCAAAAACTGCCCTTAGCTGCTGAACAGCGGCCTCTTCCCCAGATTGAGGGTGTGCGTGCGCCATGCAGATGCCAAGCAAGAATTGAATTTGGGATTTTCCACCACTGCAAAACTCGGCGGTGAACCACAGAGTCCCCCCCCCCCAAAAAGGTCCCAACAGAATATACGTTGCTTTGTCTTTATGAATCCGGATCCATTTGGTCGTCTAGCCGTCTAATGTCTCATCTGACAAGCAGCGGAGAGCTTTTTCCGGCTTTGCAGTCAGAGATCGTTTTAACTGGAAGTGCCCAGAATCAAAGCAAAATGTTCATGCCTGATAATTCTGTTTTTTCCATGAAGGAAAAAAAAATGTTTAAAGAGAGGAGGGGAATTAATGAGTGGAAAAAACAGCATGCAAGACAAATTGATTATTATATGTGAGAACTCATATAATAAGGATTATATGGATAAATAGATTTTAAATAGATTTTCTGAAGAATATTAGACAAAGGAGATTAATATATGCATATGTGGTATATATATATATATATATTGAAGTGTGTGTGGAGGTAAAAGGTGAAAGTTAACTTTGTATGAAAGAAAAGCTTGATTTGTGTGCAAATGTATGTGAGAGAAGATTAAACAAAGATGCTAAAATATGTTTGCATGAATGTATTCATATGACATTGTAAGTAATAGAAAAGGAATACCCTTTTGTTGGATATATATATATATATATATATATATATATATATATATATATATATATATATATGTATGTATGTATGTATGTATGTATGTATGTATGTATGTATGTATGTATGTATGTATGTATGTATGTATGTATATAGACACACACATACATACATACATATATACATATATACATATACATATACATATACATATATACATATTTTATATATATGTAACTTGTGCAGAATAGACCGCTATTAACAAAGAAGGAAGAATTATCCTCCATTTACAGGGATGGCATGGCTATGAGAATGAAGATTGCATAAGGAATGTCGAGGTGTTTCAGATAAGAGTTGGTGGGTGTGCAAAAAGGAAGAACAGAAAGAAACACTGTGGGTATGTGATCCTAATCATGGTGTCCCAGGCAAGAGTCATGATGGCAGAGTGTGAATTTAAAAAAATGGATAGTTGTGGGTGTTGCTATTAAGATTCTGAAGATTGGAATGAGCATGCATAATAAAGGGGTGGGAGAACTCGAGGGAAAGACAAGTGTGTGTATGTGTGTGTGTGTGTGTTAGAGGAATATGATATTGCAAATGTTGTATAATATCAACGTATCCTAATTAAGTGTGTAACTCTTTACAGCAGATGTCATGATGGGGTGAATAAAGACTGAAATAGAGTTCTCGGTAGTTATTGTGTTGAGAGTGAGAAACAGATTGGCAGCAGTTTATGAGCCAAGGAATGGATTCAGTGTATGAGAAAGATATGTTTATGTATGTCTATGTGAGTGGCTGGATGCAAAAAAAGTATCACAGAACCTGGTGCATTTGAAGAAAGTGACATGGTTTCAGCATAAGGACTGCTACTGAGGCAAAAGGGAGGGGAAAAATATCCTTAACAGGTTGAAAAAACTTCCTAGAATTACAGCCTTGGAGTTCAAGGTTCTGCTAAGACTTTGTATCTCTCTTCATACTGCAGATCTATTGAGAATGTCAGAATTAGGGATGGATGGGAGTTGTCTGCCTTTCCAAAACCAAAATAGAAAAATGGAATTAATCCTTTAATTTAATTTAATTAATCCATTAATTAAATTGGGTTAATAAAAGATTCTCTTCTAGGATTTGTGTAGTTATAGCTAATTTGTATCATATGGTTGTTTTCTAAAGGAAAGGAGTGTCTTCAGGGATGGGATCTGTGACTGTCCTTGGTTCAATGGAAATTGCTTAGGAGAAAAAGTGGCCAGTTAGGCTGTCCTCAGAAAGTGGGAAGCTCTGGCTGTATGTTTGCCTGTTCAGCTCTCATGCACATACACATACATGCAAACCAGAAGTGAATAGAAGAAGGGTTCCTATAAATGTCAGCTGAACGAGCTGCTGAACTAAGGAGATCCCTTTTTTTTAAATATTTTTCTTACATTAAATTGATGACAGAACCTTCTGCTCTCTTTGTGCTGCCCACCTTTCTTATGCCTATATAAACACAACAACAGCTGCAAAATAATACTAGTAACAACAGCCATTTGCAAATTTATTATGGCTGATACAATGATAAACACTGAATGTCTAGTGGTTTGCAAAGCAAGTGTAGCAGATAGATTGTTAAAGATGGACTGCTGATTTAACATGCATGACTTAAATGGACTGTTAGAGTTTTTTGTTTTAAAAGCCTGTGGTCCTTTTTGCCTAATTAATAGATGAGAACACCTATTTCAAAACTCATCAATGAATTCAATACCCCCACCTTAAAATAAATTGCTGTTATTATTATTATTATTATTATTATTATTATTATTATTATTATTATTATTATTATTATTATTATTATTATTATTATTATTATTATTATTATTATTATTATTATTATTATTATTATTAAAATAGCAATTTAGCTATAAGTTCCTCAACTTGGATATTAAATAAGGATAGAGCAACAGAGATGAATAAAAAAATAATCAAACAAGGCAGAGCATTATGGCAATAAATCCAACAATAAATCCTTAATAGCAGGTCATTTTGGCATATATAGCCTTACCAGTATCCTGCTGTTTTAAATATCAGAAGGATTTTCTCTGGATGCAGGAAGGACCTGGGGACTACACAAATTACAAGCTGAAATAAAAAGGGGCTGGGAAGGGGGAGGAACTCCCCACACCCTTTACAAAAATACTCTCTGCTGCAAGGAGAGATAAGTGCCCTCATAAAAAAAAAATACTGTTTATATATTCATTTTCATCTGTTTAATGCTCCTTCCACCGTTCTTCATACCTTCCAATCTAATTATTTTTTGAATTGACTCCTTTAACTGTTAGGCAAACATATTTCTTCCTCTTTCTTTTCTTTCTTTCTTTCGCTTGCTTATTCAGATGTATTCTGTTACTTAAGGGAGCTGCAGGTTATACCTCAATTTATTCTCTCTCTCTCTCTCTCTCTCTCTCTCTCTCTCTCTCTCTCTCTCTCTCTCTCTCTCTCTCTCTCTCTCTCTCTCTCTCTCTCTCTCTCTCTCACACACACACACACACACACACACACACACACACACACACACACGGATTCTAAAATGAGGCAGCAGCTGGGATTAAGGCAGTTTCTTCTAACATGTCAGATAAGCAAAGGGGAGCAGAAAAGAACGCCCCTTCCTCTCTCTATTTAATGGACCCCAATTAAAGCGTCCCGAAATATAAATCTGCATCCGAAGCATAGCTCCACTTTTCTAGCCCTCCCCTTCGCCAAATTGCCACATATTTTACCAATGGAGGGAGGGGGAGGGAAGGTGAGGGGAAAATCAATACGATTGATTGTTACCCCCCCCCCCACACACACACACACCAACTCGGCGCATCGGAGCCTCTAAAATTCCAGGCAATATTTTTTTTCCCTTTCTCCCCCCAATTATTAATAAATCACCACAAGAAGGCTTTAACTTCCTAATCGCAGCAGCAGCGGCACCGCCGGCACCATATCCCCCGCTTCGCTTTGCAACCCTCTCCCTTTCCCAAATCCTGCGTGCAAAAAACCGTCCCCAGTCCCTTGCGCAGCCTTGACAGTTCAGTATCCCTGCTAAATGGGCATTTCCCGCTCCCCTCCCAGCAACAACACGGACACCTGTCCCTCTCCCCAAACCCAGCTCTGTTTACCTGCGCGGATTATCCTCCTCGCTTGTAAGGCGTTGGTCCAAGAGCATTTCCCCGTTAGGTTCTTTGAATAAGGCAGTTCGGGGAAGCAGAAGCAGAAGGGGTGAGGGGGGGAGAGGAAGAAAGTGCCGTCCCTCGCCTTTTCAGCACCGTCAGGCTAGGGCTTCTATCTATCTCCGGGAGTCAGGGAGGAGAGCCGAGAGAAAGGAGGGCTAGCGGAGACCCACGTGACATCTCCTTGCTGTCTGTCTGCCGGAGGAGGGAGGAGCTGTTTTCTCTGCAGCGTCGTGGACAGGAACCTCTCCCTGCACGGCGGCCTCCGTCCTTCCATCGCGTCCCTTCAGAAGAGAGAGCGATGGGGCTGGCGCCGGATAAAAAATGACAATAAAAATAAAAATTATTCCATCTCTTTCCCAAACCACCCACCCCCCTCCCAGCCAACCCCGGCCTTTTCCTATTTCAGGGGTGACGTGATTCTTCCTCTGACAGGCCCCTTCCCCAAGCCGTTCTGGCAGGGATCGGGCCAGCGCTGCAGGTAATGAAGAAGATGGAATCCTCGTGGATTTTCTATGGAGCCAGAAGCTGAAGAGTTAATTGAAAGTGTTTGGGCCAACACTCTGGAGTAGGTGGGGTGAATGCTTAATAATGTCATTTTTATTCTGAAGAAGATGAAGTCGAAGATGCTAACAAGCGGAGATAATCCCTCAGCGTGGAAGATTCCTGGACCAGCTTTTTTTCTCTTAAGCTCTAGTGCTCCTAGGGAAGAGGGAAGCCTGCAAGAAGGGAAAAACAGGCTTTTTAATCTCTTCCAACTGTTGACCTCCTCTCCTTACTGCTTTTCTTTTTATATAAAGTAAATAGTTACCTCTCTCAACTTGCTGTGGGTGATACAGGCTGCAGGGTTGGTTATTCAAGAGGATCCAGCTCATCCCGTAACTCATTGATCATCACTGTTTCACATACAATGAGACCAAAGTAGGTGGGCAAAAATAAAACCTAGGAGGCCACCACCATCTTCTGCTTCTCTTATACACTGACTTCAAAGAGAGGAGCCAGAATCTTGCAGGGTCCCCATAGAGGCAGCCACTCCTCCATCAAATAGTATCTGCTCCCACATTGCACACAGCGTCTCCAATACACGTAGGATGGAAATCTGTCCATAATGCTCCCCAGGAATACTTAGGCGAGCAACTACCAAGACAGAAGAGTTATGAACAGATCCTATCATTTCATCCAAGAATGTCTTCCCCAAAAGGATTAGGGGCACTGGTGAAGAGTCTTGAAGGATTTCTGTTGGAAGACCTCATTCCCTATTCCTTTCCAGTTTCTCAGAATAAGAGTTGGAAGGGACCTTGGAGGTCTTCTAGCTCAAGCAGGAGGCCTTATACCATTTCAGACAAATGTTTGTCCAAGCTCTTCCTAAAAACTTCCAGTGATGGCGCACCCACAATTACCGGAGGTAATTACCTGGAAGCAATTGTTCTCACTGTCAGGAAATTTCTCTTTGGTTTTAGTTGGATCTCTCTTTAATGGTCCTTTGCTCATTACTTCTACTGAGTAGGAAATGGGTCCAATGAGCAAATGATCCTGCATGAAACAGAGCCTGCTCTATCATTCAACTCTTTGATCTGTGAAAACAAATCCAAAACAAAGCAAAGGCTCACTTCTTCAAAATTATTTTTAGTAAAAGTCACAGAAATAATGTTGTCTAACAAATATGCTTTGTATATCATACTGTATGTATATCATATTAGTACTCTAGTAGATTGGGCAAACAGTGTGTGCATACAGTATACCTGAATTCAGCAAAGCATTTGTCCAAGTTTCTCATGACATCCTCATTAATAAAATGGAAAAATATGATATAACTCATAAAAGTACCATTACCAAGTGAATGACCACACCCAGAGGATAGTTTCAGAAGTCTCCACATCAGATTTGATAGTGCCAGTTCAGTGCCACAGGTCTCTATCCTGGGTTCTGTGATATTCACCAGTTTTGTGGATGAAGGAATTAAAGGGATGAACATTCAAATCTGCAGATGACACAGAACTAGGAAGAGGGGAAGGGAAGGGAAGGGAAAGGAAGGAAAGAAGGAAAGGAAAGGAAAGGAAAGGAAAGAAGGAAAGGAAAGGAAAGAAGGAAAGGAAAGGAAAGAAGGAAAAGAAACCATATAAGGAACTGTTAAAGAAACTAGTTGTTTAGCTTACATAAAACACTGAGAGGAGATACAATAGCAATCTTCAGGTATCTAATGACTACCATACAGAAGAATAAATGGATGGTATATTTCCCTTCACTGAAAATTTTCAAATGGTGCTAGGACAGTTATCAGTTGAAATGCTTTAGCAGATCCTGAATTGAATAGAAGGTTAAATTAGTTGAACTCTGAAGTCCCTTACCAACTCTGTGATTGTATGGTTCTATATTAAGTTGACATTGTTCATATCCACAGCAGAAAGAAGAAATGTCTGCTTAGCTTTAAGCTACCACATTAAGATCTTAGAATAGAAAGTAATTGGTTTAGTTTGGCAGATGTTCTGGTCCACAGAGTCCTGGTTTGATCAGTTCTGGAAAACTTTGGCCAAGATTGGCCTTAAACACTAAATATGTTTCCATATCTCTAAAATGCTGGACCAAGTTTAATAAACAACCTATTAATCTTTGATAACATTGTCTTGGCATTCAAATGTTGTGTGGAAAGTCAACTTCTTTCCCCAGGTTTCAAGGGAGAAGACCTAATCCAGTTTCATACATGAAATCCAAATTTATTTTATTAAATCCAATTTTTCACTCAGCATTAGATATTTTTCAATTTTTGTATTTATTTGTAAAAATTTGTTGGCCACCCAAATGTTGTGGGGAAAGTCAACCTCTTTCACCAGGTTTCCAGGGAGGACAGCTAATCCAGTTTCATACATGAAATCCAAAATTATTTAATTAAATCAAAATTTTCACTCGACATTAGATTTTTCAAATTTATTTATTTACTTATAAAATTTACCTCAGGTAACTCTGGATGGCTTACAATGCAGTTAGAAGCCACCCAGAGTTGTTTGACAATGAGATGGACAGCATATAAATGTAATAAATAATAGTAATAAACACATTGCAAAAGGCCAATGTATAAAAGTACTGATTGCTTCATTCTGTCCTGACCTATCTTGTGCTTTTAGATTAGTACTGCACCTCAAAATTGCAAATCAAAGGTCTCAATTCATAATCCAGCTTCCCTTCTCATTTATGTTTTTGATATCAGGATTTAATCTTTGATATCAGGATTTAGTCTTTATTTCACATCTTCTTTGTCCTACCTGTATCTTAAAAACATAGAGCACAATTTCCTAATATGTGTGAAATGGAATTGTTTTACCCTTACAACTTTTTAAATAAAATATGCTAGTTAATTTCTGTATTTTAGGAGTGGGGGCGTGGCCAACATCCCAGTGCTACGAGTGTCTCCCGTGCTCTGCGGGAATCCCGAATCCCAGCTGTTTGGAGACCTGGAACCAGATTGGAACCAGGTCAGATACGCCCTGGAAGTGTGTTGAAGAAGAGAGGCACCAGTCGGTGGTCTGGAAGGGGCTTGCAAACCCCCAGGGAGCCGGCACCAGCCTCTTGGCCAGCAGCTGTGGAAGACAACTCTGTCACCATTAGCTGGGACGGCCATGATCGGAATGATTGAAATGGAGAGATCCTGGATTGCCTGGGTGATAAGATCTAAGCATTTGTGCTGAAGAGAGGTGAAGAAGTGCTGAAGCTGGGTGAGTGTTTGGCCAATTTAATGACAAAAGAAAGAAATTTAAAATTCAAAAGGAGACAAAAAAGACTTTAAAATGGCGTGAGCAGCTATCTAGCAATTGGAAATACCATAGAGAGAATTAAAGGAACAAGTTTAAAAGCCCAAATTCGAGGATGTCTTTATAATTGGACTTGGTGGAAGTTAAAGAGACTGAAAAAGAAGGAAGAATTTGAAGAAAATAATTTATAAGTGCTAAGTGGATTTAAAATACTTTGGAGACTTTTATAAAAGAGTTGTTTTGTTATATTGGGAAATCGGCAATGCCATCTGATGGTTAAAAGAAAATATTGCAACAGACTGTGGAAAGCTTGAATTTGCTAACAGCTGGAGACTGACCTTGTTCATAAGAAGATAACTAGGAGATTGAAAGGACTTGAAAGCATGTGTTGTGCTATTGTGTTTGATGGTGTACTGGTTTGGTGATAGAAGATAAGAGGACTTTGAATTGGATTAGACTGAAATACAGAGAGATTATATGGATTTAAGATAAAGTAAAAAAAATCTGCGAACTTTGTGAATTGTGAACTTGATATGATGGAAGCGTGTATCTATGAAGAATTGACGGGGATGTTAAAATACATTCATGAAGATATAAAAACTTACCTTTTGGAAATCAGAGGTGGAAAGAAAACAGAAATGATGCTGGATCATAAAGAACACTTAGAATTTACAATGGTGGAAAAAGAAAAGGAAGAAAATGAAGAACAAGGAGATTACACAGATAAAAAAGGGACTGAGAATAAAAAACAGATTAATGATTACACTGGGATTTACAGTGATAAGGAAAGAGAAGAGGGGAGCCTTGGTATCAGAAGAAACAATTAAAAAATAAGGGGGGTAATAGGGAGAAGAGACTAGGAGGAATTGAGAGTAGACTTGTACAAATAACTTAAAAGGAAGGAAAGGAATTTGAGAAAAAAGAAGTTATTGGCATAAAAATAAAACAAAGAAGAAGAAAAAGTTAAGAAAAGGGTTGGAAGGAGAAAACCTATAAAAAGTGGAATTTTTGAGAGACCAAATGGGTGAAAAGGGGAAAGTCAACAGAAAGGAAAAAAATCTCTTAGAATTATTATTTTACATTTACATTAATCGTGTTAACACTATTAGTTGTATATAAGTGTGTATAATTAATCAGCATAATTATCTTGTTAAAAGGTTTTTTTTATAAGTTAATAATTTTATATTAGATTGGTACATGATGGTTTGAAAAATTTTGATGATGAAAGGGAAAAAAGAATAAAAGAAGGGAAATAAATTAAACTATAGGTCAATTGTTGGAAGGTTATAAAATTTGAATAATCACTAATTTTCTTTATAAGATTTGTTTTTATAAAAGATTTGTATAATTTATAAAATTGATTTAATGTTGAAAAGGATTTAGATAATTACTGAAATTGTTGGAATGTTATAGGAAACTGTATAATTATTATTTTTAAAGGTTCTTATATAAGATTATATACTTTATAAATTGGATTTTTTTGGTGTAGAGATTTTAGATAATTAGGGGTTCTTTTTTTCCTTTATTATTGTATATTGGGAAGTTGGCAATGTTATTAACCAAGGCATGGAAATGTAGTGATGAGATCAGAACTTGTTTAAATATAGAGAATGAGTTAAAATAAAAAAATGATTAATAAAGTTGAAAGGGAGATATGACATGGGAAAAAAGATCAGAAATTTAGGGCATTTAGAAATGACAGAATATAAAAAAAATGATGAGTAAAGATATAAATTGAGGTACGGGAGGAGCACGGCCTAAAATTAAGAGGTACAAGAGATAATGAGAATGGAAGATAAGCTATAGCGATTAATTTGGAAGAAAATTGAAAGTTAAAGGTGGTAGACCCAGGCGACAAAAATAGGAGGTAAAGAGGCAGCATTAGTATAACAGTAGTTATACCTAGAAGAATATATATATTCTTGTATATATGTATATATGTGTACATGTGTATATGTATATGTATATGTATATGTATATATGTGTGTGTGTGTGTGTGTGTGTGTGTGTGTGTGTGTGTGTGTAACATTTTTGCTGATAAATGAAAATAAAGGGAGACTATTATAGATCTATTTCGAGCTATTTTGCTTCTCATCAGATAGCCATACCCTTAGTGAGATTTGAACCTGGGCAGTCTGCTTGTAAGGCAGCAGTTTTAACCTCTAGGCCACAAGATTCTCTTCCCTCCATATATATGGATAAGGGAAACGATATAAGCTTAAGAGTAGCACCGATGTTGGTACGAAGTTAGGGTTTTGAATTGCCCGTCTGTTAACTATAAAATGGATTAGAGGTACTCAGGGAAGGATAAGAGGAAGGAAGAGTAAGTAAAAAGGAAAGAGGAGAGAGGGAGAAGGGAAGTAGGAAAGAGGGAGAAAGAAGGTAGAGGGAAGAGAGGGAGATAGAGGGAAGAGAGTAGTATGGAATATAGAAGGAAAACAGACGGGCGATAAAAATACAAAAGGTGCAAAATTAGGATATTTGTTTATACCATTTTGGACAGAAATGTATAATTATGTATGTTTTGATATTATGGTATATGTATGGATGTTTATGTAAAGATGGTGAAAAAATAAAAATCTTTTTTAAAAATTCTGTATTTTAGGCAGGATTGATTTTACAATCACTCTAGAATCTAGGACAGAGGTATTCAAACTTGGCCACTTTAAGACTTGTGGACTTCAACTCCCAGAATTCTCCAGTCAGCATAGTTGTCTGGAGAATTCTGGGAGTTGAAATCCACCAATCTTAAAGTGGCCAAGTTTGGGGACCCCTGATCTAGGATGATCATTATTTAAGAAATGTGCACTAGTCTCTGAAAGATTATCTAGTCTAGGGGTGTCAAACTGGCAGCCGATGGGCTGGATGTGTCACACACAGGCCACACCTACCCCAGCTCCATAAATGGGGAAACATGAAATGTCACATGATGGCAACAAGCCATGGCAGTTTGACAACAGTGATCTAGTCAATCATATGAAACTGAGGGTAGAAGACAGCTTTCCTTACCTCTTTACCAACAAATCCAGTGTGGTTTTCAAGTGCATGCAATTTTCTTGGCAACATTGTCAGAAGTGGTTTGCCATTTGCCTACTTTTTTGGGGCAAAGACAAAGTGTGTGGCCCAAAGTCACCCAGTTGGCTTTCATACTCAGATGGGATTGGAACTTGGTTCTCCCTGTTCCTAGTCTCCGTTCCTAGTCCAGAACCTTAACTATTACTTGCCCACTAATAAATATTAAATATTTACTTTAAAGAGTCAGTTCTAGAATAGATTACCGGTAAAACCAATCAGTAATCTCATGCAGTTTTTCAAATATAGCAGTAAGAGTAAGAAACAGGAAGTCTCTTCTTTATGAGTATGATCATGAAGATGCCAGCAAAGATAGTACGCAAAGAAAGACTTATTTCTTTTTTACTTACATATGCCAAGCTATGTGGGAGCTGCCTTTTCACTTTTTTTCCCTGCCAGTAATTTAATGAAAACATAAAGAAGGTTATAACTATATTTTGTGATCTCATTTTCTCTGAGAAACAATTTTCATTCTGAGCATGAAAAATTGTGGATTTTTTCCCCTGGTAAATCCATGAATTGGATGGGAGATGTAGGGTAAATCTCTATAAGGTAGCAGTGAAAATATATACTGTATACCTGCCTTATATTCTAAAGAATTGCTGTGCGCCTGGATAGATAATAATAGATTAGTTGGTCAAATAATATAGTTGCTATAAAATTGTTTTCCATATTATCTATTCCATTTCACTTTGAATATGGAAATGAGGGAGAAGTACCAACCCCATTTAACCATATATTTATTCAGCATCTTAATTGTATTCTACAGTCAGAACTCATGCAATTTGTACTTTTTCAAAGGAAAGACAGGCAAATATTTGGGGTTGTAATTCTACAACTACACATAGAAAAGGATAGTATCAAGGGATTTCTATAATTCTAGGAATTATAATACCCTCTTTCCCTACTCTGCCCAATAAGCTGCTGATGTATGTCTGAATATAACATTGTTATTATATATAGTTTGAAAGTGTGGTACTTCTGAATCTCATGTGCAAATGTTTAATGTTGCTGTTCCCTATACTCCTGTGCATAGCTACATTTCTGTTTCTGCTGGAAGCAGTCTCTAATCCAGGGGCTCAGGGAGAAGCAGAATTGGATGGTCGAAGATCAATCATGGAAAGACTATGTTTAGAATGTCTGAACACATGAATCACAACTTGCCAGGATAGAAACAGCATATTGGTTGCAGAAATACCAGACATGGAATGTTATAATAGAACTCAATAGCATGTTCTTCTCTTCTCATTGCTAATGGGGTTGTGGTCTTTGTTTTCATTATACAAAAGTATTATGTAATGTATGGTGTAAGGTAATAATAACTAATTCTTTAACTGAAGTCCAAGTAAATAGCATTGCATAATGAGGATGCAGTCATATGACCTGGGAGCCTGGGAAGTGTCCTTTGAGTACAGACAACTTATTTCTGAGTAAATAGAAGGTTATGATATAATGGTGATTCAAATTGATTAAACATATTTATGGCTGCAACTAAAGGTTGCTAATTGTTTTGCTTTGTTTTAAAATGGTAATTATACACATAAAATGTGAACTATCCTCACAACCAAATTGAAACATTTTTCCAGATCATATTTTTTTCTGCCCCCACAAAAGAAACTTTAAAAAAATATTCAGAAAATTACAATTTGCACTTTTGCTACGGTGACTATTGTGGAATAACCATTCCATAATTTTATTTCTATAACAATTGTACTTAGGACTATAATGCCATTTTTAAACAACCATTCACTGTGACAAGTAGCCTTAGGTTGCGCAGTAATTGAAATTGTGGTGTTAGTTGTCAAAGCTAAACTGCAGGTTTCCAAAAGTGGCTCCATTTCCCCTTTTTTTCATGTTTCCAAGAGCTTGTTGGAGGTTCAATGAATTTTTGCTCCAGGCAAATGAACACATGAATTTTCCTGATGTTTCCAGATTTTAGGAAGCTGAAATTATGTAAATGGTTCACAGTATGCCCAGAGAGCAAATTAGCATGGTGTACGGATATAAAAAGTGGTATGCATGCACTGCAACTAAAGTGTGAACATTCAGCACTTTTTAAAAATCTCATTTACACACAAGAGGAAGCTGCATTTTACTGTTTTGTTATTGCAGTCTTTGTAAATGCTTCCTATGGCCACTTTATACTAGGTTATATACTGCAAACATATATAACAAATACTTGAACATTCAATTTACAGGCTTCACTAGACTGCAGCATCAGTTGCCTTGTGATATTTAAGAACCTTTGATTTTATGAATGCTTGAGCAGAAATTATATAATTCTCCCAGAATTTCAACTGGGCATTGTAAATCTCATTTAGAAAATAAACATTGTTTCAGTGGATGTAGAGTGATAGCTTGTTGTTGTTTTGTGGTCTATTTTGTTCTCTACTGTGCTAAGAACTACATTGCAGTTTCTCAACCATTTCCCTCTGTGTTTTCCAAACTCATTTTTAGAGTAGAGGTTACAATTTTTTGTTGGGGCGTAATTTATTGGTGGAAACAGTAGAAGATGCTACTATTGCTGTTCTGTGTTACCTGTCCTTCCATCATTTTGAAGTCACCTCAGCAATCCATATTTCTCAATGGGAATATCTTCCTTTGGGATTTAACTGAAGTGCAGGTAGCCAAGAAAACTGCCAAACACTAGAAATATGATATTACAGTAAAAACCAGTAGATTTACAAGTATCTACACCAAAATGCACCAAAATGCACTGAATCCTTGAAAATTTCACTGAAATTTTGAAAAGAAATTTTATTTTATTAAATTAAATGTGAGTTCATTAAAACAATGAAGAATAATGTTTCTGCACTTAAAAAGAAAACCCCTTTCTTTCCCACTAATATTGTAGATCAACAGGTAATATATGAGAAACAATGTAAGTATAAAAACCTTAAATAATATTAAAACACAATGTATAATGTGGTGAAGATGATTCTTGGTAGGAGATTTCCTTGAAATCGTATTTCAGCATCCAGTAAATTAAATATCAAGGACTATTCCTATATGTTTCAATATCATTTGCTATACCTCTTTATATATAAGGAAGATTTCTTACAAAATAATCATAGATGGTTCTGCAAAGTAGGATTATCCCCTTGCACCCCTCCCCTCTCAAATAATTACCATTGATAAATGATTTACCTACACCAAATATATCTGCAAAATAGTGGCAATAAGTGTGCAAAACAACACATCAGTCTTCCTTTACCATCTAGGCATGTTTTATGGATTAGATGAAAATTGTCCTATTTTCTCATTCCTAAAATATTTAAATATTTCAAAATATTTTCAATTACTGTTTACATATTAATAGTGTTTTATTGTCTGTGGCTAATCATTTTGTTTGTTGTAATTCTAAAATATTTTATGGTTTCTTATATTTGTGAGTCCTCTTGAGACATACTGAATGTTTGTTGGATCCAGATAGTGTAGGATCTTTCTTTTTCATCAATGTTGTGTCTGGGAAGGTTAAGGGGATTGTGTGTATATTCTTTTATGTCATTTTGCAACTGAAAGACAGTGACTGGCCCAAAGAATAAAGGCACTACAATGGATGCATGAGGTATGAGATCACCCTTATTCATGGTTTTGAGTATGTTGATGTAATGTGGAAGTGCCTGATGGTCCAAGGCCAAAATTGGGACTGACCAGTAGTGTTGGTTGAGATTAGCTGTTTTTGCTAGAAATTTACCCCATCCCCTGTTTTGCAGCAGTTTATGTCTCCTGTCCCCCTCCTCAAACTATAAAGTATGATTTTTCCCCTAAACTATAATCATATAAACTTTCATCCTAAATATTTGAACTGTCTAATTGTTTTGATCAGCCTTCCTTCATCCATTCTTGTTCTATGACATTATTTAAGAGAGATAGTGGTTAGTTTCCTATTTCACTGTTACATGTTGCTTCATGTTATTTATCAGTTGGTAGGAAGACCTTTCTTTTAGAATGTGAAGTTCAAGAAGCATTTGAATAACTGAGTCATATTTGAAGATTTTAAGCCCTAGAAAATTGGTATCATAGTGAGAGGAGCAATAATAAGTACAATAGTTCTGACTCCTCAAATACTAGGTCTGTCACCCTCTACAATTTGTACAGCGATCCCATGCAGCCGACAGCCTGCTCAACTTGGGTTAGTTCTACGTTTAGCGTACATGATCCACCAGCATGTTGAACCATTTGGCAAAATTACATTAGCAGCAAAGATTCTCTGTTGTACACTTTTACTCTGCAACCCATGGAGAAGTGTGGAGGACCATAGGGCACTCAAGAGAGAGAAGGAGCAAATCTATCTCTACTCTCGCAAAAAATATTTTAGTAACACAATCCAAATACTAAATATGACTTGTTATGTACTTCTTGGAAGACAAAAGTAGGCAACCTAGTGTCTTCCACATAAATTCTCCAGTCACAAATGGGATTAATGGCACATCTTTTTTTTTTACAGTAAAATGAATAAATAAAGTTCTGTAAGCTCCCAATAGCAAGGCTCACAGCATGGTACTGTGGCAACCATAGTTTGAATCCTCTGGAGAGAATCAACTTGCCTGTTCCTGATTTAAAAGATTAATCTTCATATTGTTTGGTCTAAAAAGAAGGCTGTTGTTTATAGAAGATATGGGAATCCTTTCTCATGGGTGAAAAACAAAACATAAATCCATTTGATTGGTATTTCTTTCATTAAAGAATACTTTTTTCTTCCATTCAGTTGTGTCTGATTCTCAGAGACTGCCTGAACAAGTCCCATGGGTTAGATTTCTTGGCAAGGTTTTTCAAAAGTGATTTACCATTGCCTCCTTCCTAGGGCTGAGAGAAAGTGACTGGCCCAAGGTCACCCAGCTGGCTTTGTGCCTAAGGCAGGAAGAGAAGCCTGCAGTTTACAGAAGATACAATATGGTTCAGTTTACAAAAGATACAATATGAATTACAATTTTACTATATCAGGCAATTGTTATCTAGCAGCCCTTCATGGGATGGTTAATTATGTTCCAGATAAAAATCATTTAGTGGAGATACCATCTGGCTATTATTACCAATTATTACAATTTATTTATTTATTTATATTCCACCTTTATTATTTTTCTAAATAACTCCAAGCAGTCAATATACCTAATATTCCTTCCTCCTCTTATTTTCCCTACAACAACAATCTGTGAGGTCAGTTGGATTGAGAAAGAGAGAATGGTCCAAGGTCCACCTAGCCAATTTTCATGTAGTTATTCAAATTTGCTAAAGTCTAGATTCTATTTGGGCAAGGTCTTGTGTGGTGATTATATCGTCATCTTATTGTATTATCTGGGATTCTTTTAGGTAACCATAGAGAAATGGAATTACAGAATATCTTTGGCTACCCATGGGTTAGATTTTTGTCCCTCTGAGCAGCTGAAAGGCAGTAGTTCATTGGATCAGGATGTGATGAATGCTTCATTGCAGGAGGAAACAATGGCAACACCCCTTAAAGAACTTAAGATGTCTCCTTGGATTCAAAAATATTAGTTACTATTTTAGTAAAGTTTGTTGGGACAGTGGCTTGGGACCAAATGCAGAGCAGCCCAGAGGAAACAGATTATCCTTCTGGACCACAGTTCTGGGTTTCATTCTGCAGTGGATTCTTCTTCTTCTTCTTCTTCTTCTTCTTCTTCTTCTTCTTCTTCTTCTTCTTCTTCTTCTTCTTCTTCTTCTTCTTCTTCTTCTTCTTCTTCTTCCTCTTCCTCCTCCTCCTCCTTCTTCCTCTTCTTCCTCTTCTTCTTCTTCCCTCCTCCCTCCTCCCTCCTCCCTCCTCCTTCCTCCTTCCTCCTCCTCTTCCTCTGGTCAGTGGTGTTAGAGGAAAAGGGAGCAATGCAGTGGTTATTTCCTTATGGGGTACTGCAGAGGTCAGTTCTCTTTTCCATTATTTATCATCCACTATTGTGGGAGAAGATGTGGTAGTTTGAGATCCAGTAACATTAGTACAGTATGTTATAGTATAGTACATCAGTATGCTGATGATTCCCAGCTTTATATCATGACTCTAGGCTCCATTGAATATGTTGTCAAAGTCTTGTCCTGCAGCTTTGAGGCTATGGGGGGGTGGAGTGGGGAGAAGAGACTCAAATGAATCCTAGCAAGGTGGATAGGTTTATATAGTGGGGCTTTAGGATAGTCTCAATAATGACCCGATAGAATTGCACTACTCTTGCAGGAGTAGATCTATGACTTGGGAGAAGGGGAGTGTCTTCCTGGTATTGCTGAATCAGCAGCTGTGGCCAGGGTGGTCATTGCCCAACTTCAGCTGGTACACTAGTTGCAACTTTATCTGAGATCTGATTTATCTGAGGGCTATGTTACAGTGTCTCATGGTTTTATCACCAGCTACTCCATTTCATCAACTGGATAGCCTACATAATATAGTGGCACACAGACTCTGTGTATTATCTGGACCATGGTAGGTTGAAGCACACCAGCCTTAGTCACTTTGATTAATTACCTGTCCATGGAGAAAATATGGATTCACAGCAGCATTTGTTTTAATTCACTGTGGTATTCTTTTAGGTTTCGGAATAGAGAACTCTATAATACACTGACAATATTCTTATCTGTGTGATCATAGTCAGAGGACAGCAATTGATGCTAGACTTTAACCCTATAGCAGTTAAACCAGTGGGCTCTAGTCTATCTCTAATGCTGTTTAATATTAGTATTAGGCTTTTGAGAGTGATTAATAGGACGATTGCAGTGAACTTTCATCAATATGTTGATTATACCAAATTCTATTGTTCAGTGTTTCCTGAATGTGTAAACACTTTTTAGCCTTGATTGGCAACTGGATGGAGTGCAAGATGTAGGCCTTTGGAGAGGTGAGAATGTTTGAAAATATTTCCTCAGATTCAGTGAATCATCCAAATATGAGAGCCAATATGTATGAAGTATTAAAAACCACTTACAACTGTATATTCAATTTGTTAAACCAATCTGTTTAAGCTAGTTTTTTATTAGGTTGTTAGTTTTTTTACAAATATGTTATAATTTCAGTGTCGAATGGGATTCTTTAATTACTTACAACACTAACTGAACAAAAGGATCAAATAGGAACCACAAACTAAAGTCAAACTGATTAACAATAATGCACCAGTGTACTATAGCGTTTAAAACCTAATGAACCAAAAACTGAAATTCTCTGTGTGAGAATGAAGGGGAAACACCAGCATCCTTGTGAGTAAGTCACAGCTCCAGATTATGAGTGCCAGCAGACTTTGAGCTTGCTAAGCACAAAGGCTTCTCTGAAGAAAGGGTAGGTGGGAACTGCTGGAGAAGAAGGTTGATGGAGACAGTAGATACCAGAGGACAACAAAGAAGCCTACTGAGATTATGTTAGAATATTCATGAACTGGGAGTGGCAATGGTTACAAGGTCAGCCAATGAATAGGCATAGCAACTTAGTCAGCCAATGGGAGCTAACCACTTCTGAGTCTGTGCAGAGAATCGAAACTGGAACTTAAGCTTAAGGTGGGTGTGGCTCCAGTCTCCACTCTGTACTCTTCCACTCTGAACTCTGCTGAAATGAAACTAACTGTTCTCTGCTGTCTGCAACTGCTTGAAGAAGAACTCTGCTAATGGTATTGTAAATATAGCTTCTGTTTTTGATTTTGCAACAAACTTTAATAGATTACTCTTGTCACATCTGAATAATCATACTCCCCTGCCATTCTATGTTGCTTGGCCAGGAATCAGATCATTTTCCAGGCACAGAACATTGGAAAATCTTTCTCAGCAGCATGAAGGGGTCAGAGACTCCTCAAGTAAGGAATTGGCTATATGCTGACAGCTGAGACTGGAAAACACACTGAGACTGTTAGTGCAAAGAGTAGGAGAATAAGTCTCAAACTGCTGCAGCCACACCCATTTACATCCTTGATTTTATATTTTCAGAGTTACTTTTAAGTATTTGGTTTGGACTGCTGAAAATTTCAGAGTCTATCTTTGTTGACAACCTGTTTCCCTAACTGGTCAAACATCTGGGGGGAAATAAACTTAGGAAGGTTTTCTAAATCTGTTTCTAAAAGTGTTTGCTTTCTGTTACTCACCAGTCAGTTCCACACCTCTCTGTAGACAAGGATTTCTGCTACTCTGTAGGTGTCAGCAGTGGGATTTGGAAGAGGCCCTAGTTAGTGGCCCACCCACAAAGTGTAAGGAAATGATTCATGAAAATAATGCCCGAGAAAAGCTTTTAGGGTTCTCAATACTTAAAGCTTTATGCATTGGGTGAATCAGAGTTACATTCCAAAACCCAAGCCTACTCTAGATTGGTTTAGCAAAAGTTTCTTGATATGACTGAGTAGATGGACAGAAAAGATGCAGCAGTTAAATCAGAATGACTCTTTGATGAGCCCAACCCAAAGACACTTTTAAAGAAGCCAGTCCTGCCTACAGGCCAGGCTGCATGTGGAGTGGATACCATACCCATTTTGCAAGCCATGATGCATCTGGAATAAGCTTGGGAATATAGAGCACAATGGCAGCCAGTATACCAAAATTAACTGGAAAGAGAAAGATTTGCCAGAGAGGAAAGGCATCAGAATGATCCCGCTAATGAGGAAAGGCATCAGAAGCAGATGTCAGCTATTTCGGAACTCTGCAGATGGGATGCCCTTTCCTTAACCCCCTCCTGCTGTTCCACTGCCACAACCTTGCATAGAAATAAAGCTGGTTAAGATGGGTGAGAAGACACTTATTTAAGGATGTTTGAAAGAGTAGCTACTGTGTGCCTCTGGTCAGGAGAATGGGATACACTTCTGGCTCTTTACCTGACTAGGAAGGTCTTGAAAACTTTTAGCAGTTTTTCACCTCAGGATCATGTGACTGTAAACTAGTTCAGACTGCAATTCAATAACAGTTGAAACTCCTTGATGATGGTTATTAACAACAGTTTTGAGGAGAGAGGTTCAGAGTAGTGCAAGAGTGTCAAACTGGAGGCCCGCAGGCTGGATGCATCACACGTAGGCCACACCCACCCCAACTCTGGGAAGTAGAAAAACATCACAAAATGTCATGTGACGGCAACATGACACTGCGAGTTTGACACCCATGGAGTAGAGGAACTATATTAAGAAGCCTTGAACCAGCTCAGACAGTGGGCCAAAAATTAGTTGTCTCCTAAAATTCAGACTTCTCAAGAGGTCTGTGATGTGAGTCTTAAAGCAATTTGTTATCATCCTGCCTAGAGCCCTGAGTTCTAGAACTGGGTTCTAGAAGCTGTAATCAAGCTCTACAAATGGTAGAAGATCATGAAACTAGGAAAGGGCCAGAGGTGGGTTCCTCCCGGTTCGGACCGGCTCACCTGAACTGGTAGCGACCCGCAGGTGATGTCACAATGACATCACAGAACCAGTTTGATCAGTGCAAGTCCATGGGCACCCCCATCTTTTTTTGTTTTTTGTTTTATTTTTTTCTTCTGATCTTTTTTTTCTTCTGCCAGAAACTTCCAAGTTTCCGGCATTGTGCATGCATCACCATCTTGTTTATGGCTTTTTAAAATTATTTTTTCCGGATTTTTTAGCACTGAGCATGCACGTGCGCACGAAGTGCACACGCGCCCACGCAGCATGGGAGGAAGCTAACCAACAGCGAGGTAAGTTAGAACCCACCGCTGGAAAGGACCCACCCAAAAAGAGAAAGTCCCACTTGAGAATATAGCTAAAACTAGGAAAGTGGCCACCAGCTCCCAAAAAGTCCTACTTGAGAATATAATAATTGACTGGCTAAAAAGCAATCAGAAAAACCACTGGAGGGTCCTACCAAGTGCCATCTCTATGGTAAGAATTAAAACTGCTGAGATCTTTTTAAAATATCCTTTCCCTTATGTTCCATAGCCACTCCTCAGGCGCTACCAAGTTGCCATCAGTGACAATGCTGCCTTCTAGGCCATTATAATCTTTATACCAGATAATGAACCAGATGTTCATTAATTAATGGTGGCTGTTCAGTTCAGTACAAAAAAGGAGGGACTAGTCATCCTCTTGCATTTTCTTGTTCCAGCCATGTGCTGATTGTGATGATTCTGTATTATATGGGATGCATCTGTAAACAGCTTGTGGCAATTAAGATAAATCACTAGTTTTGTAAGGGGAGAGTGAGAGAGAAAGGAAAAAAATTGAACTTATTTGATCTTGATCACATTACAATATTTCATTAACTTTCAGAAACTATTCTGCTGGGCTTGTCATATTTAAAACAGAAAATATGTTTCTGGTATAAGCCCAAGAGGAACAATGGATGGGCATATTCTGAAACACAAGCTTCTTGGTGTAATTTGCTTTGCACAGCACAGAGCCCTAAGGAAAAATACAAGAATGCAAATAATGTGAAGTTGGAATTTTGTTAAGCAAGCCACATTTCCCCCATTCTGATCAATAACTGCATTGTGCAATGAGCTTTTCATTATGTTATTAGTGCACTTTGGTATAGATGGGGAGAAGGAAAAATACATATTGTTTCATCAGATTAATGGTTTTGTGACTTCTTCCCTCTTTATGAAATTGCTGAAGTAATATCAGAGGAAACACATGACTATCACTAAGATCTACTAGCAATAACAATAGCACTTAGACTTATATACCGTATTTTTTGGAGTATAAGACGATACTGGAGTATAAGACGCACCTTAGTTTTGGGGGAGGAAAACAAGGAAAAAAGGCCTCTGCCTCCAAGCAATTTGCCAAACAGCAAACAGCACAGATGATATACACTGTTTGCTGTGTATTTCTGTGCATGTGTGCCTGACCCATAGAAATAGCAAAGAATTGGAGAAATGTACATTATGCCAGAAAGTTTTCTTAAATGTAGTCACACTAACTCTTCCCAATTATTTAAATAGATCTACTCCAAGGTAACTAAACTCTAATACTAAACAGGACACTGTTACATTTCAGACTATACTTGTACAGAGCTGTTAAAATTAATTAAAATTTCTGGAAGTATACATTATTCTCTATTATTTAAAAGAAGATACAATAGCACTGGGCCTCTTCAGAGCAAGCATTTATTTTAAAAAGCTTCTTTATTTTGTTAAGTTGTCTAGATTTACAGGGATCTCCAACCTTGGCAACTTTAAGACTTGTGGACGTCAACTCCCAGAATTCCACAGCCAGCAAAGCTAACAAAGCTGGCTATGGAATTCTGGGAGTTGAAGTCCACAAGTCTTTAAATTGCCAAGGTTGAAGACCCCTGGCTCTAGAACAATAATAAAGCAGTCTTTAAAAAACAAGTCTAATAATTTGAACATTCTACAGACATTTATAGTTATTCACTTACCCACTTGCATCCAGCAGAAAATAAAAATCTGCGTGTCTCTCCCAGCTATTTGCCTCTTTGCAGCTAGTTTCACTTTCATTTTCCCACGTGGCAAACCTAATCAGCTGTACGTCGGGAAGCTGCTAGTGACTTGCTTGGCTTTACAGGCTCTTCCCTCTTTGCTGCAAACAGGTAAGTTGCTGGAAGACAGAGGCCAAAGGGTGGGGGTGGCTGGGTGGGGCTACATTCGGTGTATAAGACGCACCCAAGTTTTCACCCTCTTTTTTGGGGGTAAAAAGGTGCGTCTTATACTCCAAAAAATACAGTACTGGAGGCTAAAACATATGAAGAACGGTTGCAGGAACTAGGTATGTCTAGTTTAATGAAAAGAAGGACTAGGGGAGACATGATAGCAGTGTTCCAATATCTCAGGGGTTGTCACAAAGAAGAGGGAGTCAAACTATTCTCCAAAGCACCTGAGGGTAGAACAAGAAGCAATGGGTGGAAACTAATCAAGGAGAGAAGCAACTTAGAACTAAGGAGAAATTTCCTGACAGTTAGAAAAATTAATCCGTGGAACAGCTTGCCTCCAGAAGTTGTGAGTGCTCCAACACTGGGAGTTTTTAAGAAGATGTTGGATAACCATTTGTCTGAAGTAGAGTAGGGTTTCCTGCCTAAGCAGGGGGTTGGACTAGAAAACCTCCAAGGTCCCTTCTAACTCTGTTATTCTATTCTATTCTATTCATAGTGCTTCACAGCACTCTCTAAGTGATTTACAGAGTCAGCATATTGTCCCCAACAATCTGGGTCCTCATTGTACTGAACCTGGAATCATAGAAGGCTGAGTCAACCTTGAGCTGGTCAGGATCAAACTTCTGGCAGTAGGCGACCTGCAATACTGCATTCTAAACACTGAGCTCTATCATATACTGTATGTTCTATTCAGTAGTGGGTTCTAAAACCCTTTACTACCGGTTCGCTTGCACGCTCACGTGTGCAGAAGTGTCCCCGACAGGTGGGCGGAGCCTCCTGCCGCTGGCGCTACTGGTTCTTAGAACCGGGCCGAACCGGGAGCAACCCACCACTTGTTCTATTCCTTAATTTACTTTCCTTTCTTGTAACACACATACACACATGTGGTGGCTCACAATGTAAAAAACAAAATACAAATATAAGGTAAGATAATAATCATTATTATCATCATCATCATCTCAGTGAAAAGCACTGAGGAGTTTAGACATTGAAATGCAATTTGCCATTGATAAATGTGCAACAATTGCTGTAAGGCAGGAAAAATTGTTGAAGATTATGGATTTAGACTTGATAATAAAGAGTTGATAAAAGCAGTAACACCAGAAGAAGGGTGCAAGTACTTAGGAGTTTTGGAAGCCTCTGACCTATTGCACAAGCAAGTCAAGGAAGCTACAACAAAATACATAAAGCGAGTCTGGAAAATCTTGAGATCAAAGCAGGGGTGGGTTCCTGCCGGTACGCTCTTACCTGTTTTTCGCCGCAGAACCGAAGAAGGCGGTGGTGTTCACGGCGCGGGGCTTCCCCCGCCAGCTTTCCCCCGCCCACCTAGATGCCGCCATTTGCGTTCTTTTGCCCTCTGCGCATGCGCAAAGCATTCTTTGGTTCTGGGGTGAAAAACAGGTAAGAGCATACCGGCAGGAACCCACCCCTGAATCAAAGCTAAGTAGAGGAAATCTCATAAAGGCAACTAATACCTGGACAATGCCTGTAATATGATATTCAGTTGGAATAATTGATTGGACTCAGCTAGAACTTGATAACTTGGATCGAAAGACAAGAAAACTAATGACAGTGCATTGTGCCCTGCAGCCAAAAAATGATATTGATCAATTGTACTTACCTAGATCTCAGGGTGGACTCTTGCAGGTGAAACAAACTGTGGAAGAGGAAAAACATGGATTAAATGACTATATAAAAAAGCAAAAGAACCTTTGCTGAAGGAGGTGAATAAGAGAAACCTTTTGAAAACAACGAGATTGAAAGTAGAATATCAAAAGGAAACAATTGAGCATTGAGTTTCTAACTGGAAAAAGAAGCCTATGCAAAGTCAACACCTGAAGGACATTGAAGGAAAGTTAGATACAAAGCTAACATGGAGATAGTTGAGATAAGGGCTGCTGAAGAAAAAAAAACCTGAAGGCTTAATTTTGGCTGCCCAAGAACAAGCCCAACCCTAATTTATCAGATGAGTAGAAGTGGGGGTGGGAAGTTGGTACCCTCAGTCTTGGAAGACTAGGTTAATGCAGACTTAAAGTAGATTTAGCTTATCTAGATGTTTCCTGTCTGGTTTACCCAGGTGGGCTGACAGGGAAAAAGAAGAGCTGAGATGGTGCAGTGGTTAAATGCAGCACTGCAGGCTACTGCTAGTTCAGCAGTTCAGCTGTTCAAATCTCACCGGCTCAAGGTTGACTCAGCCTTCCATCCTTCCGAGGTGGGTAAAATGAGGACCCAGATTGTTGGGGGCAATATGCTGAACTCTGTAAACCGCTTAGAGAGGGCTGTAAAGCACTATGAAGCGGTATATAAGTCTAAGTGCTATTGCTAAGATGGTGAAGGTCAGCTGGAGGTGACTGAAGTAGGTGACAGCAGCAGAGTGTGGGTCAGCTAAGAGGGCAGAAGTAAGAGAAAGATAGGTTTGTGTGGGGAGCTGAAGTGGAGGCAAGAGCAGCGGGATAGGAGAAATATGAATTTGTCACCTAACAATGTTGTCCTCACTTAATGATCGCAAATGCCATTGCTAAGCAGGGTGGCCCTGTGATATTTTGCCTCACAACCACTTCACTTAGTGTTGAAAATTCTGGTCCCAATTAGGGTTGTTAAGTGAGGATTGCCTGTAATGACGGGTCCAGGTGAGGTGAGTGTGGTGTATTAACCTTTTTCACTTTGTGCATATAAACTACTGTATGTATGAGGAATTACTTTATCTGCTAAGGCAATTTATATATAACTTGACAAGTTTGTATTCTTAATTCTTTCATGTGTATGCTTATAAAAAGTTCATTAGCAATCTTTGAGGACTGTAGTAATGTTCTGGAAATGTTGCCTTTGAGCATTTTCTCTGTATTCCTGCATGTAAAAATTTAAAAAAAAAATTTAAAAAAAATTGTAAAAAGAAAAACCCTCTGCTTTTTATTCTGACTTTAGAAGTGCTATTAACCCAAATTAGACATAATAGAGAGATAAAAGGATTAAAGGTAAAGAAAGAAGAATATAAGATACAGGCATTTGCGGATGACCTAGTGTTCTTCATAGAAGAGCTGCTGGAGACAGGAAACACTTTAATGAAAGAAATAGAAGAATATGGTATAGTGGCAGGACTGAAAATCAATAGAGAAAAGACTAAAATGTTAGTAAAGAACCTAACTGAAAAACAAAAGAAAAAATTAGAAAAAGAATTGGGACTACAAATTGAAAAAAAGATCAAATATTTAGGAATTTGGCTTACTGTACCTCAATAAAAGATGATAATTATAAAAAACTGATACAACAAATGAAAAAAGATTTAGAGATTTGGGGAAAATTACAGATAGCATTGTAAATCACATGCCAGCTGGCAAAACATAATTTTTTTGCCGGTTCTGTGGGCATGGCTAGGTGGGGGGCACATGACTGAGGGCGTGGATGTGAGTGACATCAAGTTGGCCTACTCAGTTACATGACCATCAAACCACATCCACAAAATAAGCCACACCCCCAGAACCGGCAGTAAAAAAATCTAGAACCCACCCCTGGTGGCTATGTATTATCAGTATACAGGTGGCATTTCACCTCAAACCAATCGGAACATATAAGAAACCAAACTATCCTCCCCGCTATTGCCTAGAGCAGTGATGGCGAACCTTTTTTTCCTCGGGTGCCGAAAGAGCGTGCTCGCGTGCTATCGCACATGCGCAAGTGCCCACACCCATAATTCAATCCCTGGGGAGGGTGAAAATGGCCTCCCCCACCACCCTGGAGGCCCTCTGGAGGCCAGAAACGGCCCATTTCCCAACTTCTGGTGGGCCTAGTAGGCCCATTTTTCATCCTCCCCAGGCACCAGAGGCTTCCCTGGAGCTTGGGGAGGGTGAAAACGCCCTCCCCCGCCTGCCGGAAGCCGAAAACACCCTCCCAGAGTCTCTGTGCAAGCAGAAAATTAGATAGCCAGAGTGCACATGCATGCTGGAGCTGAGGTAGGCCAACGGCTCGCGTGCCGGCAGATATGGCTCCGCGTGCCACCTGTGGCACACGTGCCATAGGTTCGCCATCACTGGCCTAGAGCCATGTAGTTAGGCATTAGGGTTAGAATGTTACTGGATCTCTGGCATAGGCATATGTGATAAGTAAGAATTAAATTTTAAATGGGACCCCAATTCTTTTTCAGTTTTAATGGAATATTTTTATTTTGTTCATTCAATTTTTTCTTTACTTGTTTGTTTTAATGAAATATTTTTTATTTTGTTCACTGCCCACAGTATCTTCCAATAGATGGATGGTCATATAAATAGGGTAATTAATACATCTAAATCAAATAAGGAGAGGAACCACTGTAAAACAGTGGCTTTGTCTCCAGCTCACATAGGAAATCCAGAAAGATACCATAGTCAATGGTATTGAAGGCCAGTGAGAAGATAAGTGATTGATTAAGACAGCTGCACTTTCCCTGCCCACATCCTGACAAAAGTTATCTTCCAGAGTGACAAATGCTATCTTAATTCCATGCCTGGGCCTGAATCTTGACTGGAAAGGGGTGAGACAATCCATTTCTTTTAGGGCACTTTGCAACAAATGTCCCTAAAAAAAGAGAAGATTGGAAACTTGATGATAGTGGTCTAATATATTGTGCGTCCAGAGATAGCCACTTCAGAAATGGGTTAATCAACATCATCTTAATGGTAGCCAGGATAACATTATTGCCTCAAAAGATCACACAGTGTCGGACTCAGTTACTCTCACATACCTGTCTGCAAGAATTTTGCAGAGTTCATGCCAAAAAGCACCCTATCCATACCTTGTCCATTCTCACACAATTTTCAGATGCTCTGGAGGCTCTGAGAGTACAGCTTTCTTGTGTGACTTCCAGAGGGTTCAGAGGACACACAAGAGCACACCCTATTCTTGCACAGCCCTCACAGCCTCAGAAAATCACACAAGAACAAGGCATGCTTTCAAACATAATTGTTTGGGTGACACACCAGCATCCAAAATATCATGACATGTCAGCCAGGTTTGCAATCACTGATCTATGCCCTTTTATCCAAACCCCTGCTTGGTGATGGAATCCAGATGAAGCATCTCTAACACATGGCTGTCTAGCCTGTGCTTGAACACTTCCAGTAAAGGAAATTTTTACTACCTTTCTGTGACATTGGACATCGATTCCACTTTCACATTGCACCAAAGAAAATTTTCATCCACAAGTAATGAATAGCTATATGAATTAGAATGAAATAACTATACATTATATGAACCCATACCTGCATCTGAATTACTGAAATCTGTATTGGGACATAGTACACCTACTATGGCTAGTAAATAAGGTTAGTATTCAATTGCAAAATGATGTCCTATTTAGGCTTTCTTTTTCTGAAAATTACTCCAGTTAGGAAGACCAAATAATCAATCTGCTTTTGATAAAATAGAAGGCAAAGCTGTTGTTTACATATAACACTTTTATTTTTGGTTATTTATTTTAATTGCTGAGAACACATCTGATGAAACCATCAGTATTTTGTCACAGAAATATGAGCTGGATCATGTTTGTTAACATGCTGTGATCATTTACACTTTATAAATGTTTATTAGTAATCAGGAAACATGGTGCCGCATTTAGGATTTGTTCATAATAGTATTTATCCCAGTGTGAAGAAGGATTATTACTGTGGAGTAAGAAGCAATGAGCACTATCCAGCCCATCACATGTGAACAACAAATAAGAATATAAGCCAGTTTTCCTTCTGATCTTTGCAATAAAAGTGTACCACAGCTGAAAGCTATGTATCTAGAGCAGAGGTCTTCAAACATGGCAACTTTAAGACTTGTGGACTTCAACTCTCAGAATTCTCCAGACAGCTATGCTGTCTGGAGAATTCTGGGAGTTGAAGTCCACAAGTCTTAAAGTTGCCAAGTTTGAAGACCTCTGATAGAAACATCTATTTCTAAACATATTTTTTTCAGATATACATATGAATAAACGAACCTTCATTCATAAATACAATTCTAAACATAGAGAAAAACACTACTTAGGAAAAAGGTTAGTAGCTAAATTTATAATATGAAACATTCCTATGAGGAAGTAATTTTCTCTGAATACCAGCAGCTACATAATGGGATAGAAAACCTTTTTTGGAGAAAAGGGATAATGAAAATGTACACTCTTATATACTATAAAGAATAGAAGTAAAAGTGGTCGATAAATTGGGAGAAACTGTGGGCAAGTTCCAAGAGTACAAAAAACAAACAAACCAGGAAATAAAGTAGAAGTTCATAAATCAACTCAGAAAAATAAATAAAATACTCTGATTTTGGTAATATGGTTGAACAGTAGCTTTCAGGAGACCCAGAGGAAAAGCATGAAAGTCTGAACCAACAGGACAAACAGCATTTTATATATAAGTATACAGACACATACATACCCACACACAAATATATGTATGTACAGATACTGTAGCTCCCATTTTTTGAACTAGATATTTCTATGTTTACACTCACAAAGTATATAATATATTTCATCATCAAATGCAACAACCTATAAGACAAATAAATTAATTCATCTCTCTCTGTGGACCTCTGTCTATCTGGGTGTGCAATACAGTAGTGGGTTCTAAAACCCATTGCTACCGGTTTGTGTGTGTGCTCGCGCGTGCGACGCTTCTGCACATGTGCAGAAGCGTCCTAGGCAGGTGGGCGGAGCCTCCTGCCACTGCCGCTACCGGTTCACAGAACCGGGCCGAATCGGGAGCAACCCACTGCTGATGCAATATCACATCTCTATCAAAACAGTCAAAACTGTTTAGAACCATAAAAAATAAAAATTTGACACCCCTGGCCTAGAAAGTAGCCTATATATTGGCTTTCCTGGTGTATAAGATTTCATATTTAGGAGTAACATTGATAATAACATCTAATTCCTTCCTATCCAAACATACTTCTCTCTTCAAAACATAGAAACAAAGCTAAAACATTTTAAAATGGATAATAATGGATAATAATACAGCAATGTATTGTGTTTGGGTAGATCTTCCCAATTTGCTTGAAGAGAAATTCATTATTGAATTCTCCAGTATGCTATTTGAGTTTTTAGAGTCTATTTTTATTAGAACCCTGAGGTCTCTTCCAGCTACCCTATTCTTTTTTCTTAATTTCAGCAGTATGTTTAAATCGGGGATACATGTAATTTTGTTGGTGCTATACATTATGCTAGCTTCTTATTTTTTTAAAGTCAAAACAGTGTTTTAAAAATCACATGCATCAAGTTATCTCTGAACACTTGTATTTGATATACTGTATTTAAAGAGCTGCATTGCTTTGGTGAAGATTCAGGCAAAGCATCCCTTCAAAATGTCATGTAGCCTCCTCCCTTTTAAGAGTGAAAAGAAATGTCCACATCACTTGCCTCAACTTCACAGTTCTTGCACAGGTTTCTTCCCATATTTCTAAAATCCCAAAGAGATTTCTGGACATGTGCAGCTCCTGGTCCCAAAACTCCTTCATCTTTTGCCAGTGAGTGATAGAAGAGACCACAGGGGAGATTGTGAGGCTGAAGTAGATTGTTCTTGTGGAAAAGAGTTCTACATAAGATCTATCTATCATGTATCTATCTATCTATCTATCTATCTATCTATCTATCTATCTATCTATCTATCTATCTATCTATCTATCTATCTATCTATCTATCTATCTAATATTTAGCTATTATTCTCATAAGGTTCCATTCCAAAATATTTTGCAATAAATTAATATGCAGGTTAAACATCCAGTAATATTTGAACAGGCATTATATATAAATATCATAAACAAAACAAATACATTCATAAGTAATAAACACATGCAGGCCTTCTCTGTGGTGAGGTACTTAACAGATAGTCCTCATTTGTTTAGCAACCTTTCAAAGTTATGATGGTGATGAAAAAGTAACTTTATGACCAATCCTTGCATTTATGACTTTTACAGTAAAGCAAAGCAAAGTTGAAGGAAGATGGCAAGCACAATTATAGTTTTGCTTACCAACCACTTCAGTTAACGACAGAGTTGCTAGTTCCAATTATGATCACTAAATGAGTACCGCCTGTATTGTTAAGAGTTTTAGGCGCTACTGAAAAATCTGTCTTTTCAATTAGGGGTTCCAATAAGGTGGGTGTGGAGAAAAGGTTTATTTATGAGGGTGAGTCAAAACGTAATGCCATTTTCTTTAGGACAGGTATAATTACCAACACAGGAACATGTAGCATACATCAAAATGAAGCTGGTCCTCTGTGGATCACATCCCTACTTCTCAACATAGTCACCGTTTCTCTCAATAGCAATGTTCTATCTTCGAATGAGAGCATGTATCCCTGTCTCGTAAAATTGTGTTGACTGTTCTTTGAGCCACTTCTTCACTGCAGTTTTCACTTCCTCGTCACTGGAATAATAATCCTCCATACTCACCAGATTTAGCGCCTTCAGACTATCATCTCTTCGGCCCCATGAAAGGGGGTTTGAGAGGCAAACATTATTCCAGTGACGAGGAAGTGAAAACTGCAGTGAAGAAGTGGCTCAAAGAACAGTCAACAAAATTTTACGAGACAGGGATACATGCTCTCATTCGAAGGTGGAACATTGCTATTGAGAGAAACGGTGACTATGTTGAGAAGTAGGGATGGGATCCACAGAGGACCAGCTTCATTTTGATGTATACTACATGTTCCTGTGTTGGTAATTATACCTGTCCTAAAGAAAATGGCATTACGTTTTGACTCACCCTCGTATTTATTTATTAAACGTATGTGTTGTCTATCTCACCCAAACAACTAGAAACATTCAATTAAAATGCACTATAAAACATTAAAACAATAAATAGGGGATTTAAATTTTATTTTTTAAAAGTTTTATTTTCCTATCTTACCAGGTATGTAATAACAAAATATCAGCCAGGGATCTGCTCTCAAGTCATTTAGTATTTGATCTGCAACAGACCAAAGGGGAATCTCAGGGAAACATCATAGAAAGGAAGAACCAAGCAGTGCCAGAAAAAGCAGCCTTGGACCTAGGACTGTTGCAGTGGTTCACATGTTGGCAGGAATGGGAACAGAAGAGTCTTTTCTCACTAGAATAAGGCTTTTCTTCCAGCAAGAAAAGCCTTATTCTAGTGGCACCAACAAGACTAGCAAAGGTGGGAAGTTAGCATTCTAAAAAAGGCAATTAAGAAAAGTGATTGAGGGAGAAAGGAGGAGTCGAAAGCAAGGTGCATTAGCAAGCTGGGAAATGTTAAGGGTCTTGCTGACAGAGATGGATAAGTACATACTGCATATTATTGTTACATTTTCCATTAGGGCTCTCATTTATATACACCCTAATTGTACTGCCTCTGTTGTAATTTTTGCACTCACTTATACAAATACAAACTACCACTTCTGTTGTTGAAATAAATGCCATTTTCTTTGATTGCTCTGCTTCCTGTGTCTGGATCAGTTCCTATCCTTACTCACCCTCCAATAGTGACACATTCTGCATAATGGATAAGATACATTCATTACTTTTTGGAACCATTCAATCACCTACATTTGCTATCTAGTTGCTACAGTTCCCTCCATTTATAGTTCATTCATTCATTTCTGTTCTCAAACATCCCACTCAAGTACACATGGCTTTTGTCTCCCATGTTCTACCTAATCCAGAAACTGGAGAGGTACATCTTAGATTTCATGGCACAAAGTCCTAGTCAGTCCGGACTGGGGGAAGGCGGATTTATTAGTGCTACACATTTATACACTGTCAATAAGATAGAGGAGTTCAAGATCTTATACGGTAATGAAATGCTCCAGGGAACACACAGGTCATTTAACCCACTAAATTTTATTGGCTCTAGCTCCCGTAAACATTACACGTACACACTTTTACTCACATTTTCCCAGTACAAATTGGCCAAATTTGCCAGGGGCTGAGTACAAATCAAGTGCTAAGATCCAATGGTAGCTTCCATAAATTGCGAAGTCTCTGAAAATGAGTCTCTTACAGCTTTCCTTTTAATTCTTACCCGCAATGTGTGTCACACATTTCTTTGCATTTCATTTCATCCTTTTGTTGAGAACATAAGAGGTGCCTTGCTGGTGCCCTGGCTCATCTAGTCCAGTAGTTTGTCCTCACAATAACTCACCAACTTCATAAGGAAACACAATAGTCTCCCAGCAGATGTTTTCACAGGAAATCACATTGCCATCAAGGCTAATAGCCATTGATCCTGTGTTAATTACAACACGCCTGCTAGTGCTTCATGGCAGTTGTTAATTCTGTTTCTGATGGCTTGCTTTCCTGATTCCTGTTGCATGATAATTCTTATTTCGGCAACTGGTGTCCAGATTTGGTCTGGATCAGGGGCAGGTTGCTCACTTACCTTGCTACCGGTGTGCTGCACATGCATCATCATGCTGTGTGCGCCCCTTGCGTGATTTTGCTTTTGTGCATGCGCGGAAGCAAAATTGCACTGAAATCTCATGAGGGGACGCCCGTGTGTGCGTGATTTTGGCAATTTTTTGCTTCCGCGCATGCGCAGAAGCAAAATCTCACTGAAATCTCACCTGCGCGCCCGTCCCCTTACGAGATTTCTTCGCAATTTTACTTCCGTGCATGTGCAGAAGCAAAAAATTTACAAAAAAGATGGCGGCTCCTAGGCACCAGCAACCGACTGCACCGGGTCGGTAGCCTCTTGATGACGTCACGAGCCCGCCACTACCGGTGTGATAGAGTAGACCACACCAGTAGGAACCCACCACTGGTCTGGATGCTTCCTTGCTTTTCATCCTTCTCTGTACTTGCCATTTTTCCTTGGGTTCAAATCCTTTTGTTTATTTTCCTTGGAGTGAAATCCCATTAATTTATTTGTTCAATATTTTATTTCTTGTAACAAGGTGAAGGTGTGAGGATTATATCGTTTTGTCTTTTTAGATCAATGAATGAAATGCCCTGCTCTAAATGCAGTCTGGCAATGAGACAACCAGTGGCAAAATAGGACTTTATAGTCCTGCAAATACTCAACTAAGATTTGTTCTCTGCTTCCTCTTCTTCCTTCTTTAGACCATTCAGGCTTCTGATGAGGGATGTTGGGGAGGTCAAGGAAGAGATAGATGGACTTCCCAATCAACTAGATGTCTCTTACATGTTTTCCATCATTCTGTTCCCTGTTCAGTTTTTATGCCTAATCTGCTGACTCCTAGAGACATCATGTTAGCTCCCTAGATATTGAAGGTTCTCAAAGTTAGTATTAAGGTAGTTAAGGCTATTAAATCCGGGCTGCAATTTCCAGATGTTAACTCTATATCTAAGTCTGTAAAGCTGTTTTGTAGCTCTGTGCTGCCATCTAATGGCCATCTGGATTTCTGCAGTTCAGCTGTAACCTTGAGGCCAGCATTGCTGGTTACCTCCTAAGATCTGAATGTCAGGTTTCCAAGTAACACCCCCAATGAAAGAAGACTCCAAGGCTAGAAGTTCCTCAAAGTTCCATTTTATTAGAGATGTCATATTGGCACATCTGGAAAAACCCGAATCTGAAAGCTTCCGGGTTTCCCCCACCCAAAAGAAAGTCAAAGTCCCTTCCCCTACACCCACAAGCTTATCACATGGTCCAATCACTCCACCGTCCCAACTGGAGATGCCTCCCAGTCACGCCACTCCAGGTGCAGGCTGAATCATCCTTGACTCCCAGAGAAAAGAATGTTGTTATGGCTATATATCTCTTCCACTCCATGCAATCCCCCCTCGCGGTTTCCCACAGCACTAAGTGTGGGAGCCCTGAAGATCCAAAGAAAAAGATGGCCTCCAGGGCTGACACTGAGATACATTATTTACATAGTTAATTTTCAGGGTCTTATTTGTACAATTTGGGCTGATGGCTTTTTAAATTGATTTGACATGTCCTGAGGTTGCTGGGAATGTTATACCTTTGTGTACTTTGTAATGTACAACACTTTTTAGGAAGCATAGGCAGATGGTGATGCTGTGGAAAGCTGCGGAGATTTTCAAGAGAAACAAGTAAAGAACAGCAATAACAATTCCAGACAGATTTGACTGGTAAGGTAAGCTAAGAAAAACAAAAATAAAGAAATCCAACACTCTCTATTACAGTGTTTGGCTTGCTCTGGAAACTTTGTGACTGCAAGTTCTTTTCAAAAGAAAAGAAAAGAAAGCTGCAAAGTATCGAAAATGTTATCCCTACACTACTCTGAAATAAAAGGCGCAAAATATAGCAGTTTCCTTCCCTCTCAGTGGTGGGTTCCTACAGGTGCGGTCCACTCTATAGCACCGGTAGCGGCCTGCTGGTGATGTCACAGTACCAGTGGAGTCGGTTGCCGGTGCCTGGGCACCACCATTTAAAAAAAAAATTTAATTTTTATTTTATTTTCTTCTGTGCATGCCCAGAAGCTGAGCTTTTGGCACTGCGCATGTGCTGCCTTCCTACCCCACAGTGAGTCCAAGCAGGGGAGGATAGCTGAGGGAGCGCGTGAGATGCTGAAAGAATGGGCGGCAGGAGCTATCTCCATTCCCCTCCCTTCAGCAGTCTGAGAAGCCACGAACGCACGGTGATGAAACGTGCATTTTTGCATGTTTGAGGCTTCTTGAGCTGCTGAGGGGAGGGGGAATGGGCGGTAGGACCTATCTCAGTTCCTCTCCCTTCAGCAGTCTGAGAAGCCATGCCCACCCAGTCACATGGCCAGCAAGCCACACCCACAAAATAAGCCATGCCCACAGAGTGGTAGTAAAAAAAATTGGAACCAGCCCCTGTTCCCTCTGCTTTTCTTTTTGCAGTTTATGTAGTTCAGATAAACAAGACTGGGGGGAAAAAAATCAATCCTTAAGTTGACACACTAAAACAATCCTAATATGTTTCTAAATACGTTGAATGTTTTAAAAGACAACAATAGAGAAAACAATGTCCAAAATTAAAATGAAATCAGTAATATCCAACAAATCAATTAGTTGTGAAATGTAACCCCCAAGAAATACTAAAGAAATAAACAGAAAATTTCTCCAACCTACTAAATTAATATAAATCACCTAAATATCACATATTCATTTGGGTACTTAACAACAATGGATCAAATTGTGCATAAAATTGTTTAAAATTATGAAGCCGGAGAAGGAAAATTGTCTTTTTTTTGTTTCATAGAAAAAAATAGTCTTTCAAAAGTGGATAAATTACTTATTTCTTAAGTCCATATTTTGATATCCAAGAAATAGTACTTTTCCAAGTTTAAGTCTCTTGCCTTGCAAGCGTGTGACGCATACGGCTCACAGGCCGCGAGTTTGATAGCCCTGGTTTGGAGGATTCAATCTCACTCACTCTAGGTGACTGGACAGCCTACAACAATTAAAACCCCAATATAATAAAAACAATAACCCCTCACCTGCTCTAAGTTTCTTGGAGGCCTCCCTCATCCACACATCCTCCCCTAGCCTTTCTATACTCATACTGGATTTTGCCTCACCAGTCACCTGCACACTCTTGCAACCCTTTCCAGGCCTCATTGGATTTGTGCCATGCCTCTCCTGCCATTCACACATTTTCATGTATCCTTATCTCCTGACAGCAGCCACTCCAATCTCCACGATTTTCATGTTGTACCTCCCCTACCATTTGTGCAACTGGCTCCCTCTTCTACCCAGCAGTAGCTGCTTATCTGCTTGCTGGCCTTCTTGAGAACTGTCTGGAACATACAACTTTCTTCCAGGTTCCCCACCAACTTTGATTGTTGGATGCCTGTGAGAAGTTGCAAGGAGGTGCTCCCTAAATGTCCTTAATGTCACTTAACAACAGCAGTGGGAACTGTAGAGATGATATCACTAAATGATACAGTCATATGATGTTGGCGCTTCAGAATCACATTGTTTAGTGATGGAAATTCAAGTCCCAACTGCCACCATAGTTTGAGGACTAGCTGTATAAATAATAACTGGGACTCAAATATGGCATTGCTCCATTAGGTAGTGTTGTCACATTTGAGCTGCAAAATTGGTACATTGGTACAGCTCTAAGTAGCAGAAAAGATTAAGAGAAAATTCTAATGGCTGTCCAGATAGGATATTCATTCTTTAGCTTCCATGAAAAGACTATGCACCCCAACATATTTCTTATGGAGGTATATATGGTGGAGCATTTAATTTGAAACAGCCAGAATGAATAATTTGATGACCAGGAACCAGGGGAATATTAATAAATGTTAAATTATTGTTATCTTTTCTTATTTCCTCATATGTCTGTATTTTGCACAGACACTTAATGTGCTTCCTATTCATCTTATTTCATTCACCTGCAGATGATTACATGCTGCTAATTGCAAGCTATACTAATTTGAGGAAAGAAATGCCCATGTAATTCATTACATAAGAAACCACACTTTATTCCAGCTCAGGGACAGCTATTTCTTTAAGGAAGGAAACTGGGAAATCTGTATAGAAGAACCAACCGGGCTTGCCTCCCAGGAAAAAACAACAACCCAATTCTCAGGATGCTCACAGTCTGTTGTGAATGAAAGTAATTTCTTGGATCAACAGTCTTTCTAGTTTAGTTGTTTTTATTCTGGGAATGACTTTCCAGGGTATACTTTATATCAGGGAAGTCCATCTTTGGCAACTTTAAGACTTTTGGACTTCAATTCCCAGAATTTCATAGCCAGCATGGCTGGCTGGGGAATTCTGGAAGTTGAAGTCCACAATTCTTAAAGTTGCCAAGGTTGAATATACCTGCTTTAGATATTCTACACCAGGAGTGTCAAACTCGTGGCCTGCAGGCTGGATGCATCATGTGCTGAGAAATTCATGGACTTGCCCAAGCAATCATCAAGAGAAAAAGACTGATTTAAGGGTGCATATGCGTGCATATAGACACAAAGACAACCATGCAATTCTCAAGTAAAAGTTTATCAAGATAAGAGAAATCCTGGTAAAACATGCTGGGTCATGAAGAAAAACAATTACAGGACCATATTGGTCCCCACTATCCTGTCAGAGCTGAAGAAGCTTCTTGGATGAAAAGCAAAACGTCTTCAAAAGAAAAAACAAGAAAGTCCAGTTGTCTCCTGAAAAAGCACCTTTGGGACATTGGTGGTGATGGTGCCAGGAAATATGTATAAACTTTTATTTAAACAGTTTCTGTTTATTCCAAAGAAAGATGCAAAGATGTGCACCCCTCTCCCACCAGTCAGGTTTATTGTTTTATATGTCTTGGTAGCGTAAAATAGTGCTCTTAATAGATTTATGCTTAATTTTCTTTTATTACCTCCCTGACCAAGGGTAATGCCCTCTGTTTCACTTCTCTCTCTCCTTAGAGGCTTGATTTTACTGTTACAAAATCTCTATGCTCTGCAGAATTGCTTAAGATATGCTTTATGTGAGAGATAGAAAGACTTTGACTCGTTTCTTGAACAAACAAGAAAACAGTTTATTTAAATACAAACTTCTCAGTAAATGTCAAGTAAATTGCTTTCAGCCACAATCAGCTATTCAATTGTTTTACACCTTTCCTTCCCCTCAGAGAACTCTCCTAGCTTTCCTGACTAAATCTAAGAAAACACAGTTCTTCTTTGGATTAAGGCCTATAGATTAGAACACATTTTACCATTTAACTCTATATACAAATAACACAATACATCTATCAATAAAGTCCCCTGACCCTGGCACCTGCTTCCCACAGAACTGCCTAGAGCTATCTTCCCTCCTGTTAACTTCCCTCTTGGACAGTTAAACTCAGGCAGAGAATCACTATAAACCTTCCCTCTTGGAAGTTACCACAAACAGAGCTCTCCTCAGCTCTTCCACCTAGGCCTTTTATAGTTCCTGGCCCTGCTATCTATGATCCGATTGGCTGGCTCCTTATGATGTAATCTATCCCTCCTCCCTTCTGGAGAACTGGGATAAACACCTCCCCCTTTCTACTTACCATACATTTAAAAGCTGTTTGGTGCCATACTTACTTGTGTATACAATTCCTTTTAACCACACTTTAACTTTATACAACAACTTAACTCTTTTACATTCAGTACCGGTATGTGGGCACCACAACATATCTGATAGATGGCTATCCAAATTGCTTCAAAATATCTCCAGTAAAAAACAAGCCCATAATTTTTGTTTCCAGGGCTATCAGCATTTTTCCAGTTAATAAGTTGATCAGCTCCATCAAGTGTTGTTAAATGCTCAAACCAAGAAAAATCTGTCTGTCTGATATTTCTGCCTATTGATTCAAGTCATGCCCCTTAAAGCAATACAGAACAAGTCTGCTTCATCATCTGCATGTCAGCTATTCAGATTATTTAAAACTTTCTCCTTAATCTTCTTTTCCCCAATTTAAGTCAACTTTACAGAACACCATTCTTTACAGAACTTGGTCGACAGCCAACTCAACATATTATTTATTCTTTCTTGATGGTGCTGTACTTTGATGATGTCCTTCTTCAATTGTGACATTTAAAATAATACAGAACAGAACAGAATTGTTACTTCCTATAATCAGAAAAGATTGTTGACTGAGTAAATCAATAACGTAAATAAGACAACTATTATACAATTAACCTTAATAAAAGCAAGTTTTATCCAGTGCCATCTTGCAACAGAACAGGAAAAGGGAGCGGAAAAAAATATAATCAAATGATTAGGATAATAAAGATAATGATTTTTCATAAGAATATTTGGTTTAAAAACAACACTTATGAGGAAAAAAATGGCAGAGTAAAAGTTTCGAATAGAACAAAGAGGAAGAAAAATAACTTCTTTAAATTCAATCACTTCATGCTCCATGAAATTGCAAATAGACAATCTGAAGCAAAGAAAAGAAAGTTCTTTGAAAATGCTTAATGCATACAATCCATTGGCAAAAATGGTGTTACTATTTTAACAGTCAGAAAGGAGGAAAAGGGAGGGAGGAAAAGCTGGAACATGTGTAATAAATATACCAATAAGAGGCTAAAAACACAACTTTTCTGACATTAATATCATGGA
This sequence comes from Diadophis punctatus similis, assembly GCA_023053685.1. Taxonomy (NCBI): domain Eukaryota; kingdom Metazoa; phylum Chordata; class Lepidosauria; order Squamata; family Dipsadidae; genus Diadophis; species Diadophis punctatus. The sequence goes on along the minus strand of JALIGW010000001.1, from coordinate 36,312,574 downwards.
TCTAGTCATATCTCCAGTGTCAGGAGCACAAAAGGATTCTATTAAAGACTCCGAGTGTAATCATCCCCAGTTTATCCGTAGCTACCACATCTGGTAGCAAAACAACTTTTAGGTGGAAGTAAAGAGCTACTGAAAACTCAAATTCTGTACTCCCATCTAATGGTTGTTTAGATTTTGCAGTCCAGATATGGCAGTCTTAATTTGGGAATTAATCCTAATTTGGGAAGCTCTTCATAACTATAATTCCAGCCATTGTCTATCCACTGCAGGATGAATGCCTCTTCCGCATGTGTCCAACCAATATAGTCTTCAGTTTTCCTTTGCCAATTGGGCCCACAATATTTGCTGATAGCGCCGCTCCATCTAGTTTAAGGTCTCTTTTGTGGACACTTTTTTCTCAAGTGGAATCTATTCTATGACTGCCTTGGTCCACCTGCCATCAGTTCTTCTTGCTATGTGACCAGCCCATTTCCATTTCAATTATTTTACTCTTTTGATGACATTGTATATTTTCATTTGTTCTCTAAATGTGCAGGTCTTTCTATCTTGTCTTGTAATGCTGAGCATATATCTTTCCATGGCTCTTTGAACCACTCATAGCTTTTGTATTGATTGTGAGGTTAGTGTCTATGTTTCACTGTCCTATGTTAGAATAGGTAGCACACACTGATTGAAACTTTTTTCTTCAGGCATAAGGGGAGGTTGTTCTTGAAAATTACGCTTAACTTGCCAAATGCCTGCCAACTATTAGCACCCCTTTTTATACCTTCCTGCTATCTGAAAACTCCCTTCATCTGAATATTCAGATTCTGCCATCATGTCTGCCATGACTTAGCCATGTAGGAATGTTAGACTTTTGAATGGGTTAGGATCTCTTTAAACAAAAGAACAAAAAGTTGTGAAACTAAAGAATCATCTGATTATTGAGTCTTCTTAAGCCCTCAATTAAACTGAAACAGGGTGCTGAAATTACATACTGAGACTGATCCCAGTTTGTAATGTTTTGCACTGAAATCTCTAAGGCCTTATTGGTACTTTGTTTTCCCAGAGCATAGACTTACTTTGAGGTAAAATCTTTTTTGAGTTATGACTCAAGCCAGGAACAGCCCTAGTTAGAATTATATAAATCATTGGTGAGACAATGTGACTAACTCTAACTCCCCCTGACATGTTAGTTCAGCTTCTACCATCCTTAGACAATAAGACCAATGGTCAATTAGGCTCCCATGAATAAAATTAAATTAGTATTTTAGGAAGGAAAGAGCAGATTTTAATTTATTCTGAAAAAGTGTGCAGTATTATTTAGATTCTCTTACTGGTGTCTATACAGGTACTTATTTATTTGTATCCTGCCTTAATTATTTTTATAAATAACTCAAGGTGGTGAGCATATTTAATACTCCCTCCTCCTATTTTCCCCACAACAATAACCCCATGAGGTTAGTTGGGCTGAGACAGAGTGACAGGCCCAAGATTACCCAGCTGGTTTTCATGCTTAAGGACTAGAACTCACAGTCTCCTGCTTTAGCTGTCAGGTTATCTGCATATCAACTATTTATGTAAATGAAGCCCTTTGAATGAAGGACATGTGCATAAAAACAGCTTTCCCATGGGTAAAAAACTTGCATTGTGGCTTTCCTTCCTCACCCTACAAACTCAAACAGATTTGCTGAAAGGAAGGGGGAGGCCTCAGGCTTTTGCCCCTTTCAATAAGTAAGAACAGGATCACAAAGATCCTGTACCAGCCCTACCAATTGGAAGATATAATCCAATAAACTGCAATCTCTAGAGCTTAGATGCAGCTCCTGACGAACCTGCCATAATATTTTGCTTTTGATAATAACAGAGTAAAGTATTAAGTGTAATTAAATTTTAATTAATTTACATTTAGTTTCTGTCTCATCCTCCCCTCCCTCCAATCGTTTTGGGTCAAAAATGCTGCCACACTGTCTTGTAGAGGGCACAGAGTGGGCACAATGATCTTTAGCAAAAAAAAAAAAAAAAGAGAACATATTCATGGAGATGAGTAAAGAATAATTATTGGGAGAGGCTTGGGTTTACAAACTGAACTTCAGACCTAGAACCCCAGAGGCCAATCTATGTCTTCAGCACCCAGCAGACTACACTTCCTTGACATTGCTTTTGTAGGGCTTAGACAATTCTATCTCTGGCTATCTCATTAGCCTCTTCCATTGACAAAATGGTCAAAATGTAACAAATAGAGTTGAGCAAAAGTTTCGCTGAGGATATTTAGAAAATGTGTGATGTTAACAAGACCATTCTGCAGATTTTTTTTTGTTCTTCTGCTATCTATTCTCTATTTTTGTAGCAGTTGTTTCCCCTGTGTGACCCAGAACAATGATACATCCTGGTTGCAAAATACTTGTCAGGATATTTATTTACTGCATGGCAAAAATAAAAGCATCTTAAGAAGATGAATTGTCATGTACCTTTGCTAATGGTGAACACTGTCCTTTAGAAACTATTGAAGAAATTCTTATTTCTCTGGAGAAATTTAATAAAATTCAAGTTTCCTATGCTTCAGTTCAATTTTACAGTTTGTAAGTGGACTGTGAAAGTTCAGGAGGTTAATTTATATCCTGCTTGACCCCCAGCCAGATATCTACAAGTCATAATGAGTAAATAATTAGATGTACCAAAAATAAAGATGGTTAGTAGTTAATGTCAAGTATTTAGAGATCAACCGACAAGTTCAGATCCCTTCTTATATATTTTTTAATTTTCTTTTTTTTAATAAATTTGCTGAGTTTTTCTAGATTTCATTACTACACAATTAACAGTAGTAAGGATAAACACAGCAAGACTTAGAATAGTTTGGTGTATGAGCCACAGTGGCGCAGTGTTTAGAGTGCAGTACTGCGGGCTACTTCTGCTGACTGCCAGCTGCCTGCAATTTGGCAGTTCAAATCTAACCAGGCTCAAGGTTAACTCATCCTTCCATCCTTCTGAGGTGGGTAAAATGAGAACCCAAATTGTTAGGGGCAATATGCTGACTCTGTAAACTGCTGTAAAGCACTGTAAAGTGGTATATAAGTCTACGTGCTATTGCTACTGCTATTCATATGTTTTGTAAATAAAATTAATGATACAAGGTAACTTTTGAGATTGGAAAACCAGAAAAATAATGGCAATTAATCATGCTCTTCATCTATCCCATGATTTTGACAGACTCTACTTACCAAGAAGAACAGGTTGGCATGGTGTGATGGAATGTGCAACTGAAGCAGCTGAGGGACAGGATTTTGCCAACTCAGAACTTTCCCAGAAAGAGACCCAGATCAAGAGACCGCACAGTCCTGAGGTAGAAGGAGGACAAGGAAAAAGGTTCAGGATAACCACACCCTAGAATCAATCAGGATACATCTAACAGCTTAGAAAGCTGTAGCTTTAGTTTGGCAATATTCTGTCTATTATGTGCAAGAAAATCTAGGATTGGACTTGATTAGATCTCACTGTCTTATCTCTGGGCTTGATCCTGACACATGGAATGTTGTAAGTACATCAGCTAGTTGAAGAAGATAGAAGGGCACTGGAGGTTGTCACTATCTGAAGGACAGTGACTATCTGAAGGATAGTGACAAAGATGCATTGAAACTAGTATACCATGAAGGCTTCCTGAGTATTGGAGAAACCAAATTGGCCTATAAGAAAGACCAAATGAAGAATAGAAAATAGGGGGGGGGGAAGCAAAAGTATTTGTATGTCCAATATACACACAGAAACACAGACAAAATACCTAGGAGGCAAAGCAGGCATGGTCCTAGGAGGCAAAGCAGGCATGGAGCAAAGTGTTGATCACACAGTTACTGCATCTCAGGCTAGAATGAATATACAAAGAAAAAAAAATCTTATATATACTGTATATTTTAAAATTCAGTAGGTAAGTTAACTCCTACAAATTATACATCCTATAGAGCCAAATGAAAAAGTACTCATCATTACAGTTCTGCCAGCAAAAATAATCCTGTTTCGGATTCCTCATTGGGAAAATTATTTTTATAAGCCAGTCACTGATAATCTGTTTAGCAAATTACTACATGTGCCCCCAAATTATCCCTGAACAAATGTTTGCTGATATTCTCCCAGTGTTACAGTGATGGCATCTGCTGTAAAGGCTCGAAGAGCAAACCAAAACTATCTTCAAATAATATGTTACATTGATTACTCCAACAATCCTCAAGTGTAGGAGACAAAGTTGAGAGTAAAGTAGAATATTTTCTAGAAACATCTGGTTGGAATACCAGTGGCCATGTTGATTCCTTCACACATTTCTGCTACAACCATCACTGACTCCAGAGATTTGGGAGCTGGAATTGAAGGCCACCATGCATTTCTTTTTAATATGCATCATTTATATGACCAATGGGTACTGTCCTGCTCTGTGTGTACTGAATGACCATCTGTTATACAGCTATGGCAATGACACCACACCTGCTTATCCATCTGTTTCAAGGGACACTGAACCTATAACCGAAGACTCCAAATGTACAGTCGCTATAATTGTGCCTTTCCCAGGGCAATTTTGCTTTCAGCAGCAAATCCTCATTTTGTATTTGTAAAAGCAAGCTCTTATTCTATAGAGGAAATGAAAGAATAATCTAATTGGCAAAGATAAGAATAAACGTACAATCAGATCTTTTCAGAATATATGAAACTACTTCATCAGAGATAATGAATTATATATAACAATATATGTTAAAAAAACAAACCAATGCAAATGATAGCAAGATACCTCTCTTTCCATGGTTTTTAAAATTATCTTTAAGCTGCCAATCCCTTGGTTTATGGGATGGTATTCCATAGACCATACTAATGTTTCATGCAGAGATGGGGAAAAGAATCCTTCCATCAAGGGGACACATGATTTCTTTAATCAGCCCCTTCCCATTAGTCATCTTTGTGATATTGGATAGAAGTTTTGGTTTTTAATTTATGGTGGGGGTTAGGTAGAATGATGAAATAGAAATAAATACAAACTGCTTTTTGTCTTCTCTTGACATCAGTTAGTTTGCCTGAGGGTGAACCTGCACATTTGCTTTAAGATTTTCTCCTTTTCCTTCCATATGGATATGCACTTATGCAGAAGGAGAGGGGGTGGAAGCTAGTTAGCAGGATTCTGGTAGGTGACTGGGTGAAACCCATGGAGAATAAGATAGAATGGATTGGAGGGCGGTGGGGACCCTGTCTGTTGGAGATGTCAGCAGTTATTGGCCCTGCTTAATAGCAAATAGAATAGGAATAAGCACTGCATCACAACATGTTAATTTGAATGTAGTCAGCTCTTCCAACCTGGCGGTTGGTATTAAAGAAATGGTATTAACTGAACAATTGTTGGCAAGATAATTCAGAACTGCATCTTCAGTTCTGATTACCACAGGTCAGTGAGGCACTTTACATCTTGACAGTTTCTTAGAATTTGAAAGTGCACTGAAGTGAATAGAAAAAGTAGTCAAGGGCACAGTGGTCAGGCTACTTCGGGGATTTTATTCTAACAAACATGGTGCATCTTTGGGCTAGACTTTTCAATTACTTGCTCACCTAATGAAAAAGCTTTTTAAAGAGCTACTCTTTAAAGAGTGTGTTCTTTTGAAATTCCTTCCTGAGAAAGTCCATAGACCAGTTCTCTAGATTCTTTTAAGACAACTGTTGTTCCTTTGTCCCAAAGGAAGAGAAAGGAATGCTTTTTCATTTTTAAAAATATTATGACTATTTTTTCCAGCTCATTTTTAAATTCTTACATTCCATAGAATTGCACTTCATTCCATTGCTTTACATATGGCTATTCTAAGACACACCTCTGCTATCAGTCTATAGGATTTTGAAGTTGAGCTTTGTATTTAAACATATTTACAAAAAAAGCAACTTAGAACTAAGGAGAAAGTTCAACTGAACAATTAATCAGTGGAACAGCTTGCCTCCAGAAGTTGTGAATGCTCCAACACTGGAAGTTTTTAAGAAGATGTTGGATAACAAAATAAATAAATAACTATTTGTCTGAAGTGGTGTAGGGTTTCCTGCCTAAGCAGGGGGTTGGACTAGAAGACCTCCAAGGTCCCTTCCAACTCTGTTATTCTATTATGTATTATATATATGAATATCATCTTAAATGCCCAGCTTATATATTAGGCAGGCAGTAATATATAAAGATCCTGGAGCTGGATGATCATTTCAACAGCAACAGCAAAGGCAGCATTTCATATCGTGCAGGAGAAGGCAAAGATAAGCCATCTCACACACACACACAGCAAAAAAACTCAACATGGATAGAAAGAAAAAGATTGATGATTTAGACTAGATGATCAGCCCCTCAGGTCAGATGGCAATGAACATGCAACAGAGGAAGAAGTGAAGAGTGTTTATAATATTACTAGATTAAAACCTTCGAGATATCTAGTTGCTGATGTTGCAACTTATAAAACAAAACCCAAAGCTACAAAGACAGAAATACAGTAGAAACATGGAATGAAAGAAGCATAAACAAGGATGGCTGAGCACAGTGAAAGATGAAATGAATCGACTACACATTGACATTTTAGACATTAGCAAATTGGAATAGACTTTCAGTCAGAAGATCATGCTATTTATTACTTGGGACACAAAAATCAAAGAAGAAACAGTGTTGCTTATATAATCAGGAAGGATATAGTAAAAATAATACTTGGGTACAGTGCAGTCTATGACAGAATACTATCACTTAAACATTGTGGACAACCCTTTACCATGACAGTTATCCAAGTTTATGCTTCAGCCATTGATGCAGACACAGAGGAAATTCACTAATTTCATAGTCAAGTTCAATCTCAAATCGACATAATATCTGTTATGTAAGCAGTATCTGTTGCTTGTGATTGGAGGCAGAAATGACAAAGATGGAAATAGTAAGGAGAAAATTATAGGTGGATTACAGGTAGTCTTCGACTTATAACCACAACTCTGCCCAAATGTCCATAGCTAAGCAAGGCAGTAAAGTGAGTTCTACCCCATTTTATGTCCTTTTTTTGCCATGGTTGTTAAGTAAATTGTGTGATTGTCTGGCTTCCCATTGACTTTGCTTGTCAGAAGCCAGCTGGGAAGGTTATAAATTGTGTTCCCATGATCCCAGGACAGTGCAACTCTCATAAATACATGCCAGTTGCCAGGAGCCAGAATTCTGATCACACGGTCATTGGGATGCTGCAATGGTTACAAATGTAAAAACTGGTCATAAGTCACTTTTTTCTCAGTGCCATTGTAACTTCAAATGGTCACTAAATGAATGATTGTATATGATGTAATTGTATATAACTAGGAAACAAAAATGAAGTAGGAGAATTGGCAGACAGTTCTGCCATCCAATGATTTCTTCATTACTAATCTATTATTCAAACAACCAAAATAATGCCAATATACACATAATGGAGGACACAGAAGTAAAACTGTCTATATTATTGGCATAGAGAGGTGGGAGAGCTCAGTTATAAATGTCTGTGGAACAGATCATCAAATGCTCATGTGTAACTTCCAAGTGAAGTTAAAACAGAAAAACAAAGCCAACCAATTTGTATCCAACATTTTCAATCTAAACATTATGATGCTTTAGGCCTATTATTCTGATATCTTCATAAATGATTTAGATGAGGGAATAGAAGGGGAATTCATCAGGCAGGCTAAAATAAGACCAAAGAGATCATCTGTGGTCTTCCCATGTATGAATGGTGATAATGTTTTTTAATTTTTATAACTGTTTTTAAATTATTATTATTGGGTTTTTAAATTAATAAATTGTTCTTCTTGCATGTTGTACGCTGCCCAGAGTCCCGTGGGAGTTGGGTGGCTTATAAGAATGAATGAATGAATGAATGAATGAATGAATGAATGAATGAATAAAAATGAATAAATAAATAAATAAATAAATAAATAAATAAATAATAAATAAATAAATAAATAAATAAATAAATAAATAAATAAATTTTCAGATGACACTAAGCTAGCAAGAATAGCCAACACCCCAGAAGATAGTTCAAGATACAGAAGGATCTTGACAGACGTGAACACTGCGCCTTATCTAACAATACATAAAAAATGCTGAGACACTGGAAAGAACGCAGAGAAAAGCAACAAGGCTGATAAGGGACTGGAGCCTAAAACCTATGAAGAATGGTTGCCAGAATTGGGTATGTGTAGTCTAGTGAAAAGAAGGACTAGGGAAGACATGATAGCAGTGTTCCAATATTTAAGGGGCTTCCACAAAGTTAGAAACTTATTTTCCAAAGCACCAGAAGGCAAGGCAAGAAACAGTGGATGGAAACTAATAAAATAAAGAAGCAACCTAGAACTAAGGAGAAATTTCCTAATGGTGAGAACAATTAACCAGTGGAATGGACCATGTCTTCAGAAGTTGTGGGTGTCCCGTCACTAGAGGCTTTTAAGAAGAGACTGGACAACCACTTGTCTGAAATGGTATAGCAGGAAGTTGCACTAAATGACCTCCAAGATCCCTTCCAATTGTGAAGTTCCAATTGTTGTGCTAAAGAATGCCAATGAATATACAATAATTGATTCCAAGCAGAGATGGAAGGAATATACTGAAATTCTGTACAATAGAGATATCCACTTTAAATTCAGGTTTGCAAGATTCTGTTACTATAGCTTTATAGTAAAATACTGCATTATCTGCCATTGATCATATGGTCTGATCTAAACTGAAGGGCTGAAACATTGCTAAATCAGAAGGCTACAAGAATTGATGGAATATCTACAGAAATATGACTGACTACAGAAAAATGAGTAATGATCCTAACCAAACTATCACAGAAAGTCAAAAGACATAATCTCAAATCAATCTCCATACCATTCCTAGGGAAAGGACTTTTATCAGAGTATATATACCATGATACAATATTTTTACTTTCATATACTAGCAAAATAATGCTGAAATCATCTAATGCAGATTGGACTCCTCTATAGAAAGAAAGTTGCCAGATGTTCACTGATTTTACAGAGGGCCAAGGACAAAGAGACATCTCTTTGCTGGATGATTGAGAAAGCTAAGAACACCAAGAAGAAGTCAATATGTGTTTCATTAGTCACATACATTCATTGTGTTGATATGTCAAGCTGTGGAAAATTATTAGGAAAATGAGAACCTCAGATTAGCTCATTGTTTTCATGTGAAACCAAACACAATAGGAAACCACAGTCTGAATGGAACATGAAGAAATACACTAACTCCAGGTCAACAAAGAAAGAAGAAAAAGCTATTTAGTCTCTTCTTATTTATTCAATCTATATGCTGAATATATATGAAGAGAGGGTGGATTGGAAGAAGATGACCATGGTTTTAAAATCTCCAGGAAGAAGCATCAATAGTCAATAAACTGTGCTGATAATTTCCCTGAAAGCTAAGTTTCCCTGATCATTTCTCTGATAGCTAAAAATGAAAATGATCTGGGAGCTGAACATAAAGGAGGAGAGTAAAAACTGGGACTAAGACTGATTATAAAGAAGGCCAAATTAATTACAACAGGTAATGACAACAAACTTAAATGTGACAATGAAGATACTGAAAAGGTAGGTAGCTTCTGCCTTTTAGGATCAACTACAACAGTAAAGGAATGAGAGGTCAAGAAATAACCACAGATTACAGGTAGTCCTCAATTTATGAGGACTACATAAGGACTACAGTTGGGACCAGATTTCCATTGCTAAGCAAGGTGGTTGTTGTTTTTTGCATTGGTTGTTAATCAAATCACTATAGTAGTTAAATGAATCATGTGGTTGTTAAGCAAATCTGGATTGCCACATTGACTTTCTTTGTTAAAAGCTGACTTGGAAGATAAAAATTATTATGTATTTGTTTGTTTGTTTGTTTGTTAAGCTTCTTAACCACCCATCTCCCTCAGAGAGATGTATCAGTGATTATATGACCCTGCAACCATCGTAAATATATGTTGTTTACTAAGCACCAAAATTTTGATCATGTGACTGTGGGGATATTGTGATGGTCATAAGTGCAAGGACCAGTCATAAGTCACTTTCTTCAGTATTATTGTAACATAGATCAGTCACTTAAACAAATGGTTGTAAGTCAAGGACTACTTTGATATGGTAGCAATGAAAGCCTTGGAAAAGATATTCAGATGCTATGACGTGTATACATAGATACATAGATTAGAATCATGCAGGCAATGATTTTCCCTATGGCTCTCTATAAAAGTGAAAGTTAGACTTTGAAGAAAAGTTAAAAAAAAAGGATTGATTTCTTTGAATGTGGATGCCAGAAAGAAGAATTTGGAAAATAACATGAAGGCCAACACAGAAACAAATGGATCATAGAGTAAATTAATTCAGGGTTCTCATTCAAGGCACAAATGACCAGAATCAAATTATCATATTTTAGTATGTTGTCATTACCTGCAAACATTTAGTCTGTTGTCATTATTTGCAAACATCCAGCTCCCTTGAGAAATCCATAATGCTGGGGAAAGTGGAAGGAAAAAGAAGGATGGACTTGATTGAGGCAAAGGATGGATGGATGAGAATCCTCAAGGGGAAAACAACTCAAGAAGCTTGGGAAATTTTGAAAAGTGAGATTATAAAAGCCCAGACTAGCACAATACCAATGAAGAAGAAAAATAATAAGTCTCAAAAGAAACCAGGATGGCTGCATAAAGAACTCTCTGACAAATTGAAAGACAAAAAGGACAAGTATAAAAAGTGGAAAGAAGGGGAAATAACTAAGGCAGAATATCAGCAAATAGCTGGAGCCTGTAAAGATGAAGTGAGGAAAGCTAAGGCTCACAATGAACAAAGGCTTGCGACAAAAGTACAAAGTAACAAAAAAAGCTTCTTCCAACATATTAAAAACAAGAAAAAAGTCAAGGAAACAATTGGTCCATTACAGGGAGAAAGTGGCAAGAAGGTGACAAGCAACAGGGAGAAAGCAGAGCTGCTTAACATGTTTTTTGCATCTGTCTTTACACAAAGGGAGAAAACAGTCCAACCTATCAAAAACAGCATCACAAAAAACATATTAGGAACACAAGTTAAAATAGGGAAGAAAATGGTAAGTGAACACCTGTCTACCCTAGATGAATTCAAATCACCAGGACCAGATGGATTACACCCCAAGGTTCTGAAGGAACTGGCAGACGAGATCTCAGAACCACTGAACTATATCTTTCAAAGATCCTGGAGCACCGGGGAACTGCCAGAGGACTGGAAAAGAGCTGATGTAGTTCCCATCTTCAAAAAAGGAAAAAAAAACAGATACAGGAAACTACAGACCTATCAGCCTGACCTCAATACCAGGGAAGATTTTGGAAAAGATAATCAAGCAACGAATCAATGAACACCTAGAAGCAAACAAAGTAATAACCAAAAGCCAACATGGGTTTGTCAAAAACAGATCATGCCAGATTAATCTTATTGCATTCTTTGATAAAGTGACAAAATTAGTGGACCAGAGGAATGCTGTCGATGTGGTTTACTTGGACTTCAGTAAGGCATTTGACAAAGTAGATCATAACCTACTACTAGATAAAGTAGAAAAATGTGGGTTAGACAGCATCACCACCAGATGGATTCGAAACTGGCTAACCAACCGCACTCAACGTGTAGTGCTCAATGGAACTGCATCTACATGGAGGGAAGTATGCAGTGGAGTACCCCAAGGCTCTGTTTTAGGCCCAGTACTCTTCAACATCTTCTCCTTGGACGAGGGGATAGACGGGGAACTCATCAAATTTGCAGATGACACCAAACTGGCAGGAATAGCCAACTCTCCAGAAGATAGGCTCAAGATACAGAAGGATCTTGACAGACTTGAACATTGGGCGCTATCAAACAAAATGAAATTCAATGGTGATAAAAGTAAGGTTCTACATTTAGGCAAGAAAAACAAAATGCACAGGTACAGTATATGTGGTACCTTGCTCAACAGTAGTAACTGTGAGAGGGATCTTGGAGTCCTAGTGGACAACCATTTAAATATGAGCCAGCAGTGTGCAGCAGCTGCCAAAAAAGCCAACACAGTTCTAGGCTGCATTAACAGAGGGATAGAATCAAGATCACGCGAAGTGTTAATACCACTTTATAATACCTTGGTAAGGCCACACTTGGAATACTGCATACAGTTTTGGTCGCCACGATGTAAAAAGGATGTTGAGACTCTAGAAAGAGTGCAGAGAAGAGCAACAAAAATGATTAGGGGACTGGAGGCTAAAACATATGAAGAACGGTTGCAGGAACTGGGTATGTCTAGTTTAATGAAAAGAAGGACCAGGGGTGACATGATAGCAGTGTTCCAATATCTCAGGGGTCGCCACAAAGAAGAGGGAGTCAAACTTTTCTCCAAGGCACCTGGGGGTAGAACAAGAAGCAATGGGTGGAAACTAATCAAGGAGAGAAGCAACTTAGAACTAAGGAGAAATTTCCTGACAGTTAGAACAATTAATCAGTGGAACAGCTTACCTCCAGAAGTTGTGAATGCTCCAACACTAGACATTTTTAAGAAGATGTTGGATAACCATCTGTCTGAAGTAGTGTAGGGTTTCCTGCGTAAGCAGGGGGTTGGACTAGAAGACCTCCAAGGTCCCTTCCAACTCTGTTATTATTATTATTATTATTATTATTATTATTATTATTATTATTATTATTATTATTATTATTATTATTATTATTATTATTATTATTATTATTATTATTATTATTATTATTATGGATGCACCACTGAAAAACATGAAGATCCAGGATGGGAACAAAACATCCTGGAAATGGTCTATCTATGTGTCTGTCTAACAGTCAACACAAACTTAGTGGCACATAACTAACCAACCAACCAGCCAATCAATCAACCAATTCTGACGTTTTTTTTTTAAAAAATCCAATATTCTTATTCCTCATGAAATGCAAGCACATCAACATTTTAGTATAACTAGCATAACTGGTTCTATACATTTTACTATAGTTCCTACCATCACAAGCCAGCACAAGAAATGATAGGGGATGTAGTCATTATCTTCCAAAGGGTACAAGAAAAATAAGTTAAAGATAACTGGTTCAGTGTTTTGCTTATTTTTTTTACAAGACATTCCAATTTTGTAGTTCAAAGTTCCAGCTTAAAATTTCATGAATAAGTAAATTTTGTTTACTGAATTAGCATTGCTGTGGATCTTTTTCCAAGCAAGACCTGTCATGGTAAAGGTGTTCTTGAACCAGTAAGGAATTGTAAGAAAACAAGTGTATCTTTAAAATTTCAGCAAGCAAAAGCCCTGGAATGAATTGTGGTACTAAAAAGAATGATCCAATGAACCTGACATACAGTTTCTTATATGAGTGTGTAGAGGGGAGATACTTTGTAGGAATTCAGTTGCAACCACTGACAGTGATGGAGAAGGATGTTTTTGCCTATGGCGGTTCATCAGAGTGCTTATATTGGGTTTTGGTGTAATCCAGTATTTCATTAAGAAAGTGCTGAGCTTCCTGGAGGTTCTTGGAGCTTCTGAAAAAAGTGGAAGCCCTCTAAGGATCAATAGCTGAAAAACATTAAGGGGAAAAAAATGAAAAGGTGATAATCATAGATGGCCTCAAAGGATGACAGTTGAATAGAGGTGTGATCTGAATCTTTCTCACAGGTAGAAAAAAATCCAGCCATTTTTCTTGTGAGTTGGCAAACCAATGATGCAAGCTCCAAGTGACATTTATCTTCTAGGTTTCCATGTCCAGTGGTGGACGATCGAATTGAGACCAGGTAGAACTTGTCCAATGGTTGACATAATTACCTATTAGAAATCAGCTATAAATTATAAGCATGTCAGAAATCAAGTGGTCTAGAAAAGTGTGGCTTTCTGGATGATCTAATCATTTCCACGGTTTCAAATTTCCGTACTATCAAGAACAATAGGGCTGTATCAACAATGAAGGGAAGGACAAAAGAGAGGATGAAGTGAACCATCTTTGAAAAATCATGAACACTACTAAAATGGAATCTAGATTGTTGATGAATTGTAAGTTATAAACTTCCTGGAAATGGTGTCCCAAGACTGCTGTGGCTGGGGAGATGCTGTAGCATTTCAGTAGATTTCTGGTCTAAGGCTTGACATATTAATAGGTCTGAAAACATTTGCTGGATCATAAGGCATCTAAGATATGAAGAAGATATAGGTTATTCTAAAGACCTCAAAATGCCTAGCTGAATAGATGCCATTGTAAAATTACGAAATGTCTTCCCTCGGGAAAAAGAAATACCACATATACTTGTGGGTAAATTCAGAATTAGGAATTAGGTTTGAATTATCTGTGGATGGGCTTATATGCAAGTATATATGGCAATACTTGTTAAAATTACCCATATTTCCCAGAAGTACTTACAGATAAGCAGATAAACAGACCCTTGAATACTTAATCAAAGTACCATGAAAAATGTGGGTGGTTGCATGGAGCACTTGTTTGTGATATTTGGGTTTAAAATTTCACCATTGGCTTACCTGCAGATGGGCTTATATGCAAGTATATATGGTATATACAGTAAATATCCAAATAGTGAAATTCTACCTGCTGCCAGGGAAAAGAGGAAGGAGTCAAAGCAGCCCCCTAAAACTATTTATTTATTTATTTATTTATTTATTTATTTATTTATTTATTTATTTATTTATTTATTTATTTATTTATTTATTTATTTATTTATTTATTTATTTATTTATTTAGTCAAACATGTACGAGATAACAGGTATAAGTATAAACATAAATATGAACATAGGAAATGGGTACGAATAAAAGAGGACAGTAGGACAAGGGACGGTAAGGACGCTGGTGCGCTTATGCACACCCCTTACAGACCTCTTAGGAATGGGGTGAGGTCCACAGTAGACAGTTTAAGGTTGAAGCTATGTGTTAAACTAATTCATCCATATCCACATAAGTCATCTACTGTTGATACATATTTGGTTGGTTAATGAAAAAAGTCCAAGTCCATTCCAAGCTACTTATTGGCTAAGTTTGGGCCTGTTAATTTCTTTCTCAGCTTAACAGATTTTAGAAATACATTTCTTCACATATAGGGAAAGCAAATCATTTAAAAGGAAAGCAAATAAAGAAAAGAAAGCAAATGTATAGATGTATTTATTGAAATAGATAAATATATGTATCTAATATATTTATCTAATATAGACATTATATAAAAATTTTCTGCATTGCTGCATTGATATAATGTTAATGGATCTTAGAATAAGAATATTAGAAATATGAGCAGAAGTAACATTATTATTGACATAGTTTTCCTTTCATACACATATGAGAGCATTTTCACTAGCTTTACTTGATAGAGAGCTGTGAACATTTTCCGCAAAAAAGCTCTGAAATGTCAGTGACTTGAAAAGCTAACATCTGGGAACTCTTTGCTTCCACTACAGAAATCAATATGACGCTTAGAAAAAAAAATCACTCAATAACATACACATTTTTTTCTGAAGATTTAATACCAGATGTGCTAAATTGGCCAAGAATAGTTATTTTACTCCAAGATGTTTCTTGAAGGACAAGAAGAGATTAGGCATCAATGGAAAGTACATGTTGAAGTGCTGTGGCTTCTAAATGTTGTCTTTTATGTCAGAATCCAAACATCTTCTTAGATATACAGAAGTTTACATACACACATTTGTTATTTCATTCATCTGTATTTAACTGCGGCTTTTCAGGCTGCATGGAAATGCAATTTACTTATCCTCTGATTTTCAAAGATGACCAAGCTAACAGCATTGAAAGCTGCTAACCAAATTAGAAATCTGATTTTCTTATGAATCTTGCCTTTGCTTTTTATTTTATTTCCTTGACATCTATAAAATTATATAGGATCAGGCACAAGATCCACTAGCAATTGACTATTAATACAGGAGACTGGCAAAGTTGAAAAAAATCCATTTGGAGCAAACAAAACAACAAAATAGAGTTTTCTTAATTCTACTCTTAACCTTATGCACCTTCCTCCCTTGGAGGTGGTGTCTGCTGTGATAGGCTTCATAAAATGTTTTTATATTTTAAAGACATTGGATGCACAGGGAAAATAATCTTATTCTGGTACCTGCTTGGTTTTATTAGATAAAATATATCTAATATATCTTGATATTCCCCCCCCAAAAAAAAGACTTAGAAACCCTCTGTAAACAAAGAAGGAAAGAAAGGGAAAAAACTTCATTCTTTTGACAAAAGGAACGAATAAAAAGATACAAAGGTGCTTGGTCACTGCAGTTTAAGCTAAAAAAATGGAATTTCACTTGGTGCATAACAACATTAAGTCTGAGATAAATAGCAAAATATGATTTATGAAAGTCTGACCAATATAGGCCAAAGAAGATCAAGGACATCTGATTCCTTTCAGTTCCAAAATGTTCACTTGCAGAGTTCTGTCTTGGCATACTAAATTGTCACTGCTGTAATCCCATGCTTATCTGCCCAGATTCCAGATAATTGTATGCTTATTTATCTCATTCCCAGGTAAAAATGTTATACAATTGCAGATGAATCTATTGAATTCCACAGAATAAAGTTCCATTTCAGCTGTAATACAAACTCAAGAGATGTAAATATTTTGTATTCATTTTTCCCACTAGGTTGGGGAAATATGACTTATAAAACCAAAATTATACAAAACAAACTTATGAACAATGGAACAACCAGTACAATACTATAATTATTACTATTATCACTGTTAGGATTTGGGGACTGACATTAATCAACTCTGAGGAGATGCTTCATCTAATTTTCTTTTTTTTCAAGTTTTTTATTTTTATTTCCATGTAGACAATTCACATATTTATCATCTCATTTCTCATTTCATTTTGTATACAATCATTACACATTTTATACAAATATCTTATACTTATCTTATTACTTTATTCAGTTCAGAGTTGCTTTTTTCCCATCCCTTTTCCCATCATATAGTCCTTCCTTCCCTTTCTACTTTCTTTCCCTTCTTCTCCACCTTTACTACTTTCTTCTCTTCTCTCCTCTGCTCTCCTCCCTCTCCTCCTCTTCACCTCACTTTTCCCCTTCTCTCCCATCCTCATCTTTCTTCCTCCTTCCTCTCACTCCTCTCCTTCCCTCCTTTATTGTGCTTTCTCCATTTCTTTGGGATGGTATTCCAGCAACCCTGAATTCTTTTACCCATTCTTACATTTTACACTTTATTTCATATATATATTCTTAAGGTTTATTTCTTTTATTTTTATGTGTTGGTCAATCAAAAGTTTTCATACTTATGGTTTTCCCTCTCCCCCCCTTCCCCCTCCCTCACCACCCTTTCTTCATCTAATTTTCTGATGGTAAATTTCTCTGCCTTGTGAAACATTTTAGAGAGATATAGACTTTCGCCTTAACAAAATGTTGATGTGGAACCAGTTGTTCCTGACTGACTATCCACTTCAGCAACAAATATGCTAAAGCCACTGTTACCAAACAAAGCAGCGTCTAGCCATTCAAAAAGCTGTATGTTCCTTTGATTTGCAGTCATGCTTCAAGGAGATACGTGTGGCTTGAATGTCTAAAGAAGGAAGACACATTTTCACAGTTTTATTGAATATAATGACTGAACCTTGTCTGTCATCCTGTTTTCAATCATAACTGTTTGGAGATAGAAACCTGGGCCCATTGACCATTCCTAACTTGACGATTGAACCCCTATGCTTTCATGAACCTATTATCATCTCCCATACTCTGATTTCAGTGAAATGAAAACTAGATACATGTAAACAGTCATTCTTTGTGCTGGTGTAGTCAGCCTTCCAAATCTCAAGAACAGCCCATGGATGGTAAGACCACAGTGGTAGAGTACAGCTGACAGGAATGTAATGATCAGTGACTGCACCACATTCCTCCTTTCTTCCGTTTTATCATATTTGTGTGACGGACACTTCTACTGAAGACCATTTCAATGATGAGAACAAGACATGTACTGTATATTGCATTGATAACATGTTTGCATCCAAACATTTTAGATGAAAAGATGAAATTATTCAAATTTCTACTGTATTTTAAAGAATAATGTTGAAATTGAAGGTTTATGTAGAGACTTCACCAAATTTCAATAATTTTGAAATTTGAAGGTTTATATAGAGACTACACCAAATTTCAATAATTTTGAAATTTAATTTAATTTAATTTAATTTAATGGATTTCTATGCCGCCCAATCCCTGGGGACTCAGGGCGGCTCACAACATGTTAGATCCATTACAAGATAAAAAGCAATAATTAAAATGTATAACAATACAAAATACAATAATTAAAAATACAAAAAATACAAAAGTTAAAAGAGTATCTCATTACCATCATGGGGGGAGACTCTTATTTAATCAAGTTAGTCTCACTTTCACCCCGCCTGCCGGAAGAGCCAAGTTTTTATTGCTTTCTGGAAGGCCAGCAGGGTGGTGATGGTCCTGATCTCTGGAGGAAACTGGTTCCACAGGGAGGGAGCTCCCACAGAGAAGGCCCTCCCCCTCGGTCCCGCTAGCCGACATTGTTTGGTCGACGGGACCTGGAGGAGGCAGACTCTGTGGGCCCTAACCGGTCGTAGGGAGGTATGCGGCAGGATGCGGTCCCGAAGATAACCTGGCCCTGAGCCATGTAGGTTTATGTAGAGACTACACCAAATTTCAATAATTTTGAAATTTGAAGGTTTATGTAAAGAGTAAGGAAGATGACCTTAAACTGATGTCAACTCCCCTTGATGACATTCCTTAGATTTTTTTAAAAAAATATTCAATCCAAAGACTTTTATTGAGGGGTGGTGGTTTAAACCTACAATATTTGCCATAAGTAACAAACATATTTCTTCAGCATTTGTTCCTTTGAGAGTCTGTTGTAACTGAAACCCAGTATTAATTTACTATCTATATTTGTGTCAGCGGCAAGCAACAGAACCACTCATGGATAGACTCAAAAAGATATTTTATTATTGATCACCTATATTACAAGAATCTCAGCAGATTGTCTGCCTTCCCTTGCAAAACAGCAGACATAGACCTAAAGGTTTGATTTCAGACATTTCCTCCTCCCAATTATACTCTAAACTGGAACGTTCCTTTACTCCCCATGGCAGGGACCTCTCTCCTTCAGCCAGTGATTTCACCACATCTTGCATCCATGGCTTTTTTTTTTAATAATAAATAAATAAATAAGTAATGTAAAGTGCAAGTTTCCTAGGTAGAAAAAATATTGATGGAGTTCTAGTTTTAAACAATGTTCATATTATTAACCATTATTTCTATTACTATTAATATTTAAATAGTAATAGAGCTGTAGTAGGAAGGGTAAATCCCAAAGGAAGTGAAAGTCAAACTACTTTCATGTTGTTGCAAAGAAAACGTCATGGATCCTGAGCTCAAACTGAGTGTGTCTTTATATCTTAGCAATGGAAATAGTAGTAGCAGCAGTAATGGTAATAGTGGTAGCAGTAGTATAACAATGTAATAGTAGTAACACTAATGGAGCATCAGAAAAACACCACAGCTCATAAGTGTAGCATATTTTTTAAAGATATATTTTTATTGTTTACATATAAAGTATAGCATCTTCTTTGCATGCAGAACATTCAGTTTCAAACTTCTCCAATTATCTGGGAAAGTCCCTGGTTTGAAAGCTGAGAACCACAACAGCATGGATGAGGGGAAATAATCAACATGTACCACAGATGTCCTGCTATATCTTTCATAAATGTCAGCCACATGGTCATTATTATTATTTTGTATGTTTATGCCCCAAACATCTGCATAATAGTTAGATGTTATTGTCCTACAAAAGGTTTTTCAGGCTTTATGAACTCAGCATAAAGGAGTTTCTTATAACAAGCAACAGTATTTATTTGAAGTGGAATAGATTGAAAGTTTTAATGCAAGCTGAGGTTTTTTACTTGGTTTCATTTGTTATAATATTCTGACAAGATTCTAGCATTTATAGAGCAAATATATGCAAGCAGAATAAAAGTCTTGACCTTCCAATATTACATAAAGGAGAAAAATTCAACAGGACCAACTTCATCAGCCCTGTAAGACAAATTCCACTTGCAAAAGTTAGTATTACAATACAGTTCCTTTCTCTTAGTTAGCAACAAGTATAATTGTAAAGTTTGCGTAGCAATTTTTTTCTTAGCTTTTTTCAGACTATATGCACTAAAATTATTTCTATGAATATTTCTTCTAATATATAAACTTTTGTTTGTACATTTCTCTAATATGTGCATGTTTAAAGTAATTGTGTTTCAGTGTTTTGCTTGAAATTATGACAGCATCGGCACTATCACAAAATTGTTGCAGCATATATTCATGAAATGGCCAACATTTGCTAGGAGGAAAATTGCCCGTAATATTTGCTATGAAAAATTCATTTCTTCCGCTTTTCTATGCATTTGGACATACTTTAAACAAATCAGGGTATCATTTTTATATTCATGCCAACATGTATAGCTCATAATAATTCTTATAAATTAAGTGGATGCAGGAAAATGACACTTTGCTTTTCATTATGTCAGTTTTATTTTGATTATTTTGTAGAGTAATAAAAAATACATTACATGCATTTCTTAACAGAAATCAAGGTTGACTCAGCCTTCCATCCTTCTGAGGTCAGTAAAATAAAGACCCAGATTGTTGGGGGCAATATGCTGAACTCTGTAAACGGCTTAGAGAGAGCTGTAAAGCACTATGAAGTGGTATATAAGTCTAAGTGCTATTGCTAAGTGCTAATCAGGAAAAGTAGCTGCAAGTATATATTTATTCACTAATCATGTGTTCGGCAACCTAGGATATAAGGACATGTAGGTCTAATGTCTAAGTTAACCATGAATTCCTTTGAGTAGATTTTGATTGAACATATTATCTCAATATAATGTATCTCTTGATTTTGTTATAAAAATGTTATAAAGATGAAAGCACATTTGCATATAGTCATGGATGCCTGAAGGAAGGATAGAAAATGTATCAAAGTACCAGATATATCTAGGAAACTAACCTCTAGAGCAGTGTTTCCCAACCTTGGCAAGTTGAAGATGTCTGGACTTCAACTCCCAGAATTTCCCAGCCAGCGAATGCTGGCTGGGGAATTCTGGGAGTTGAAGTCCAGACATCTTCAACTTGCCAAGGTTGGGAAACACTGCTCTAGAGACTAACAACTTGAGGTGGGCATCTGAAGAAAAAAACTTTATTGCATAAGCATCATACATATGAACAATTATTTTGCATGCTTATTTATTACTTTGTTTATTGCATATAAGTACATAATCAGTAAAATGAGACATCCTTGGCATCCTCAATGCTTGCTTAATCGTTTTAGAATAGCAAGAAGCATATGCTGCACAAATAGGCATTTTATGGCCACATAGATTTTGCTATTTGACCACACCGAGTAGAAGAAATACAATTAGATAATTAAGTAAGTTTCCCATTGGGCAAGCTGAGAACTTCATTTTTGTTTAACTATGAGACAGACTCTCACACATATATATTTATTTCAACTGGAATGTGAAGAAATTTCAGAAATATTAATATCATTGTGTGTGTGTGTGTGGAGGTGAATCTAGAATTCTATTATGGGTTGGAGTGAACAGATCATTAGAGAGTAGTTGTAAATAAACACTTTTATCTTTCAATTCTGTATGGAGGAAAGTGAACAAAATTTTAGAATGAATTAAGAGAGAAGAATTTTAGATACAGTTACACTGGCTCATATAAATGTGCTATAATTGTCTTCAAAATACCCAACTCTTGAAGAAACTCACCAAATTGAACCTGCATCGTTTTTATTTTATCATACTGTATTTCAAGTTGCTCTCCAGGGAGTAAGGGAGCAAGGGATTAGCCACATCATCATTGACTGGAGGTGAGGCTTTCTTTGCCTTCTGTTTATGAGGCATAATTTATTTTCCTCATTTGGAAACAGAATATATTTAGTAAATCTGAAGTTATCCAGTCAGATGGCTAACCCTATATTCAGTCCAGATTCATAAATCATTCATTACCTAGAGAAGGAGGAAGAGAACAAACAAGAAAGCTACTTAAACTTCCAAGTCAGTGGTTTTATGAAGAAATGCAATGAATTTTTAATCTAAAAAAAATTCTATATCAGAGCTCAATTTTAGGTCATGGTCGTCACACATTAATGTTGGTTCTTAAAGCATATAGGGTGGGAAAGCTGTCAGCTGGGTGCTGATAGGGGGAATTAGAGGTAGGGAAAGATACTTAAAATTCTTCACAAGAACTAAAAATGTGTTCAAGTCCATCATTGAAAGTAAGTCTTCAAACATCATTTTGTAGAGAACCTCTAAATATTGCTGCATAATCCTCTATGATTTTTCAGAAGATTTATTTTAAAAACATACACTATCAAGGAAAAAAAAGAAATCATGGGCATTCCTTTCAAAAGTTGCCACATTAAGAGTTTAAAAGTAATGCTGTTGCTTATTAATACCTTCAAGTGCTTGTGGATCATTCAGCTCTCGCCTTTCTAAGTTTTGCTTATTTGATTAAATTTCTTGGGCAAGGTGCAATTCTTCCTTTGACAGTTGTAGCAAAAGGGCTGTTGAAAGGTTCCTGCCATAAATAACTTACATTAGACAACAGCTACAATTCCAGCAACAACAAAATCCTCAAATGCTCATTTGCTCTTTTAGTGTAGCACATATAATGAGAAATGGTAATTAGATCACAAATCATAGAGAACGTGTTGAAATCTAGGCAGTTTGGAAGCGCAGAGAATAATGTCAAATTCAAAGAACTTTGAACATTATTTAAAAAAAACATGGAGCCGACTTTCTGGGGTTTATTTTTTTGAGGGGAGGTGTATTTTGTGGAAGCGGAGGCAGGCTAACTTGCTGTTCTGCAGAATATCCCCTTCACTTAAACACTTCCAGAGCAGCAATGGGATTGTTTAATTGTTCTTGTAAGTGATGGCTTCACTTGGTTATGGGTTTATGAGGCAGCAAATGATTCCTGCCCAGCAAATTTCTCACAGCTATTTATTACTCCAGTTTATCTGGAGGAAGAAGAAAAGATAATTGTGCACAGATGTGACACAAACTGATGAGAAATTGGCTGCTTCTTTTGTCTGATAGAGTTTCTATGCCCTAATAATAATATTTACTTAGTGTGTCAGAGTGCTAGCATCTCGGCAAATATAACTGAGGCAAATTTGCACCTGTTCCAGACTGTCAGATAATGCTAGAAAGCTAATGGAGGGTGAATGAAAGGTCACTTGGCACTTTTGTTTTAAAAATATAATCATTTAATAAAATGTTTTTTCTTAAAAGCAATCTACATAATACAATAAGCGCATATTTAAGGAACCCATGGCATGGGAACACTTCGTTGTAATGGTGTTGGCTCAGTAAGTACAATGTTTAGCAGACCAACTAGAATGGCAGGAAATCCAATAATAAAATAATTACAGAGAAAAATCCATATGGTCTATGAGATGGTTCAGGTGATACAAAGACACTGGCTGTGTTCCAAAGATATTTCTAATCATGGCCATTGTATTTTGTTAACAATTCTGAACACTGTTAAGAATGAAGGTTTTATGTACAGGCATGTAGAGGTGGCTTTAAAAAAAACACAATATGCTATATGAATTTTCTACTTTCCAAACCATATGGCCTTTTAGATGGGCTAGTCCTTCAGATAGAGGAACATTTGGTCTCCAGAATACTCATGGCAAAAATATGTTGGTTATTTGGAATTTTCTTCATGGCTTTTTATATTTTGGCCAGTGCAGGTTCATGGAATTAAACATTTGTTATGCTTCTGAGTGCACTTCTACAGCAATTGTTTTAACAATATCAAGTTTCATTCTAATAAATGAATGTGTAACAGTGATTGCTTTAACCTAAACCTAAAAGGAATTGTTCCTTTAGAATCTGCTCATTATTTTTCACACCAGTATAGAATTACTCAATATTTTTATTATTCCAGTGAATAATAATAATAATAAACAGTTGAACCATCAACATTGACAAAATCACCAACAGTCAGTTGCAAGAGATAGCTTTACTTGGAACATATCTGCCTATCCAAGATCCTTGGGAAGGACTTGATAGGTAGATAAAAATGCCAAATCCATGCTAAATATTTGGCTGACTATACAAACAACAACAATAGGCTGATAACATGCTTTCCTACAATGTGTGAATTATTCACCAGCATTAATAGCAAAAAGAAAATGCAGCAAATAAATGAAAAAGCAGAGGTACAAAAGATCAGCTTGATAAAATCATTTTGGAAAATTGCAAAAACTGATAAACCAATTTACTGTACATATGGTATGGATTGATTATAAAAAGGCATTTGATTTGTTACCAAGGTTATTGGATCATCAAATATTTGGAAACAATTGGCGTCAGTAAAAACATTACAATGTTTATAGAAAAAATGAAGCAGTGGAGATGGAATTGGTGTTTGGAAATGAAAAACATGGGCTTTAGGAGAAGCATCTTCCAGGGTGATTCATTATCAGTCTTATTATTATTATATATGATTCTACTTTCACAGTGATTTTGAAAAAAAAAACAAATCTTGGTTATTGAACAGCAAAAATGCTTATAAAAGCTCGCATTTGCTTTATATGGATGTTCTGAAGTTTTATGGAAAATTAGAGCCTGAAATCCAATAACTGACAAATGCTGTAACAATTTTTAGCATAGATATACCGTATTTTTCGGAGTATAAGATGCTCTGGAGTATAAGACACACCTTAGCTTTTGGGGAGGAAAATAAGAAAAAAAAATATGCCTCTGCCTACCTTTGCAGCCTCCAAAAGCTCTGTTTGGGAGGGGCTGCTTTTTCAGCCTCCGAAAGCTCCATTTTTGGGGCAATGGTATGTGGCAATCCCTGCAGCCTGGAACAGGTATAAAATGCAACGTGTGGAGGCCGAAGGGCGGGGACCGGTGGGTGGGAGGGACTACATTCAGTGTATAAGACGCACCCAAATTTTCACCCTCTTTTGGGGGGGAGTGCGTCTTATACTCCAAAAATACGGTAGCAATGGAATTTGGCCTAGAGCAGGGGTGTCCAACTTGATTTCATTGAGGGCCACATCAGGATTGTGTTTGACCTAGGGGGGCTGGGGTTGGCATAACCAGGGTGGGCATGGCCAGCATGATGTCACTTGTGTCGGGGGCACCTTTGTGCTCTGTCAGTGAAAATGGGGTCCTGGCAGGGGTGGGTTCTAATTTTTTTTACTACTGGTTCTATGAGTGTGGCTTATTTTGTGGGTGTGGCTTAATGATCATGAGACAGTGGGTGTGACTTCATGGTCAAGTGACTGGGCGAGCCCTTCCCATGTGTTTCCCACAGCTGGCCTGGCCTGCGAGGGAAGCATGCGGGAGATCCTAGCTGCAGTTTACTCATGACAATCTCCCGCGTGCTCCCCTCCCTCCCCCCTCCCTCCCCACATGCATGTTGTTGAATGGATGTTGTTGCTTTTATACTGTTTTTTAAATTTTGTATTGTTTTTTAATTTTATGAAATTTTGTTTATTCTTGTATTTCTCTTTGTTGTACGCCGCCCTGAGTCCTTCGGGAGTTGGGCGGCATATAAGAATAACAAAATAAATAAATAAATAAATAAATAAATCAGTCCACCCGCTGCTGGTATCACCCCTCTGCCAGGTCTCCCTCCCCTGCTTACCCGCTGGCCCGTGCCTTTCTGCCTTACCTTTTCTAGCAGCGGTGAGCAAAAGAAGTATGCGGCTAGATTCTGCAAGTAGTAACTGGGTGGGGCGAGCGAGCATCGGGTAGGTGGGGTGAGCGAGCATCAGGCAGGTGGGTGGGGCGACCAAGTATCGGGCGGGCAGGGTGAGCGAGCGGTAACCAGTTCAGGGGCGTGGCCAGCCAGAGATTGCTGCCGGTTTGGGGAACCATGCCAAATTTCCGCTACTGGTAGCAACCCACCTCTGGATCCTGGGCCCCATTTTCAGCTGTGATGGCCTCCTGCAGCCCTTTGCCAGTGAAAATGGAGCTCGGGGGTGGGGGCCACGCTATATTGAACTTAATTATTACTAATAGGGATGAAATAGATGAAAGAGTAGACGTAATAGGAATTTGGTGACAGAGCTGCCATGACACACTGGAATTCAACATAATACAGGTACAAGCAACAGAACAAAGTCAGACTGGTGTTTTAGATTTAAGAAAACTGATTTCAATAAAATAAGAGAGAGGTTAGGAAAGATTACATGGATGAAAATCCTGGAAAGAAAAAAAAACAGTTCAAAATGCTTGGGAAACTCTAAAAATAGACAATAAACGTCAAAAAAAAAAAATAGCACACACACAAAAAGAAAAATAAGAGACTCAAGATGAAACCAGCATGGTTGAACAAAGAATTCTTGGACAAATTGAGGGAGAAAAAGAACAAGTATAAAAAAATAGAGGGACACATAACTAAAACAAAACACCAGAAAATAACCCAATTCTGCAAAGAGGAAGCCAGGAAAGCTAAGGCCCAGAATGAGGTAAGACTAGCAACTAATGCTAAAAAGTACAAGTTTCTTTCAATATGTAAGGAACAAGAGGAAAGCCAAGGAAATGATATGTCCACTAATGGGAGAAGATGGCAAGAAGGTGACAGGCAGCAAGGAAATAGAAAAACTGCTTAATTCCTCCTTTGCATCTGTCTTTACGTATAAGGAAGAAATAGCCCAACCTATCAAAAGCAGCACAGAGGGATATAGAATAAGAATGCAAGCCAAAATAGGCAAGGAATTAGTAAGAGGTTATTTATCCCCTTCAATGAATACAAACCACCTCCACCATATGGTTTACATCCCAGGGTTCTGAAGGAGCTGGCAGATTTCAGAACCACTGAACATAATGTTTCAAAGCTCCTAAAGTACATGAGAACTACCAAAAGACTGGAAAATAACTGATGTGTTCCAATTTTTTTTAAAAAAAAGGCCAAATGGAACCAGGAAACTACAGGTCAATCAAATTGACATCAATGCCCACCTATAACCGAACAAGGTGGTTACTAGAAGCTAGTATGAATTTGTTAATAGTAATAGCAATAACACTTCTTATAGTATGCTGCTTCACAGTGCTTTACAGCCCTCTCTAAGCAGTTTACAGAGTCAGCATATTGCCCCCAACAATCTGGGTCCTCATTTTACTGACTTCAGAAGGATGGAAGGCTGAGTCACCTTTGAGCCAGTGAGAATCAAACTCCTGGCAGTGAGCTGAATCCGCCTGCAATACTGCATTCTAACCACTAACACATATTCTAGAATAAAATAGTTTGAAGAGACCTTGAAGGTCTTCTAGTCCAACCTCCTGCTTAGGCAGGAAATCCTATACCATATCAGACAAATGGATATCTAATCTCTTCTTAACTACTTCCAGTGTTGGAGCATTCACATCTTCTGGAGGCAAGTTTTTCCACTGATTAATTGTTCTAATTAATCAGTTAAACTTTCTCCTTAGTTCTAGTTGCTTCTCTCCTTGATTGGTTTCCACCCATTGCTTCTTGCCCTACCCTCAGGTGCTTTGGAGAATAGTTTGACTCCCACTTCTTTGTGGCAGCCCCTGAGATATGTCACCCCAGTCCTTTTCTTTAAACTAGACACCCCAGTCCTTTTCTTTAAACTAGACATAGCCAATTCCAGCAACCGTTCTTTATATGATTTAGCCTCCAGTCCCCTAATCATCATTGTTGCTCTTCTCTGCACTCTTTCTAGAGTCTCAACAACTTT
The DNA here is from genome assembly GCA_023053685.1 of Diadophis punctatus similis. NCBI lineage: Eukaryota > Metazoa > Chordata > Lepidosauria > Squamata > Dipsadidae > Diadophis > Diadophis punctatus. The sequence goes on along the minus strand of JALIGW010000001.1, from coordinate 36,284,850 downwards.
TTAACATTGTGGCAACCAAAACTGGATGCAGTATTCCAAGTGTGGCCTTACCAAGGCATTATAAAGTGGTATTAATACATCATGTGACCTTGATTTTATCCCTCTGTTTATGCAGCCTAGAATTGTGTTGGCTTTTCTGGCAGCTGCAGCACACTGCTGGCTCATATTTAAATGATTGTCCACTAGGACTCCAAGATCCCTTTCACAGTTACTACTATTGAACATGGTGCCACGTATACTGTACCTGTGCATTTTGTTTTTCTTTCCTAAGTGTAGAACCTAAATTAGAACTGCACCACCATGGCTCCAGATCATACAAAAAAAAAACCCTCCTATTACCTTCATTGTTAAAATGATTAAATCAGTGGATCAGGAAAATGCTGTGGACATAGTATACTTGGACTTTCAATAAGGCTATAATACTATATAATACTATAAGGCTATAGTTTCTGCTGCACTGGTGAAGCCATACTTGGAATATTGCATGCTGTTCTGGTCACCAGGATACCAATTTTTTTTTTTACTTTTTTTAAACTTTTAAAAAATCTGAGACTCTAGAGCAGGGGTGTCAAACTCAAGGCACATTAATGCTGGTCACAGGAAGACTTTATATCCATCCATCCTAATAACATCTACTTTGATAATTGATCTTCAAATAATAATAATTGTTTATGTCATTCTATTAAATTAGAAATACCAATTCAGCCAGCCAAATATGCTTCAGGATATTTTTCTGCCTGAAATATCCCACTTCATAATGTTCACATTGGTCAAGATAAATGAAATTAACTTAACTCCAAATGTTTCTCAACTGCCAACAGATTGGATCATTTACTTCTGCAGTGTCAATGTGCTGTCACTATTATATACAATTTAATTAGTACATTGAAGGTAAAATTCAAGAACACCCCTTTGCAGCAGTAGCCATCAAAACAATTGTCTAATTTACTTTGAAGGATTTGAAATAGAAGCAATCAGACTTGAAGATGGGGAAGATAGCAGGCATGGAGGAAAAAAAGAAAGGAGAAAAAAATGTAAGTTAAATATTAGCCTGTGGCTTTCTCTTAAATCTGAGGAACAGATGTATATTGAACTTAATGAAGCTCCTGCTAGTGGAGCTGTTGAAAGTCATGTACTGTATGCTAACAAGACAATTTTCAATTAAACCTGGCACAAATAACCTTTTGAAATTTACTCCTCCCATCTCTAAATTTATGTGGATGACTTTTTCAAATTTGTTTAGAGGAAAGACACATCTGCATAGCAGAAGTAGTAGTGCTACTGTTGAGAAACTCCAATGAAAGCAATTCTTATTAGGACTTCCTTTCAGATTAAATTCAAATATGGAGGCCAAGAGGCTATGGATAACTAGATACATGTTGGTAGAAAGAAAGAAAGGCAGCACATTAACACAATAAAACAAGTCACCACTTATTTAAATAAATGCAAAGCTATAATTGCTCCATCAAGAAAATTAATCTGAAATTCTTCTCCTGAAAGAATTTCAAGAATACTTTTCTTTTATTAAATCAAATAAGAATTACTGGGGAAAAAAGTAGATTTCTTTTCCTGCTAGCATACATTCAGTGGAAGAAATATATCTGCCCTAATCAGTATGTAGTTTTGCTTTACCAACTCAATTTTCACAACTTCTGGGGCTAGAATAAAAAAGTGAATATATGATTTCCCAAAATCATAGCCAAATACCATGCTGGTTGGAATGTTTGGTAGTTGTCACTTCAATACAACCAAAAGTCTTAAGAGGAGGACAGATTGAGATGCTAGAGGAATATGAAGTTTTAAATTCTAATTCAAATTGCTGTAATCCATTGTTAACATATGATCATAAATATTCTTCAGATTTCCTAAATACCACAATGCAATACTTATTTCAAAATATTATCAAACAGAAATGTAAAATATATATTACTGTAAATATGTACCTTGAAAAAAAAGATCTATAGATGTATATTTAGTAAGTTGTTTTTTTTAATCCTTTGATTTATATGATGCCTATCTCCAGGAGTTTGAAGTCACTTATATGGAGATCTCCATTTATCCCTGCAACAATCCATGAAATAAATTGGGCTGAAGGAAAAAGTGATTGGCCCAAAGTCACTCAGTGAAGTGCCATGACTAAGAATGGACTGATTTCTACAATTCAAGACCAACAATAAATGCAAACACTGCACCACATTGGCTTATGCAGAGTCATTTTTTAAAATGACAGCTTAATGGTCTGGTGGTATGGAATGAACTTCATTACACAACAACTTAGATCCAACAAGAGGTCCTTGTTTTTGTTTTTTGTTTTTCATTCTCATTATACATTCAATAGGTACCCATGTTTCCCTCAAAATAAGACTGGGTCTTATATTAATTCCCCCCCCCCAAAAGACGCATTAGGGCTTATTTTCCAGTTAGATCTTATTTTCAGGGAAATACACTACTAAAATGCATTCGTCTGGCTGATGATCTTAATTGGTAAGGCTTATATTACAATCATCCAGAAAAATCATGCTAGGGCTTATTTTCTGGTTGGGTCTTATTTTCATGGAAACATGGTATAATATTGTGAGGTACTAATGCACTCTATAAAGCCTTAGTAAGACCACACCTAGAATAGTGCATCCAGTTTTGGTCACACACTATAAAAAAGATATTGAGACTCTAGAAAAAGTGCAGAGAAGAGCAACCAAGATGATTAGGGGACTGGAGGCTAAAACATACAGTGAATGGTTGCAAGTACTCGGCATGGCTAGTCTAGTGAAGAGAAGGACCAGAGGAGACATGATAGCAGTGTTCCAATATTTGAGGGGCTGCCACAGAGAGGAGGGGGTCAAGCTATTTTCCAAAGCACCTGAAGGCCGGACAAGGAATAATAGATGGAAACTGATCAAGGAGAGATTCAACCTAGAAATAAGAAGAAATTTTCTGACAGTGAGAACAATCAACCAATGGAACAGCTTGCCTTCAGAAGTTGTGGGAGCTTCATCACTGGAAGCTTTCAAGAAGAGACTGGACTGCCATTTATCAGAAATGGTATCCTGCTTGGGTGGGAGGTTGGACTAGAAGAACTACAAGGTCCCTTCCAACTCTGTTAATCTGTTAAATTCTACCTGGTTTGGATAGGACAGCTAAATAGCATGGGCGGAAAGTTCAGACAATGGAATCTTCCAAAAGACAGCTGTATAGCTTGTCCTTTTATCCTTTGCCAGCAGTTTTCTTCAAGAATTCCTTTGAATATCACCTTAGCTTGACTTCTTAGGTTGCAATGCTCAGTGTGAGTTATTGCATGGCAGTTAATTCTTGGCATTCTTAACACTGGATGCTGTCCTTCACTCCCTATTTGATCTGATCATAATAGCGTCCCAGGTCCATGTATCAGAGGTGACCTTAGCATGCACCCAGCTGCAGACCACACAGTAGCATTCCCAGATAGAAACAACACGTTTTTTTCACATTTCACTTGTCTTAGAGTTCAACTATCACTGGTTTTCAAAAGCAAGCACCCCAGATTCAGGGAAAGGTAAAATAAATTTGCTTCAGCCAATCAAATAGCAGATTTTAAACCAATATATGTGGAAAAAACAGACAAACGGCATGTGACCCTTATTGAATTGGGAAACAGAGATTTGTGGATTTAAAAAATGGATGTTCCATCTCCAGAACACCTTATGCCAGGATGAGATCAAATTTTCTCTAATGTTATATTATGCCTTTGTTTCCCTCCTATAATGCAGAAAGAATGATTTATCCAATGATCCATGGGAAAGTAACAGGTAGATCTAATTTCAGTGATTGATCTCTGAATCATTTGCAGAAATGATCAGCGAGAATTTCTGAGTCCCATTACTTAACAATAGATGAAAATAAATCTATATAAGTGTATTGATAATTAGTGGTAGGAGGAAACATGAGATATTCACTGTAATATTTATTATTTAAAATAACAGTTTTGATGGCATATGGATCAAATAGTGTCATATTAAGTAATAAATATTATAGTGAGTAGTAAATCACCATAATATAGATTATTTCTATTTTTCACTTGATAGGCCAAAGAATTCTAGGCAGACTCTATAATTTAACAAGTCCTAAGAATACACCTTCAAGAATCCTATAACATTAGCAAATTTTATCATCAATATTATGAAAATGAGAATGGTAGAACTTACTAATAGCATTCAGATTTGGATGGAAAAGTGGAAAATAGACAATTTTTATAATTTTTCATAAGATCTTAAGCATTGTTAGTAAATATTACCATTAAAGGAATTCATGACATTTATTGTAACAAAAATTAATATTAAAGCATCCATTACTTCTTAATTAGTGAAAAATAATATTCTTAACATTCTTAATAAAATCTTAATATCCTACCTAGTAAAGTAGTAGTGATTGTGTGGATGAACGCAACCCAAACTGTCAAACTTCTTTGACTACATTTATAACCTTTAAGAGGAATGACAATCTTAAAAACAATTAAGCATAATCATTTTTTCTCTACTTATTGATTTAGGAAGTGAAAAATTGATAGGTTTTACTGTGATATTATTTATTGAATTGTATTGATGGAATAAATGGTGATGAATATTTATTCCAAGGCTTATTTTCTGAAAGATATTGTATGTGTTTCATTTCAAGATAAAAATAATGTATTGATGTAATTTGGAGCAGCCAGGTTTTCAAACATCTTTTAAACATAGTCAAAGTGAGAGTTAGATGAGGAAGGTATGGGCATCCAGAGGGCTGAATGGCTTCCCTATGACAGCACCAGCTTCTTCGAACACAATCTCCCCTGAAATTCATCTACTGTAGATTGACTGATTTTGTGTTATCAAGTCACTGTTGACTCCTAAAAACTACATACCGGTAGATATATTTTCTCTATGACAATCTGTCCCTAACCTGGTCTTTTAGGTCTTCCAACAGTTTATTCTTTACCACTCTAACTGAATCTACACCCCCCCCCCTGCAATCAGCTGTTCTCTTTCTTTTTTCTTCTATTTTTCCCTTCTCCAGAGAGCTAGTGTCTGTAGTGTCTACATTAGATAATTTGAGCCTGGTTATTTGTGACTCTCAGTGTACATAAAAGAAAAGATACATTTGTCAAGAATCCACAAAAACTTCTCATCTTGGTTAACATTTTAGAGAAATTGTTTTTTCTTTATAAGACATACTATATAACCATCTCTCCAAAATCCCAAAATTGAAAGAAGAGAAAAAATATTCCTCTCAATAGGCAACAGAGGAAGACTTTCCTGGGATTATTTACTTGAAACTAAATTATCACTAAATCCACCAGAAAACATTTTCCCAGGATGCTTCAAAACTGAAGCAAGATCGTTTCCCCAAAACCCTTTGTCAGAAGTAATAATCTGGCCTCTAATTTATAGAGCTGGGGCCCCAATGAAACAAATCTGCAAATTGAAATGGGAAGTTGCTTCAAAGCAGTGAATCAAATAAAATAGCTTTGAAGTGTTTCATAACCTTTCAAAGCATTTCCCAGATTTGATAGCTTTTCTGCTGCATCTGGCGTTGCTACACACAATGTAGTTTTTGATGTTGGATACATGTGACAAGCAAATGGTACTTGGGTTGGCTTGCTGAAATTTTTGTGTTCAATCATCTTTGCACTCTCTGCCTGCTTTTTCTCTTTTTTGGAGTCTTCAAAGTGCATTTAAAAATGCAAAAAGAGTCTGTACTCTTGTCTGCTAAACCTAGGGGCATGTACACACTGTGAATGTGCTTGGTTCCTGTAGATGAAGTCCCTGCTGAATTTTGCTGCAAAGACATGTTTAAATTTGTTGCTTTGAGACTTCTTTCTTGCAGTTTTTCTGTCTCTTTAGAACTTCATGTGTAAAATAGAAGAGTGGTGTTGTTGAACAATGATATGTGCATGACTTTTTTATTCTGTTAAAGCAAGGTTCTGTGTGATGTAAGTGCTGGCAGCTAGGCAGGGAGGAATTTCCAACCCTCTTTCTCCCAACATTTCTTCAAGCCATTATTTTTTTCTGTTTTGTTTGTTTTTGGCTGTCAAAAAGAAAAATAGCCTGCAGTGCAGGTGGATCTTTAACTATTAAGAAGGAGGATCCTGAGTTTCTATAGGATTGCATTTAGAAATAGACAACAATTTTTTTTACAATTTTTTTTTTTAAAAAGTAACCTCTTAATGGGTTGATTCAAACTGTTTTCTGTCAGGATGTTCTGCTAATTTGGAAGGATTGTGGCTTTGGTCTATAAGTGATTAAAGTTGCAGGTCCCATTCAGTTATAATTTTACATTCTTTTCATTTAACAGAACACCAGAGCACATTATATAGTGCTCAAGGAAGAGTAGTGCTGTTACACTGGAGATGAAAAACTCTGGATGATCACTAGGGGGGTAAACAAAAATTTAAAATTTTATGTTTCTCTTTGCTACCATGTAGTAGACCTCTGGATTCCCTCCTGTTTCTCAAAGCTAAAATGCTTAGAAAGCTGTCACAAATAATTTCAAATTTTGTTTAATTAATTGTGGTCAATGTGAACTGGTTGGGCTTTCACTTTTTTGGTATGCATTTTTTTTTCAAGATGGAAACAATACATACATTTTATGTTCATCTCTAGTTTTTTGCTATTTGAGTTTTGATTCCATTTCTGTTGGGTTATTATACTGGATATTTTCCTAAAAAAATGATTAGATGAAAACATTTTGAGTACTAAGAAGAATGCGCTACTATAAGTACATACAGTAATATATACATGTGCATGTTAACAGACGGAAAAATGAAATAATAAACATGAGATACATCTCTTAAAATAAAAGATTACACTCCATCATCATTCTCATACAAACTGTATGTTTATACAATAATTGTTAAAATGTTTAATAATAATTATATAAGTTAAAATTGATTAAGTACCTGTTGAACAATGCAAGTTACATAAAAATAAATGACATGGGTATCTTGTCACAGTAATCTACATACAGTGTCCCACTCTATTAAGAACTTCAGGCTGCATTCCTTTCCTCATCAATGGCTGCTTTTATATCTTTCGCTTGGTTACCTTGATAGCCAATATTACTGTTTCTCATTCAATAATCTGGTCTGCATTGTCAAAATCATAGCCACTCTCCTCTCTTCCTAGAATCTATCAGACTATTCCTGTAATTAAGTCTGTGCTGATCATTTCTGGCATCTCATACCATCTGCAGAACAAGAACTATTAGCATGATGTGATTTCTCTCACTTTATGCTTCTCTGCCTCTGTTTAATTATGCTCTATTTGTGCTTGACTTTCTTGGAGAAACTCATGGGCTGCAAGGGGCGTGTGGATTTGGAAACAATCTCCAACAGTGAATAGCTTTATGTCCAAATCTGTTCATTTCCAGTGAAGAGGAAAAAAAGGAAAAAAAAAATCTACAGCTTGAATAATGGATTGTTGTGAATAGGTTTACAACCGGCTTTTCAAAACTTCAGCAAGAAGGATACGCTGTGTGTAAATTATTACAAATGCAGAATTATTGCATATTCTTTATCAGGAAAATGGCTAGCCTAGTGCATCAATTGGAGGTTAGCAAGAGGATCAATTAATCTCTGCCTTAATGAAGTTAAAGATAAATCAGGTGCTAAAGTAAATCTATTCAGTTGCCAAGATTTCTGTACCTAATTTATTTTCTTTCTCAATAAATCTAGTTAAAGATGACTTCTGCTTTTTGGTTTTAAGTGGCCAAAAGGTGGCATATTTTGTCTCTTTCATCACAGATTTTTTTTAGAAGAAATGTGTATTATTTAAACAGACCCATTGATCGAAAGGTCAGTTTTAAAAGGTCTGATTTACTGATGACAGTATCTTAGTGGTTCCACTTATTCATATTCATAACCAGGTTAGATTATAAATCACTGACCAGGGCTAAGGCGAGATGTGAGAAAATGAAGTTTTCTGTTTTCCATTGACAAGCAAGGCAACGTATGTAATTGCTTCTATTTTGAATAAAATGGGCTGAAACAATGGCCTCTGCAGGGGAGTGGCTGAAAATACATGATTGGAGAAAATCATGATCATCTTTTTTCCCTACATATACAGTACCCTGTTTCCCCCTGAGTCCCTCGGGAGTAGGGCGGCATATAAGAAAACCAAAATAAAATTAAAATAAATAAATAAATAAATAAATAATACATCCCCTGATAATAAGCCCAATCGGGCTTTTGAGTGCATGGCAATAAGGCCAAACACTTATTTCAGGGTTCAAAAAAAATATAAGACAGGGTCTTATTTTCGGGGAAACATGGTACAGTATCACACATGCAATACTTTTTAAAAGGGATAGGGCTGTAACCACGCTGTTGCAGTCACCATCTCATATCCCCCCCCCCAAGTGATGAAATTTGCAGTTATAGTAGATTCTCATGAGGAGAGGAAGCTTTTGGGCAGAATGAGATGTCCACTACTCCTTTTGTGGGGAATAAGCATATCAGTTTCTGATTGACAAATTCAGAGACATTTTGTAAAGGTTTTTTTTTTTGTGTCCAACTTTTTATCCCTCTCCCCCTTTTTGTAGAAGCACTCTCTGGCAAAAAAAAAATGTGAAAAATTAGAGAATTAGACATAAAAGGTTTTAGAGTTAGGCCTCTTTATATTATGCATTTTCTAAAACACATTAAAATGTAGCTCTCTTTTTTTTTCAGGCAAAGAAATTAACTCTTCCTCAGTAAAACACTGTGACTATACAGTCCCTAATGAACTATGATTAGAAAGTAGACCTGTCAGTCATTCAAATCCATTCCTTTTTCTATCAGTTGTCGACTTTTCTTGAATTGAAATTGGTTTCTAGCTCTATTCCATGTAGCATTATAATTAAAGAGGCAGTGTTACATGGAATGATTCATAAAAAGCTCCTTAACATACTTAGTCGGTTAAAGCAGAGAGCATTCAGGGTTCAAAAAACTGGTTTCCCCCTGAGATTTCTAAGTGGCTCCTTAGTAGCATCTTTGCAATTTACTTTAAGCAAACCCGATGCCAAATCTTTATGTAGCAAGGGTCAGGTCCTTCCCCCAATCCGATTCTATGAAATCTAGCAAAAATGAAAACCTTATTTGTGAACAATAATGTGTTATTATTAATAAAAAGAGATAAGGATACACAGAGGTGGGGTTCTACTGGTTCTAACAGGTTCTCTAGAACCAGTTGTTAACTTTCTAAGCAGTTTGGAGAACCAGTTATTAGAAGAAATCTCTTGTTTTTTCCCCACTTTACAGGGTTAATCCTGTAAGGAATTACAACATTCTGGTGTTGTTTCTATAGCATAATCTTTATTGCCCTGCTTACAGAAACTGTTTCTCAGTTAACCCTTATTACATTCTTGGCAGTACGCCTAAACTTACTATCTCTGGAGATTTTTTTTCTTTGCTTGACTTTCTTAGAGGGAAAGGGTTGTTTTAAGCTTTTTACACTGCTGTTGGGAGGAAATACTCCCCTGTTGGAGTTCTTCCAGCACAGAGCTGCCGGAAAGAAACTTTTAATGGCAAGGAACCAAGATGAGTGACATTCAGCAAGGCTTCTTGGCTAGCTAGAAAGATTGACATGCAAACGTGAGTTTACATACCCTTTCTGACTTTTGGTCTAAAACTGGTTTAGTTCTGAAGTTTAATTCTGTGCTTGGTGATGTTTAATCCTGTGTTTATTGATGGGATAATTTTCCCTATTCAGCTTTGTTTGGAAGGAAAAATGTTAATCTCTGTTCCTGAAAAGAAGCAGCTTCAGAAATCTGGCTAGTTCCTGTGTCTATTTGTTCTGGTAATTAGTTTAACAAGCAACAGCTACTGTGTTTGCTCCTTTGCTTCATTCTATTTAGATTTATCTCAAGTGCTTTTTCTATCTGGGGAGGAGGTCTTCCTTCACTGCTTTAGTGGTTCTTGGCACTATTCTTTTGGGGTATACTTCCAAGAGGCAGGATGAAAGCTTGGCACTGATTTTTTTACTGCCTTTCTGAGGGGCATGTGATCTTTCCTTAAATCTGGATGATTTCCTTAGGATACCTTATGAGGTGAGTGAGACCAGCTGGTATCTTTAAGTTTAGTTTAGTTTTAGTTTAGTTTAATTAAATTTATATACCGCCCTTCTCCAGGGGACTCAGGGCGGTGAACAGCCAAGTAAAAAATACAATATAAACATTAAAATACATTTAAAAGAAAATATTCTATGTGGCCCTAATTTAATACAATTAAAATTTAGTAAAATCTTAAAATTTTTAAAAAAACCCAAAAACTTTTTCACGCCAGCCCGGCTTGATAAAAATAATACGTCTTGAGGGCACGGCAGAAGGTGGACAGGTGATGCAAATGGATCTAAGGATTGCTTCTCCTGTGTGTGCTCTTTCTGGAGAGCTTAAATGACCTCTCTGCTAAAGGTTTCACTTTATGAGCAAGAGTTGGCTGCTGATAGTTATCATTGCATTTTAACTGTTTTAATTCCTCAAGGTGCTCTGGCACCCTGCCTGATTTGTAACCCAGCTTGCAGATATTTCTAATCTAATTATTGGTATTTAGGGCAGCTTTTTGCAAGCAAAGAAGCTTTTTGTATTTTTGTACAGGTAATCCTTGACTTGCAACAGTTCATTTAGTGACCATTCAAAGTGACTTATGACCGTTTTTCACACTTTCGACCGTTGCAGCATCCCCACGGTCACGAGAGGCTAGCCGAGGAGAAGTGCCCCTCGACGTGAGTGATGTCGAGTTGGCCACACCCACCCAGTCATATGACCACCTGGCCACACCGGGTGCACATAGGGACTACTCAGAGGGCTGAAAAAATGATTTTTGACCGGTCCTCATACTTACACCTATCCTCACATTTTACGTTTTGTGCCCTATCTTGTCACCATGGTGAAGAGAAGCTGTGAAATGAGTGACCTAGTTGCTAAGAATGGGCATAAATGTGAGGACGGTCGTAAGTACAAGGACTCATAATTCACTTTTTTCAGCCCTCTGAGTAGTCCCTATGCATGTAGCCATGCTGACCCGGTCACATGACCACCAAGCCATGCCCCCCCAAATAAGCCACACCCACAGAACCGTCTGTTAAAAAATTTGAATCCCACCACTGAGGATACAGATATACAAAGGCCAAAACGCTACCATGCTGGCACAAGAAAAACTATAAATACTATTAAACTCAATGGAATGACGCTCTTCGGTGCAAAGAGTGAGCTTTATTGAGATCCTCTCTCGCTAAGATACCCATAATGTTTATTACAGAACTGAAGCTATTGTTCCTCCTCCTCTTCCTCCTCTTTGGTGCCTTTAGGTTTAGTGTTGATTCCTGGTAACTGCCTGGATGAGTCCCTGCAATTTACTTGGGAAGATTTCAGAAGTGGTTTGTCAATGTCTGTTTCTTAGATGTGATTGGTTGTTTCCCTAAAGCTGGACTAGAGCTTACAGTCTAGAAGTTTCTAGACTGTTGCTGTAACCACTACCCCAAATGGGCTTTTGCTTCCCTCATGCAATACTAAATCCAACAGCTGGAGACTTAGCACTTTTCTTACTTTTCTCTGCATTCTTCAGGGTTAGACTATCTCTTTGTTGTCCTATCTAACTGAGTCTGTTTCTCCAATCTCCATGAAATTTTTAAATTCTTCAGGGTTTAATCTGCTTCTAACAGATCCCCTGGGCATTTTCCCCACTGGAGATTCTTCCAGTCTTTCTATCCTTTTCCATCTTCTGTTGGCCAAAATGTTTATTTTCTTCTTTTCCCAAACTGTCCCTTTCTGCTGTGGAGAGGGGGATCCTTGCTGAGTAGAATATTGCAGGGAGAAAATCCTTCTGCTTTCTTAGATCTGCCTTTCTGAAACTTTTTTTTTCTTTTCTTTTCTCTTGCATCTCTACTCCTATCTCACACTTCTTTCCCACTGTATGTCTCTTTCTTATATACCCACAGCTTTTTCCTCATAGTTCACCTAAATTTTGTTGTCGCCTCTTAATCCTTGGGAAATTAGGTTTTCCCATTCTGAGCTCCCTAATTCAGACTCATCTCTGTTTAACTTTGATAATATATATCTCCTTTTAATCTCTATCCTCTATTTACTCTGCCCCCAACTCTGAAGGTTGTATTCTACTGAGCCTGAACAGCAGCAACAATAACAACAGCTAAACTTCCAACAATTTGCATTTAACTTTATAGAATAGAATAGAATAGAATAGAATAGAATAGAATAACAGAGTTGGAAGGGACCTTGGAGGTCTTCTAGTCCAACCCTCTGCTTAGGCAGGCAACCCTACACCACTTCAGACAAATGGTTATCCAACATCTTCTTATAAACTTCCAGTGTTGGAGCATTCACAAGGCAAGTTGTTCCACGGATTAATTGTTCTAACTGTCAGGAAATTTCTCCTTAGTTCTAAGTTGCTTCTCTCCTTGATTAGTTTCCACCCATTGCTTCTTGTTCTACCCCCAGGTGCTTTGGAGAATAGTTTGACTCCCTCTTCTTTACATCCTTCACAAAGAAAATCTATGTGGCTGCTAAGAGTCAATAATGACTTGATGGCATATAAGTGATTTTACCTCTAAATTATGCTGCTTCCTCCCTTTCTGATATGCTTAACACCAATATTTTTCTTACCTCACAACAGTTCCAAACCAGGGGTTTCATCTGTTTTTCTTACTGTTTCTCCAGGCCCATTGTGTAGCCTTAACCTCCCTACCAAATTTCACTACCAATGTCTATAGCTAAACATTTGGCTAAGAATGTTTCCAAAAACCTGGATCACAGGAAAACCATTCAGTGATATGATTTTTCTCTTGGATAACTAAAAAGAAAAAAAATGGATTAACTCAGGCAGAAAATGTGACTTTCATATTTTTGGCACGAACCATTTCTAGTCTCCAGACAATGCCTTGTGGGCTGAAAGCAACCATTGTCATACAACTCAGTCTCTTCACTATTTATTATAATAATAGAAGTTGTACCTTTCAGTGTCAGTTAATGTACATATGACATACATATTCAGGCAAGCTTATATAACATATGAAAGTGCTAACACATGGGGGAATCAAAATAAAATCTATTTGCTTATATTTTTTTGAAAAAAAATACTTTTTATTTCTTATGTCTGTAAACATATGCATGCAATTTATACTAAATCTTCAAAGATTTATAGCCTCAATTTGCTTTTAGAACCAGCCGAAGGTAGGAAAAAACTTTCAATAAGCATGATAAATTTTTAAATAAGAAAGGTACAATTCACGGAATCTCATCAGAACATTGGTTTCTTATTATCTCTTCTCGTAATTACTGAAGTAGATGAGGAGGTTACAGGTCAATATATTTTATTTTACAATTTTTACTTATAAAATAATTTCTAAGTTATCTTTCAGCTTTCAGAAAATGCACCCAAAGATGAACTGTAAAAAAAATCAAAAATATTAAAACATCACCCATAGAAAAAATCAAGACAATAAAAAAGCAGTGTTAAAAACAAATTATACCTAATCAATCCCTCCGAAGTTAAACCTAATAGCCTATCTCAGTGATGGTGAACCTTTTTGTCCTCACATGCCAAAAGTATGTGCGTGCGCAGGACAGCACATGTGCGTGTGCCCACACCCATAATACAATGCATGCCCTATCTCCCTGCACATGCGCATGCAATCCCCCATGCCCTGTTTTGGGCCTAGCAGGCCTACCTGAAGCCTCCTGGGACAAAAAAAGGGGTACGGAGAGTCGCACCCCCCGCGCTCCCCCCCACGCATGCCTACTCTGTCACAGGTGTTATGTCAGCCTTGTATGCAGCTTTATTCCTCTCTAGCATTCATCTCCATTGTTCAGTAATGCATTTCCTGCCTCTCTAGATTTACCTCTATGTGCTCCTGTGAGGCATTTCCTGTTCCTGTTGGATATTGTTATATTCTTGATGGCTTGTATAGTGTTTTAACTGCATTTTGATTAAACAACAGCACTGCAGAGACCCAAAAATCATCTGGCCAATGGGAGGCACACGCAGGCATGCACAGTGGAGCTCAGCTGGGCGACAAACTACAAATGTGATGTCAGCCAAAGCAAGCCAAATATTGTAACCCTCACTCTAACTTAGTGCCACTTAATTCTGAGATTCAAAGAAAAGACTACAATTAAGATTTTAAAACTCTGGGTGGATTCACACAGGAGATGGTGGCCAAAACCTTAAACCTTTATTGTTTTATAAGACATACCCAATAGTGGGTTCTAAAACCTTTTACTACCAGTTAGCACACATGCATGTGACGCTTCTGCGCATGCGCAGAAGTGTCCAGGTGGGTGGGCGGAGCCTCCCGCTGCTGGCGCTACCAGTTTGAAGAACCGGTCTGAACTAGGACAACCCACCGCTGGACATACCCATGAAATTGTCCCCAGGACCCACTTTGCAACACTTTATACAACACTGGTACAATATGGCAAACTGAATATGAAATATGAAAATAATTGGGCTAATCAATATTATAATAATGACAGAATCTATAAATTGCCAGAGGCCGAACTCAACACTGGTCAATTTTCCACATTTGTCTTTCACCAGATCCTTATCTTCCTCACTTGTAACACTAAATGCAGCTAAATGAAGCCTTTTTTTCTCAGAAGAAAAAGGATGTTTCCTCATTAAAAAAAGTTGCTTTTTTTGATTAAAGCAATTATTCTATCTCTGTGCATATTGTAATAGTAGCACATGGTATCAATATAGCTCTGTTTCTGTTGGGTAAGACTTTGCAATTGCCCTAATCTATTTAGTGATTTTCCCTTTGTTTCTTTTTATTCCAGAATTAAGAATTGTATATGGGACATAGTACACAGTGCAACAGTATAAAACAATGCAGTCCATTTAGTTATCTTAAGGCAGCTGAAAAGAATTAAGGGGTGCAAATCAATTTATGTTTATTTATCAAATTTCTATACCATTGAAATTACCTACAATCTAAGTGACTCTGGACAATTTACAATAAAAACATTCAGTAGTATAAAAAACATAGTTAAAAAAACAAAGATAAAAATAGAAGGATGAACAAGGTTAAAATGAAGATGTTAAAGAGGTGGAGGGAGTGCCCTGAAGCCACCAATCACACCCCATCTTGACGCTCCTCCAGAAGGCCTGAAGATTGAGGGCTTCCTTCAATTCTTGAGGTAAGATGTTCCATAATGCGGAGATAATGGCAGAGAAGGTTCTCTTCTTAGATCCCACTAGTTGAAATCTCTTAACCAATCAGATCTGTAACATACTGTCCCTGCCTGACAATGTGGGATGGGTCAAAGTAATCGGGACAAGACTGTTCCCCAGATAACCTAGTCTCATGCTATCTTGTCTCACATACTATCCCAGTGTTTTTCAAACTTGACAACCTTAAGATGTGTGTTGAAGTTAAGATTTCAATTCCCAGAATTCCCCATCCAGCATTGAAGAAGGTTAAGAACTACTTTTAAAAAGTGAAAAAATACAACAAAAGAAAAATTTATAATATATCATTTTGACAGCAAATAGCAGAAATTATACATAATTCTATTTTATATCTGTATATAGAATTTTTATTCAAATACATACATATTTATATAAATATCATGTTGTTTTTTACCCTATTGTATTCTGCATACATGTGTCCGATATTTGTCCATCCAAATCTGTATCTATAGGCAATCCACTCATAGGTGGCAAATGCAATCTGATCTTGAATCCATTGAGTGATTTGGGCCATACATTTATCTTTCCAAAGGCCCAATATCAATCTTTTGGTCATAGTAAGGACACAGAGAATCCATTTACATTATCTGGTTGTCAAATTCTAACAATTAGTTATGACATTGGCTCTTGCTGATTAAATAAGTTTGTTGTTATAGAAATGGCTAGTAGATATTCAGTATGCAAAAGTAAAAAACTGAGTCTGTAATGTTATTACTTTATTCTAGTATGCTAAAAAGAGTTGGAAGTCAATGCTTTTCTTTCTTCCCCCCCTTTACCAAATACTTTTCCCATTTTCTCTCCTCTATTTTCCATTTCCATTTCCATTTTATATTTTGATAACTTAAAAATATTTAAAACATTCTTCTAACTATTAATTTATATAGTTCGAGAGAATATTAGCTTAAAACATTGGAGAAGGTTTAGCTTTTGTCACACAATTATATTTATATAGTCCATTACTTTCCCTTAAAATGAGATAAGTTCAGGACATTGTGAAAACAAGTGTTTTAAATAAGCCTTTAATCTTATTACAGCTCCAATAAAATTCTGTTTTTGACAATTGTTTTGAATGTAAACATAATGGAGTCCAATAAATTCTAAATATTATTTCTGTTGTACAATGCATAATATAAAGTCTATTGACACTCTTGCTAAAGAAGCTAGATTAGATGTTTTTTTAAAGCTCTTTATTATTTTTATAAATAATTGAAGACCTCAAACATGCCTAACACTCCTTCTTCCTCCTATTTTCCCCATAACAATCACCCTGTGAGGTGAGTTGGGCTGAGAGAGAAAGTAACTGGTTCAAAGTCACCTAGCTGTTTTTCTTGCCTAAAATGGAACTAGAATTCATAGTCTTCTGGTTTCTAACCTGGTGCCTTATTTTCTTTTCTTTTCTTTTCTTTTCTTTTCTTTTCTTTTCTTTTCTTTTCTTTTCTTTTCTTTTCTTTTCTTTTCTTTTCTTTTCTTTTCTTTTTTTCTTTTCTTTTCTTTTCTTTTCTTTTCTCTTCTTTTCTTTTTTCTTTTCTTTTTTTCTTTTCTTTTCTTTTCTTTTTTCTATTCTATTCTATTCTTTTCTATTCTTCTTTTCTTTTCTTTTCTTTTCTTTTCTTTTCTTTTCTTTTCTTTTCTTTTCTTTTCTTTTCTTTTCTTTTCTTTTCTCTTTTCTTTTCTTCTTTCCTTTTCCTTTTCCTTTCCTTTCCTTTTTATAGCGGGTTGGCTGGCTGTGTTGTAACATCTTGATTAGTTGATGTTACAACACAGCCAACCAACCCGCTTACAGCAACTAAGCCAGCACTCCACCACCACCCCAATATTTATAGAAAGAAGGCAGCTCCGACCACGCTTTGTTCACACAAGCACGAAGCCGAAAACAGCAGCCTGAAGATGACGAGTGTGACCTCGTCGAAATGTCGCCAAGATACTCTCAATCTTACATGGGAAAAGATCCGAATACACCAAGACCTGCATACCTATATCCGTGAAAATCTACGAAAACATATTTCATTTCATTTCATTTCATTTTTTTATCAAATTTATTGGCTTCCCATCTTACCACAGGATAATAATAGTGAACCAAAGATAAATGAATTATTTTAAGAAAAGGAGGATTGCATATCAAAACAAGTGAAGTGTTTAAAATGAAAAAGGTAATGAATTTGAACGCTTTTACAATCTGCATATGGAATTTCTTCTGTGCTATCAATGCAAGTTCATACTCTACTCCATGGATTTCATGTAAACTTGTTGTATTGCATAATTACAAAAAGATATGCTATCTTCAGGATAGAGCTTCAGGATAGATATCCACTCTTATTTATTAGAATAAGCAGCATGGCTCCTGTTTCCTGTGATTCAGAAAGCAGTATCCAATCATTGATAGTTTGATCCGTCATGAATTTTTCCATTTCATTTTTAAGACCATCTAAACTGGTGGCCAGCAGCACATTTGATGGCAGCAAATTCAATTGTTTAATAATTGATACATAGTTTAATTATGCATGAAACTCATGTTGTTTAATCACCTCTAAAATAGTGGTTCTTTGTCCAGTCTGTCTGAAATTTTGTAGATGTTATGCTATTAGTATGCTATTTGCTTAGAAAATAGCAGAGTTACAGAGCTGATAACAGGTCACCACTGAAGTTAATTGGAAAATAAAGAAGCTAAATAAAAACAGTTGGACAGAAGGACAAAAATATCTTAGGCAGCAATAATAATAATAATAATAACAGAGTTGGAAGGGACCTTGGAGGTCTTCTAGTCCAACCCCCTGCTTACGCAGGAAACCCTACACTACTTCAGACAGATGGTTATCCAACATCTTCTTAAAAATGTCTAGTGTTGGAGCATTCACAACTTCTGGAGGTAAGCTGTTCCACTGATTAATTGTTCTAACTGTCAATTATATTTACCATGTTCCAGGGAATAACAAACTGAGTTTCAGCTTTATTTTAGTGAAAGCTCAGATTCACAAAACCCTGAGTAATAATTATAATGGCATCTGGATGTCTAAATCCCTGGTTAGCCATGGCTTTGAAAGCATGAAAATGTAGTTTTATTCTAATCATCTCAATCTCATTCATGAATATATATCTTTGTAACATGAAGAGCTGGAGTTTTTTTAAACATGATTTTATTCATTTGCTTGCTGGCTGGGCTTATAGACTCAGATTACTAATAAAAGAATACATGCCCAACATCTATAAATCAGGTTAAACACCAAAACATATATAAAAAAGATCAATTCATCTCATAACATGCATCAACATAATAAATACCAGGAATATCATTTAATTTATCCCCACCTAACCTCATCAAATGGAATTTATAGATGGCTATCTTGGCATCATACTATGGTAGGCTAAATAAAGATTAGAGAACTGGTTGTCTGGTTGAAATAATTTAACTAGGTGTTATTGTTGTTTTTGAAATATGCAAGTGACAAATCTCATCAGCACAATAATGCTCCATATAGAGCAAATTCCTGATTGAAAAGTTGCCTCAATACTTCCTTTATTCTTTCTGATATTATACTTCAAGGAAAAGATTCTTAAAGTACTGGGCTCCTTTCATCCAGACTATGATGAAAACACAGTATTCCTGATATGAAATCATGCTGCCTAGATCTCTTAGCTTCCATCTTCTTTCACCAAGGTATCCTTAAAATTACAAGAGGTTGATGCTGCTGTAGTTCCAGAAGCAATTAGAGGAAATGGATTGTCTCAATCCTTTCTACCATAGGTTCTTTCTGATGATACTTTACTCTGAATCTCTGAATGACTTTATTTAGTGGTTTCTGGTAAACACTGAAGAACATTGTAGATATAAAAGAGCCCTGTGGAATCTAACAGTCCAAAAGCCATGGGACTGAGTGAAAATTCTTAATACCATCTTCTAGAAATGACCATCTATTTTAACAACATGACTCCAAGGCTATTCTACAACACACAGCTTGGACAACTATTTCAGAAAAATATCATGATACTAAGGTCCCTTTTCCCTGTCCCTCTTCTGGAAAATATCACCTAAATTCAGCTCTTCATAGTAGAACAGTTTAGAAAACATCATCTGCAACTCTACTGCATTGATGTGGGATATCAGGATTTAAGAGATATGGCTGTTCTGGACTAGACTGCAGTCAGATGTGGGTAGATTTATCCTGGAGCAGAGGTGGTTTCCTCCCGGTTCGGACTGGTTTGCCCGAACCAGTAGTGACCCGCGGAACAGGTTCAGTCGGTGCCGGTTCATGGGCGCCAACATCTTTTTTTAAAAAAATTAAAACATTTTATTTTTTTATTTGGAATTTTTTTAAAAAAATTCCTTTTGAGCATGTGCAGAAGCTGAGTTTCCGGCACTGCGCATGCAGCGCCATCTTGTTTTCGGCTTTTTTGGGGGATTTTTTTTTATTTTTCAGCTCTGCGCATGCATGCGCGTGCAAAGCATGCACCCATGAGGTGCGGCCATACGGCACGGGAGGAAGCAAACCGGCATCAAGGTAAGTTGGAACCCACCCCTGTCCTGGGGGACAATAATGATGATGGGCAGCTGCATAATATTGGTGGCAAAGAGTTTCTTTTCTGTTTTGTCTGATAAATCAGGTGTGTGTTGAAGGAGAAAGAACTTCAGTGACTTATGCATTGGTTATCGCAAGGCTGAACTCTGGCAGCTGACCCAGAATGCAGCAGCTGATCTGGGGAGTAGTGCTTCTGAACCCCACATTATCTACATATTGAAATGACTTCACTAATTTCCCATTCCTCATGAGCCCCTATCTTTAGTAATATATGAAGTCTTATATGACTTAAACCTACTTATTCCCAGTGGTATAAATATAATCAAGGAAAGGGTGTTGACTACTGGAGCTTGCAGGCATTGGAAACCCTATCTATATCATCAGTGCTTAAAAAATAGTCCTCATTATGATCTGCTGCAAGACAAGCATGTACTCACAGACATGTATTTTGCTGACTTTGTGTCATTGTTGACTCCTGATAATTGCCTGACAGGTCCCTGAAATTTTCTTGGCAAGATTTTGGAAGTGACTTGCCATTTTCTCCTTCCTGGGGCTGAGAGAGTATGACTGGTTCAAGGTCATGCAGCTGGCTTTGTGTCTAAAGCAGGACTAGAAACATATATCCTGGTTTCTAGCCTTAACCACTAGACCAAACTGGCTCCAGAGAAATCTAGGGGTTTTCTTTGGGTGCCGGAAAGGCTAGGGATGGAGCAGTAGATAGAAGTCAGCAATGACTGAATGTGACAGACTAGAACAGTGATGGGTAACCTTTTTTGGTTCGCGTGCCAAAAGGAGTGGCTTGGGGGGATGCACACATGTGTGCCCAAACCCATAATTTCATGTGGCCCCCCACACACATGTGCACATGACACCCCCGGCACGTGATGGCATGCCTGTTTTTCGCTCTCCCCAGGCTTCAGAGCCTTTCTAGGAGCCTGGGGAGGGCGAAAATGGCCTCCCCCCCAGAGGCCCTATGGTGGCAGAAAATGGCCCATTTGCCAAGTTCCGGCTGAAACGGAAGTTCCATTTTTTTGCTCTCCCCAGGCTTCAGAGCCTTTCTAGGAGCCTGGGGAGGGCGAAAACGGCCTCCGTCCCAGAGGTCCTCCAAAGTCCAGAAATGGCCCATTTCCCAACTTGAAGAAGTTGAAGAGGTTGGGAAATGGGCCATTTCTGGCCTTCAGAGGACCTCTGGGGGGGAGGCCATTTTCGCCCTCCCCAGGCTCCTAGAAAGGCTCTGGAGTTTGGGGAGAGCAAAAAATGGGCCTTCCCCACCCCCTCCAGAGGCTGAAAACAGGCTGTTTCCCAACTCTCAGTGGGCCCAAAAGGCCCGAAAATCAGCTAGCCTGCCAGATCTGAGCTCGCGTGCCCACCGATATGGCTCCGCGTGCCACAGGTTCACTATCATGGACTAGAACAACTACTAGATGGCAGCAGAAACATAAAAGCAATTCTAAATTTTGGTGCCATCTAATGGACATGCAGATCTGTGCAGGCCAGGTCTGGTACCCTAATTTATTTATTTTATAAATTTAGGTCCTACCTTTATTATTTTTTGTGCAACCACTCAAGACGGCAATCATATCTAATTCTCCTTCACCCTCCTATTTTTACCACAACAATAACCCTGCGAGGTTGGTTGGGCTGACAAAGACTAACTGGCCCAAAGTCTCTCATTACTAAGGTGGGACTTGAACTGACAGTCTCCTGGTTTCTGGCTTGGTGCAGGGAGTCCAGGATTGGAAGCCCAGTATTCTGCTGGTGCCACTCTGGCCCAAGGGAGTTCCCTCAGGTGTCCCTCTTCAAAGATGGTCTGGGTGCTTTCTCAAAGGTAGTCACTAGCTATTTAACTGATAACCAATATTGGAAAGGGAGGCCAATTTAAGAGGTTTTCTTTGGGATGAAGGCAGCTTTACATATGTTCCTCCATACTCTGTGTAGTCTGCGCCCTCATTAATGGGGCATCACTTGCAGGTCCTGCTTTGGATATGCTTGTTATCAGACATTAAATATGTTTTCCCTTTGGCAAAAACAATCTTACATTGGGATTAATAATTCTTACTATAGTTCATCTGCATACTCACAATCTATTTTTCCATACATTTTAATGTTATTGTTTTAGTTTGCAGCTAAGTATAATGGGTATTTTACTGGTTTCTTTGAAAGCTGTTAAGGCAATATCTGACCCTTTGAAACATACATAAATTAATAAGCCATGGCAATTGATTGTAAAAGGAAACACCTCATTTCATGTGGTCAATATTTTGCATAAACTCAGTGAAGATTAATGGTGGTTAATCTTGCTCTGTGTAAACTTTGTGTAATAGCCTCTATCTACACATTTACTCAAGCTAGGCAGATGTGAAAGGCAAACATATTTGGAACGGATGAATTTTCCAGAAATGGATACAAATATCTTGAGCCTTTTGGACATTATTTTAATTTTCTTCAAAAATGTTCTAAACATTTACTGGAATGGGATCTTCAATGTTTCTGTCAAAACATTCACTTTTATCAATGCCTGGCAATGACCCTGTATTTTGGATATTGTTTATAACAGTCTCAGCATCCTTGTGGATAAGTAATAAAACTCTTTGAGGGACTCAGCTAAAGTCAAACATTTCTTCATCTTTTTCTGTGTATTCTGGCAACTGTCTGGACCAGTCCCTGTAGTTTTCTTGGCAAGACTTCCAGAAGTGATTTGACATTGCCTTTTTCTTAGAGCTAAAGTAGAGAGAGAGATTGGCCTAAGGTCACCCAGCTGGCTTTGTGCCTAAGGTGGGATTAGATTCATGGTCCCCTGAGTT
Organism: Diadophis punctatus similis; assembly: GCA_023053685.1. Taxonomy (NCBI): domain Eukaryota; kingdom Metazoa; phylum Chordata; class Lepidosauria; order Squamata; family Dipsadidae; genus Diadophis; species Diadophis punctatus. The sequence goes on along the minus strand of JALIGW010000001.1, from coordinate 36,262,345 downwards.
CTAGCCTGGTACTTTAACCACTACACCAAACTGGTTGGTGTAGATTGGAAAGAGAATTGTTAACCATTTAATATGCCAGTATATATAATAAATATGCTATGCAAATTATCCTTTTTTTAAAAAATTGCAACCATAAGCATAATCATTTTCAGCTCCTATATTCTTGAAATAGTCTCATAAATATGTGGCTATCTTATATAAACACCTTATGGAAATAAAGGCACAATAATACAAAGAAGTTTTATTCATATAAAAAGATAGAATAAGCATAACTGTAAAGTCATACCAATATAATTCATGCATATCATATGTGAAAATAACATTTCATTCTGTAAAGGTTTTTTTTTTCAAAAACACAGTCCAGATATATACACAGAAATATAAATTTTTGATAATGATCCTCATCCTTTATTGTCAAGCACTGCACTTTTTATTATTCAGTGATCTGTGGAATTACAAAATTTGAATTTAATTGTACTATTTTGTTTGTTTGTTTTTAAGACTTTTCCTAATCTAGAGACAGGATCATGCAACTATCTATCAGTTAGCTACATCTCAGTTATACCACTTCTCAGATTGTGAAAGATTACAATTTGATGTAGGAACTGGCTAGGAAGATCTAACAATTCCTTAATTCTTACACATGTAATTGTTGAGTTAGCTAAGGGCTAATTAATACATTTTGAATTTTTTAAAATTTGTACCATATTTCAGAATTAGAAAAAAAAACACCAAGCCAACATAAAGGTACCGGTACTTTGACAACAAATCAAAGGCAAATCTTTACCAAATCATCCATGTACTTATTTAGCATTTGTATAAAAAAGTGTTTAATTCATTTCATTGTAATTTTTTCATTATGATCACTGACTAATGTAATGGATAAAATATAACCTTTAATAAATTAAATACCAAGTTTCACACAATAAAATACAAAGAGGAAAAACAACAAGAAAAGCATAAAAATGGATATCAAACCAATAGGCATTTCAAAATGTATCATTCTATGCTGTAGTCAAGTATTAAAACTTCCAGCGGACTTCCGGTTTGGTGTTCGGCGCCGATGGCGTTCCTCTTTCAGGGCGCCTTTCCGACTCCCTGCCGGGCCGCCAGAACAGCTGTCTGGCGGCTCGGAATCTCTCTGCCCCGGACATAGGGGAGAGAGGAGAGCATGGCAGGTGGGGTAGAGCCCCCCTAGTGCCCTAGGAGCCATCCAGGGGCGCGAAGGGAAGGCTCCCCAGGTAGCCTGCCCCTAGCTCCGGGAGCCTGGAAATCTCCGCTCTTGCGGAGCAAGCCGCCGAAGCCGCCGCTGCTTCTAAGAAGAGGATTTATAAAACTTTTTTTGTGCATTTAAAGAGGCAGACAGAGAGAACCAGGGGCTTTGCTGGGCAAGTATGGACTTTTTTTTCCCTTTTTTTTAAACCCTCGGCTAACTTCTATTTGAAGAAACAAAGTAACATTTAACATGCAACAATATGGCGTTTGAAGGAGGAGAAGTGAAAGTGATTTCCGTTTTGCTTGTGGTCTTTTTTTCTTATGGAAACTCTTTGTTCTGAAAACTGAAAATTGGCTGTCCTTCTTATATTCTCTGATAACTGATAACTTTTTTAAAAAAATAAGGATTATTTGCCTTTGAAAGTGGAAAGTATCTTTTTAGAGATCTGGCTTTTTAAGGCATTTTGAAGAAGTTGGGAAGAGAAGTGAAGGTGATTTTTGCTTTGTTTGTTTGTGGCTCTTTTTCTTATGGAAAATTATAACTTTGAAGACTTATTTTTTTTTCTCTGTCTCCTGATTTTGGAAAGTAATAAACTCTCTATCTTTTACATTGGAAAGAATTTTATTTAGAGTTATGGCTTTTTTCTATACTTCTCTGGAAATATAAAAATGGTCTCAAGTTTGGAAAGATTGGTTTTTTTTTCTGGCTTTTCTCTTGTGGAAATTTTGAAAACTGATTTTTATTCTCTGCTCCGTGACTTTGGATTATAACAGTAACTGATAATTTTACTAAAATAAATAAATTAAAAAAGACTATTTGTCCTGGAAATTGCAAGATTTTTTTTTCTTTTTACAGATTTGGCCCTTTTTAGCACTTCTTTGGGAGTATAATAAAGAAGAAGTGAAAGTTATTTGTGTTTTGTTTGTGGTCTTTGGACTTTGGGAAATTTTTGAACTTGAAAACTGGTTTTTATTTTTGATTCTTAATTTTGGATTATAACAACTGATAGTGATTTGGCGTTTTCAGTGTAATTTTTTGGAACTATAACAATGGCTTCAAAGTATGGAATGATTGCCTTGAATAAAAGGCCTATTTACCCCTCTGTTTATACTTCTAAAATGCAACTTGCTACTGAACCGACACCTCCACAAGTTTTGACATCGGAAAATTTATTAAATACTTTAAAGATTATGAAACAAGATTTAATTTTGGAATTTAATCAAAAAATTACTGAAATAGAAAAAAAAATGCAGGACGCTTTAAAGAATATGGAAAAGCAGCTACGGATGGACATGTTAGAGGTTTGCAAAGGTTTAGCAACAAATGTTGATTTTTTTGGAGGACTGTATTGAAACAAATAAACAAGCGTTGGCAACCTCGGTGGAATATATAAATAAATTTAAAAAGGATATCGCAAATTTTGAAACAGAGGTGTTGATGTCACAGTTTAGAAGAACGCAATTTGCTATTAGAGTAAGGGGGTTGAAAGAAGGTTTATATGATGATTTGAAGGGAAGAATGATTGAGGCCTTGGTACAGGTTTCTGGAATTTCTAAAGATGAGTTGGCTACACAAATTGAAAAGATATACAGGGTCAACTCGTGGCACGCAAAACAAAAACATTTACCAAGGGACATTGTTATATATTTTACCACAAGAGTCTTACGGAACAGAATTATTCAGGCGACATTTAAGAATAATCTTCAGGTGAATGGTCAGGAACTTAGGATTTGGAAAGAAATTCCCTTTAAAATGCTTAAAGCTAGAAAAGAATTTACTTTTTTGATTGATGAACTTAAAAGATTGAATTTACAATACAAATGGGAAGCACCAACAGGAGTTACGGTGAAATTTTTGGAGAAAAGATACCGGCTGAATACGATAAATAAAGCTACCAAATTTTATGTTAATATTTTAAAGGCTGATATATCTAAAATTCCAGAAGAAAGACGTATGAATGTAGAAGAAGACAAGGAGGAAAAGTCATCCTTATCGGATCAAAATGATATAATCTCAAAGAGTCAAAGTGAATTGCAGAGCCAGAGAGATGTGAAAAAGGAGATGGAGTATTGGGATCAGATGGAAGAAGAGCTGATAAATTCAAAATCATCAAGATACAAAAGGAGGCAACCAATAAGATATAAAGAGAAGTAGTGTTGATATGTATTAGATGGATGGAGATAATATAATTGTATTTTCTTCTTCTCCTTTTTTTTAATTGTTGTTTCTTCTTTTTTTCTTTCTTTTCTTAAAAGGAAGGAGGAAGAAATTTTTTTTCTTTTTTCCTTTTTTTAATAATTCTTTAAGAATTGGAAATTTTTAATTTTTAATTAAAACTATTAAGTTATAAATTACTACAATTAGATTTTAAAATTTGTTTTAAAGGAAGGATTTTTTTTCTTTTCATTTGTTTTAGGTTTTTGTTTTTCTCTCTCTCTTCTCTAGATTTTTACTATTATTATTATTATTATTATCATTACTATTGTTATTATTTTTATTGTTATTATTATTATTATTATTATTAATATTAATATTACCTTTAAGGATATCTTTTTATTATGAATTAACAAGTTGTTGAACAATAATATTATGTGGTTATGATGAAATTCAAAAGCTTTATTATTTAATATGTAGACATGTAATATTTTTTTTATTTGAGCTAATAAGTTGTTGTATAATAATGTTGTTATGTGAAATTTAAAGGTATTATTATTTAATATTTTTTATTATGAATCAAAGTTGTTGTATAATAATATTATGTTATGATGAAATTTAAAAGTTTTATTATTTAATATGTAGACATGTAATACTTTTTTAGTTTTACTTGAGTTAATAAGTTGCTTTAGAATAATATGTCGTTATGATGAAATTTAAAGGTATTATTATTTAATATCTTGATATTAGCTATGTAAAATTTTCTTGGTTTAGTTAATCATGAGATTATTATTATCATTAATGTTTTTTTTTAAAAAAAGATTTAGTATTATTAATAATTTTCATAGATCTAGAAAGTTGATTGAAAAGAGGAGGGAGAAACTGTTTTCCTTCCTTTGTATAACCCAGATTATATATATTAATATATTTTTATTTTTTTTTTATTTTTTTATTTATTTTTTATTTTTTAGAATTATATGGGAAATAATATAAAGTATAGAAATTTAATGATGTTAGCAATGTGTAATTTGGAGTTGAGAGGGTTTTTCTTTTTTCTTTTTTCTTCTGTAATTACTGATATTATGCCCTGTGTTCTCTCTGGGAAGTCCGGGGGGGAGGGGGGGAGGGAAGGGGGTGGGGGTGGGGAGAAAAATTAAAAAATGTTTGTACTCTGTACTAATAAAACTTTTTCAATAAAAAAAAAGTATTAAAACTTCCAGCTAAGATAATCAAGAAGAAATTAATCAGCTGATGCAGGCAATTCTACAAGCTAACACAGAAGAAATCGCTACATAAAACTTGGTTTTTGTGTCCTGCTCAAGAAAAAAGATAATGGACCTATAATTCATTTGTTCACCCAGCAAAAGATTTAATAATGCAATCAGCCTATTAGGGAAATCTTTGTAAAAAATGAGGAAATTTCCTTAATCTGCCCTCCAGAACTGCTGAGATTGTCAAACTGATCAGGAAACGCTGATGTTTTAAGACTATTCACCTGGTTCCTTAATTCAACTTGAGTACGAATTAATTAATTTGAGATTTCATATCCAAAATCTTTTGACTCAGCATTGTGCTGCTGGTTCATAGCCCAAGATCAATAACAATTTGAGGAATATATCATTTCTTTCTTCTCTCATTCAGGTGGGTAGGTTAAAAAGTTTAGTCTGAATGAGGAGATTCTCCTATTGCAGTTGGAGCATAGCGGAAATATTTAAATTAGAAAGAGGGATTTAGTTGACTATCCTCTGCAGCAGACATAATTTCTCCAATAAGTTATGGGTGAAAGACAACAAAAAAATAGAAAAGAAAAGAATGTTTGAGATAGTTCCAAGATCTGAGATGAAGCTTCAAAATATGGGTGCAAAACAGCTCATATCTGAACCATGTAAAACATAGACAAATGTTTCAACTTGTGCATACATGAACAAAGCACACACTATGTGTCTCAGATATTTTGTATGTATGAACTAAAGTATGAAGAATGAACCAAAGTATGAGCATAAGTATGAATCAAAACAAGGCTGCTTTTTTTGGGGGGGGGGGGTACAGACCAAAATATGGTTTCAGCTGTTTCAAAGTGTTTCAAGTATTCCATTCTGTTTTGGATAATGTGATTAGAAGTTGTCTTGTCTGGAACAGTTCAGCTGTTATTGTGTGAATCATTTTCTCTTGGCAAATTGTCAAGTCCTTGCTGCTGTTTGCTTAGACTGGCTGGGAGACAATCTGTGGGGGTCTTTGGAATGAAATGAAAGAAAATTAAGGGGCACATTCAGTGGTGGGTTGCTCCCGGTTCGGCCCGGTTCTGCAAACCGGTAGCAGAGGTAGGAGGCTCCGCCCACCCTCCCGGGACAAACCTATAACAACGGGTTTTAGAACCCACTACTGGGCACATGGCATATGAAGGTAGCCATTCTGGATTTAATTGCCATTGGAGAGACATCTATAGAGGAACTTGCTCTTGTGGACCCATATTATCCTGTCTGCAATCACTGCAGATTGCAGGTCAGCAGGAGAAAGGACACCAAAGCTCTCTGGAATGTTTAAGCACCTGTCCAGATAACATCCAGATATCCTTCTGCATCTAGTGACAGTATATAACCTGTGAAATTGACTAGCAGCTGTCCAGTTTCTCTCTGGCAAGCAAACTGGAACAGATAAAAACACATCCAAGAATACAATAACTGATGTTCCAAAATTATTATAAAGAATTACAGCAACTGCTGTGTATCAAATGTAAATTTTATTCATTACTGCAGTAAGTTTTAAAAAAAAATTGGAGGGGGAGGGTGGATCATTTTCATCTGTTTCTATCTGTTTGCTCAGACTTCAGCACAATGTTAAACAGAGCAATTTGCCTGCAAGTTAGTGAAGAAGCCTAAGCCATTGGATTCTAAGCAAGCATTTATGTTTGCCAGCTTGGGTGGCTCAAAGATGAAGAAAATTAAGGTTTACAATGACTGTCTCATCTGATGAAAAGACCTCCTTGATGCAGCAGTGACATTGGTGGAAGAGACAAAACCAGGCTGCAGCTAGATGAATGGATAGACAATCAAGTAGTTGTTCTTCAGCTCTCAGACTTTACACTGAGGTTTAGCAATCATTATTTTTCCAATACATCACCTTAAATCAACTGCTGGGCTTTATTTGGCCACAGATTCAAAGAAATAAGATATGACTGAAGCCACTTACATAATGGTTGATCACCAAGATATGAAAAACTTTTATATATTCTCAAATATTTAAACTTGAGGGGTTTTGCTCCCAGAATACAGATAGTTGATATTTGGAAGCCCTGAGGTAAGGCAAAAGTGATGTGCTTCCATAGTTCCATCTGTATTCTGGGAACTTCTAGTTCCTTGCCATCTCAACCCTGACCTCAGCAGGATCACTTGCAGGCTCAGTTCTGGCATGGCCTTTACCTAGACAGATCCATGCCTGGCAACCTCGATGTGGATCAATATGGTAGACCATTTGCAAGAACAAGAGATATGTATCATCGAGACTCTGTTCTGCACTACATAAGCAAATAGGGAAGGTGAAGTTCCAGTTTTGGGCAACAATTGCGAAGCCTGCCTATACCTGGCAATGATTGCTTTAGCAGTTTGTCTCTTGCTTATCTGAGAGATGCACACTGGATGAGATCTATTTGGCTTATCTGGCTGTCCCTTTCATTTCCAGAATAATTACTGATTGAGAATCAAATTGGAGGAGATTCACATGGCTCCTCTGTTTATCTTTGCAGACTGGTTTGGGGCCACATACTGTATACTGTATACTTCAGATATATATACACACAGCATGGACATAACACTCTGGCCAGTAGTATGGCATGTTGCTGAGACAGGTGAGAACTATTTGTTAAGGTGAGAATAAATCTCATAGAGGCGATGTGGATCTTTTCCTGGAATCCAGACATTTAGAAAATAAAGCCGAGATTAAAAGTCTAATAGAAAATATTTATTTCGGTACAAAAACAATAAATTCTGAATAGTTACATTTTGCTAAGAAAATGCGACCATTCCGGTCAAGAGTCAAGTCAAAGAGAATAATGGAGAATCAGAAATGCACACATGCGCAGAAGATCACATCACGTGTCCTGCTTGTATTGGAATGTACCATAATATTAGGATAGGGGTGCATCACCCTGCATAGACATACAACTGACAGTATTCACTACGTGACACTATTCTCCACTCATCAAGTTATTACTAGATTGCATGGGACATGAGCTGGGGCTCGGAGAGAGGGTTTGGTTGGGTGAAGATTCAAGTACAGAAATGAGACGTTACATGGTTGGAATAACGTATATCTTTGAAAAGAAAAACCAGTGAATTACTGAAGAAAAATGTAACAAGAGTGTTTGTGCATGTACGTGTATAAAAGCCAGCAAGGAGGGACTATTTTTTCTCTCCCTTGAGTGAGACTCCTTTCCTGATCAGCAGTTTGGCTCCTTCCCTCCTTCTTTTTTCCCCTTCAACTTGTGTTTTCATTCCTATTTTCTCATTCCATCAGGCAGAAATTGCCATTCGTTCTTTCTTTGACTCTCAGAAAGTAAAGAAAAACAGTAAACCAACTGGTGAACCTGGGGAAGAGGGCAATGCATGCTTGCAATTGCCTGCAAGGTTCGACACAGAAAATATGGATTTAGAAAATTATTTTAATAGATGTATTTTAAATAACTCATTAAAAGATTGACTTGGAATGTAATATTTTCTGTCAGGAAGTCCTCCTGCCCTGGAGGAGATTTGTATGGGAAAGGATGGGTTTTGTGTGAGAGATAAAAAGAAACATATAGCAACTGTAGAAGTTACACATAAATATTCCTTTTAATGTGCTCTCCCAAATTTAAATATTTTTATTTCTTTGCTGCTCCAACCATCTCAAGTGGCATTATCATACTGTAGTTTATCTTCTTGATTGAAGCCCTCTAAGTTTCTCAGTTTGGAGAGATTCCCGGACACGTGTGGTGTGAGTTGGACATTGGGACAGTGCTATAAACCTCCAGGAGATCTTCACCCTGGTAAGGATAGGAAATAAGAAATATCCAGGAACACATCAAGATCCGAGTGAACCCAAAGCTGGGAAGCATTTTAGATCACCTCAGGATCTTTTGTACAGCTGGAGAGCATTGTAATTATAACTAATAGTAAGCTTCTCCTCACATTTCTTTCAATTCAGGGGTGAAATTCAGCAGGTTCTGACAGATTCTGGAGAACCGGTAGTGGAGATTTTGAGTAGTTCGGCGAATTGGCAAATACCACCTCTGGCTGGCCCCAGAGTGGGGTGGGAATGGAGATTTTGCAATATCCTTCTCCCAGGAGTGGGGAGGGAATGGGGATTTTACAGTATCCTTCCCCTGGAGTGGGGTGAGAATGGAGATTTTGCAGTATCCTTCCCCTGCCATACCCACCAAGCCACACCCACAGAACCGGTAGGGAAAATTTTTGAATTTCACCCATTTCAATTAATATATAATCATACTCTCAAGGCAAATTAATATTGTTACGAATGAAGGTGACTTACATGTCTCAGGATAATGTTGTAGGATCCAATCTGAGTTGGTTTTGTCTTCTGAGCTTTTGGAACTTGTGCTGGAGCCCATCTTCAGGGAACTTCTCTCTAGCCAATTAATATTGTACTTTGAATTCTAGGAAAGGTAGGTTGTAGCTAGAAAGGTAGGCTGAAAAACTTCAGTTGACATTAGGGTTATATCTTGTATGAGAGATTTTAAAAAATATTTTTAATGCAGGTAGCCATTGTAGAAGTAATTGCTCCTCACATTCATTTCAACCATTGCAAATTAGATACACCATCCAAATTCAGAGAAAGCTAGTGTTATCACATTACAGCCACCAAAACTCAGACAATCACCAGGCTGCAGGAAAGGTTAGCATTTGTCTACCTATGCTATCATGTAGGATTTTTGCATCTCAAGAGACTTGTTCTGAGTCCCCACTGTTTCCATTTGCTGAATCACTTGAAACTATCTTGAGTTTTGTATTACAAAATCATGGAACACTTACATCCATTGGAGTTATATTTGTTGAACTGCACCTCAAACCAACTTGAGGATGCAGTGTTTTGATTCAAGTTTGACACTTTTGCTATTTCCATCAAAAAAATAAGTTTAAAAAAAAACCTCACCAAAAAAGAAATTTGAAAGAAATGTTCACGTGGTCTGAAAATATAATTAGAAAAACAGAAGTCTCTTTCATATGGGAAGAAATGTTTTGTGTTGAAACGTTTTGTGTATATTATCATCATCACTATTATTAGGCTTTGGAAAATATAGTTTTAAGGAAGAAAGCTTGTACCAGTTGTATGCCTTTAAATTATTCCTTCCTCCCCACTCCAGAAAAAAAGGTAATTTCTTGCTGTTTAGGAAAGGATTGAAAAGACAAAATTACCATCTTAAGTCTCTTCAAGTGTTGTGTCCTAATTTCATGCTTAAAACACCCACAAGCCAAACGTAGTCATCCATACTCTATTGACATCACATTATTGGCCATAGTTTCTATGGTCCTTAGGGAAAATATTAAGTTTTAGTCAGACTATAGGTCAAGAAACACCGTCTTTTCTAAGATGATATGGATGGTAGCTATAGAAATACTGTATGTGTGTGTCCATTTCTCTTTCATTTGGGTGCTCTTCATCTGTTCCTCAGACTGTATGTAGATTCTAAGTGTAGAATGAATAGGTCTTTATCTCCTTTTTATCATGTTAGTTTAAATAAAACATGTATGTGTTGCTGTGAACACTCTCCTAATGCAAAATTTTTCTTTGTTTTTTTTCTCTCCCTCTCTTGTCTGTGTGTGTGTGTGTGTGTGTGTGTGTGTGTGTGTGTGTGTGTGTGTGTGTGTGTAAAGGCACTTTTCCTAATGTAAACATTTCTAAACAGGATAAGTAATGATTTTAATTACAATGTTATTTATTTAATTTAAATCTATAGGTATAATAATACCAGGGTATCTATAACAGTAATCAGAGAACAAAAAAAAAATGTTGTAGTCCACCTCCATCCTCATTTACTATTAAAGAAACTAATGACATCTGGATTCAGTTTAGTTCAATATGCTTGTTTCAACCAAGCCATTTGCCAGACATTTCACATTAATCCTCAATATTAACTAGATTTTTATGTGTCTCTTCTCAGTACATCAGCTGTATCCCTTATTAGTCAGACATTTCTTTGTTAATTTAGTATTGCTGGCATGTGTTTTTCTCCATAATTTCAATTGTCAGAAGAATTTCCTTCCTGAAAGTCCCTTGTTCTTCACTATTATTCACTACAAACCCCATTTTCCTTTCTACTCAATATATTTGGGAGTGCTCTTGGAACATGCTGGTGGTTCTTGGTTAGCAATCTGGCTAGAGCAGCTACTCTTGTTTTTATAGGAAATGAATTGAAAAACGCACACCTGTTCCTCATAAAATAGAAAGAATTAGGAATATAGTTCAGATGCTTGTGCATTCTTTATACTTTTCTTTCTTTTTCTTTCTTTTTCCCTTTTCTTTTCCCTTTTTCTTTTTCTTTCCTTTTTTTTTTACTTCCTTACTTTCTTTATTAGCCTTTATCTTCTGATTTAAAAGTTTCAATAAAAATTCTATACATAAAAGGGCCTCTTAAACAACACACCAATTTTGCTGTTTTATGATGTCAATCAGTGTGCTGTTATGACTGCCAATAGCAGCAGTGCTTAAGCAATATGTCTGTTGTTCCAGAGCCCTCATAGGCCTGGAGACTTGGTAATCCCAAATTGAGAAAGTATGTCTCACAGCATTGTGAATATATGAATGGTGCTCAAAGTCCCTTTATGAGCATGAATCCTTCCAGCTGTATATAGACCATAAAAGAATTATCTATGTGGGGAAGACAAAGGGAAAAAATGACAAACATTATGTCTTGGCATTGTGCCTCAAACGCTCTCCTCTCTCTCACACACACACCTGACTGTATGTGCATTGTGCAACCTCACACATCTGTATGAAAGGGACAGAGCTTGTTCCCTTCTGCCATTTTAATGGCAGAAGGGAACCTTCAATATTAGAGACACTATTTGGAATAGAACCTTCAATATTAGATAAACCTTCAATATTAGAGACACTATTTGGAATAGAACCCGGTGGTTGCCTGAGACAGTCAGTCAATCTCAAATTTTATTAGTTTATCAAAACACAAAAAGAAAGAAAAACGAAAATAATGGGAAAATAGGGGAGGAAAACAAAAGAAGAATAATTGCAAGGTAAGAGGAGAAAGAAAAGAAAATCTGACTTCTGACTGTTTTTAACAGTAGAATAAGGTAATAACAATCTCAACTTTTTTACTTTTTCATAGTAATATATACTAGCCATTTCTATAACAATAAACCTATCTAATCAGCAAAACCCAAACTTTTATTTTTTCCACCTCAGGCACTAAGTCCAGAAGTAAAGGGACAGTCAAGTTATAAGGAATCAGAGTGATTCAAACTACAAAGGAAGTTTCCAGCAAAGGAAAATGGAGAGAGAGCCATTTCCATCCCTGTAATTAACTATAACTCCCCCCAATAATAATGAGCTGATAGATATAAATGTCAATAAACATTTTCAAATTTGATTTCATGGAATTCTGTTGATTTGATGCAAAAAACAATCTATAAATCCCACTTTGATAAGCATGAATAAGTACATGTATTATTAGAAGTGTAAAATAATATAGATGAGAAGAATGATAACTGCCAACTTCTATCAGCCTTCCCAGGTAAATTAGGCAGGAAACAGGACTGGATGAGCTAATTGATGAGCTCCCTGAGTCCTTAGGAAGTAGGGCGGCATAGAAGAATTTCCAAATAAATAAATAAATAAAGTAATTCTACTGTATTGTAAGACTACATTAACAGAAACTTGCAAATCTGAAGGTACAGCCCTCACATAATCACTTTCAATTGCCTGCTCAATTAGGCTGGGTCCTTCCTTAATTTCTTCCTCTGACCATTCAGCAACCAGGGGCTCCCCAATCTGTTCTCTGATCATTTCCTAGGCAGCATCTTTTCCCCTCATCTCTCAAGGTCATATTCACATAATCGTCTGTGTAGAGATACTGTCAAACATTCCAATCTTATATTGGATTATTAGGAGAAACAAAGGCACTTGTAGTTCATTTCCCAAAGAACTTCCAGAAATAGGTTCAAGCATAGAAGGCTTGCCAAGAAATTCAAACTCAGAAGGCTAAGTAGATATCATGAAGTAATGACAACGTACAAATACCATTATCAGGCTTGCTCCCAAGCCATAAGCACAGAACCTATAATTTTAGAGGCAGGGTGATTCAGAAGCCCTCACATTACAGAGTAATTTGTCTATGTAGAAGTAGGCATTATTTATTTGGACAGAATAAATGCCTAGAATAGGCATCCACAGGGGGGAAGAGGTCAATGAGGAAATGTCTGTTTCGATGTCATGACACACATAACAAGTCTTACTGTGTTTGACATTGGGACATTGGGACACAACTAGGAAAGTGAGAGTTTGCTTTGTAATTTGCAATGCAAATCTTGTCATTTTTTAAATCATCATGGTTTGTACCAGATATCAGTCACTATTATGTGTGAATGATCATCTTACTCAACAGAGATAGGAAAATGAACACTAAGTTGCTATTTATAATTCTGAAAAAAGAGGAAATGTAGTGAAAGGAGACCAAAATCAGTGAATAAGAGAAGAGACAATGCCTTATATAGCAGGAAAGAATCCCAAAAGAATAGAAAAAGAATCAAGTAGGGGATCAAGTTTCATTTTAAAAAAAAGTTAAAGTGATGTAAACTATTAAGATACTAGATTTCAACTGAAAGTCTCAGCCAGTTTGTTAAAAAGATGTAGGAGAAGGGAAGGCACTTTTGTTATTCTCCAAATTATTACCAATTGTACCAATTGAGCTAAAATGTTGGCGCAGTGCTAACAAAAAACAGAAATGTTTTTTTTCTAGTGTAAGTTCTGCTTTTGTTAGCAAAATATTCACAATGAATGACTTACAAAGATTTGCCCAAGACCTAAACCAAGCAAAGTCTAAGCCTTTGAGAAATGATAGCAAATTTAAATTTTAGATTTTCAGATGTACACATGAAAATTAACGGTTTGAGATTTGAAATAAGATGTTTACCCACGCTCCTTTAATTTATATGATTAGCATAACATGTTTTCTCAAGTGGCGTGCATTTATGAAAATTCTAGAACTACAGCATCTGTTTTCTAACATCATGGCAGAGATAAGTATACACCTTTGCTTGCTCACATACTGTACCTTCCAAAATCTTAGAAGTAAAAATAGGAAAGGACCATTCTTTAGTCAATCTAAACTGTCAGACAGCAACTGTGGGAATTTTCTGACTTGAGTCTTTCCCAAACCTATTTGGAAACACTAAGCACTGAATTAGGCAACGTGTATCCATGTCACTTTCCCAAATTCCATTTCACTATTCTAAAATTCTATTATTTTTCTCAAGCATTGGATTATGGCAGTTATTTTTATTTTATTTTAGGAAAAAATTTTCAGTCACAACATGTTTTCTATTTTTTCTCCTTTTTAAAAAAATGAGAGTGCTGACTCAAATATCTAGCTCAGGTAAAAGTTTTGTGTTTCAGGGATGGATCTAGTACTGCATCTTTCCCTATTAAATGTTTGGAACAGGATTTTGTCAAATTGAAGGAACAAGAAAACATATTGCCAAAGAGAGCGGAAAAGAAGGAAGGATATTACTGCAATTAGAACTTTTTAAATATACTGTATATTTTTGGGCTTCAACCATAAATGAGAATAAGATAAAAAAGGAGACGCTAAGTTAAAAAAATAGATCTGGAGATTATTTTGATCTTGAAAAAGATGGATGGATTTAGAGAACGGGGGCAAGTTCTTACTGTTGAATAGAAAATATCCAATGTTTTATTTTATTAAAAGGCCCACCCTGTACCTTGCTGCTATTCCATCTGGTAATTTGGTATTTACTACAGTCCAGTGATGGAATTCTTTTAGGTCCTAATGTAGCTTTGTTCCCAGGCATGTTTTGGGGGAGAAAATGGCTACTTTCATTATGGTTAGTTAGTACAGCCCTTAAAATCCTTTCCCCACACACAGAATGCACATCAGTTCAGTAAAAGATTATGTGGGTAAGAAGTATGTCATATTCACTGTACCTTTAGAGAGAATATTGTTTCCCTTGGTTAAAGATGAATCAGTCAAATGTAATTGTCCTACAATATGATAGCAATGTTTCAAAATAGGAATCAGTAGGTACAATGGACTACATGGAACCTTCATGCTATGTACCGGTATTTGTTTTTGTCCATCTGCAATAGAATTATGTTGCATTCACTCACCACAGTAAGCTGGAATTTTATAAACCCAAGGGGGAAAAAAGAGATGATTTTCATAATTCGTATTACTATAACAACATTTGATAGAGTATCCCCCCAAAGGAAAACATGGGAGAATATTGAAGTAATGTTTGCTAAGAGCAAAAATATCTGAACAGTATGAAGTGACTCTTAGGGTAAATAAAAACAGTAGCCACTTATCTGTTTCCTAAGAAACAGAGACATATGATACTGCTGGGGTTGGAACAGTGGTTTTAAAGTCCCAAAGAAGCCCAAATGGAAACTTTTGGTCCTGATCTTGAGTACTTAAGCAGAGACAGTTGCTTCAGAAAGCATTCCTACTCAATAATCTTCAGTGGAAGGTCCTCATGCTCACAAATCTATTTTCCTCATTTTTAGGAGATAGCTGCAGACTGCGTGTTTCCATTTCTTAATAGATATTTTCTACCCTTAATATATGAATCTCATATTGAAATGCACCATGAACCAGCCCATTGATAATTGGAATTGCTTATACTGAAAGAAACTGCAATATCTATAATGTATTTTTCAGAATTAAAAATAAATCCATGTTCTATATATGTTGAATCCAGAACAAATGAAAACATAACAAATGAAACCTCATTGCTTACCAAGGCTGATGATATTTTGCAGTGCTTTGTTTGTTCAAACAAATTGTTTTTCCTTGACATTTAGTGTTATGATCACATGACCCCAGACATTAATTATTTCCACAAGCTAGTTAGTAGATGAGTCCTTCAGGGCCTACGGCATCTAAAAGTCAATTAATCCTCTGAGTTTTAATGGGATTGCTGGATAATATTTTAGCAGTCTATTACCCCACTAAGCAAATCTTCAGTTAACTGGAATGGCAGAAAGTTGCACAGAGATCTAGACTATAGTTGAGTTGTAAATATAGCAAACAGATTAGATACTTGCCCAGATGCTTTCAATACTATTCCTCTTACTAGCATTGGATAAGCCTTCTAGGCATCTTCAGTCTCTTTCTCTCCCTCTTTTAGTACCTTTTGTTAATATTCATTTTTCGCTTTCTCTACATTGGTTTTTTTTTTTGCCAATTTCTGAAAAGTTTCACTCAGATTCATGTTATCATTATCTTTAATTCTCAAATTCCAGCCAACTTTATTCAGATGTGATATTTTCTCTGTTAAGCTTGATTTGCACGGTTTTTATTTACTCCTATCTCTTATTCTTTTATTCATTAAAAAAATTATTAATTAGATTTGTATCCCCAAGAATTTTAAGATGGGATGCATAACATTTCCTCCCCAAAACAACAATCCTATTGTATGAAAAGACAATGATTGTCCCAAAGCCATCAAATAATTGTCTGATAGTAGTAAGTGGAATTGAAATTCAATCTCTCCAGTCCTAGTTCACCTTAACAACTACACCACACTGGCTATCTTTTCTACATGCCTTTAAACTTTATTCCATAATAATTGCAGAATAATTAACTCTATTAAAATGGAATGAACTTTAATTCTCTTGTGCTGCTCTGTGTCTCAATAAACTACTTAATAAACAGCTTGCCTGTATCAAAGAGTACACATAGTTATCAGGTCAATTCACCAAGATATGCTATTGCCAAAATCAAATGCTTCCTTAAAAAGCAGCTTTTGGATTGACTTTTTTAAAAAAGAACTTACTTGAATACTCAAACACCTCCTAGCCTGGTTATAATTTTCAGAGGAAAGTCTATTGGTTCTTTGTGTATTTTCAGTAATCTTGTTTTTTTTTCCCTCAGAGAGCTTTATGCACAAATTATGTATGCTTTTAGCACAAGAACAATGGAGGAATCATGCTGGTGCATGACTATATGTTCTGAAACCTATTTGCTGAATATTGCTATCATAAATATGAAAGGGCACAGACATTATAACATTATAACAGCTTTCTACTACAGAGAACTCTCCAGCTTGTTGAACTAACACTCACACCATTCATGATAAAGCATGACTGATGGAAGTCCAATAGACTTAGACCAGGTTTGAGAAGACTTCACTAAAATAACCTCAAAATGCATTAAAAAGTAAGTACTGTTTCAGCTGTAGCTAAAATGTGTTCTGTCTTACAATTGTCATATAGCATAATAGCAGGGAGATAGCAAATGTGGAAAAAACATAGATTGGAAAAGAGATATTATATTGTGGATTAGATATATTTCCTCCTTATCTGACAGGGAAGGGAAATAACATTGCTTTTTGTAACAAGTCTTCAATAAATCAATGTTTCAATTGTATTACAATGTCCTAAAAATCACTTCAGGTTTTATTTAGATATTATTGTCAAGCCTCTTTCATTTCTCATGTGGCAGTGATGGAAAATTTCAACATTAAAGATGTTGAGCAGTAAACATTAAAGTTTACTGCTCAATCAGTAAACAGGAAGTGCTCTATAATGAGCCAAGTTTGGGTTTGTCACAAAAGTCAGACCTATTTGGTAGAGCCCATGCAACCTCTTTATAATAAGATTTCACTTTGCATAACCTTTCCTTAGGACTGTTCATGAATCAAAAAACATCTTGTGTTCTATGCATTACTGTATTTTTCGGAGTATAAGACGCACCTTTTTACCCCCCAAAAGAGGGTGAAAACTTGGGTGCGTCTTATACACCGAATGCAGCCCCACCCAGCCACCCCCATTCTTTGGCCTCTGCCTCCCAGCAACGTACCTCTTTGCAGCAAACAGGGCAGAGGCTTATTAGCACAAGGAAGTGATTATCTGCCTGCCGACTCACAGCTGAGAGGCTGCAGCCATGTGGTAAAATGAAACTAACTACGGTGGCTGCGAAGAGACAAATTGCTGGGAGATAAACTGCTGGCAATGTTGGACTGCTGAAACTGAAATGAGGTAAGTTAATAACTATAAATGTTTGTAGAGTGTTCAAATTATTAGATTTATTTTTTAAAGACTGCTTTATTATTGTTCTAGACAACTTAACAAAATGAAGAAGCTTTTTAAAATAAATGTTTGCTCTGAAGAGGCCAAGTGCTTTTATATCTTCTTTTAAATAGCAGAGAATGTATACTTCCAGAAAGCCACATCAAATTTAAATATCTGCAAAATGTAACAGTGTCCTGTTTAGTATTAAGATAAGGCAGCTGAGTTAAACCCTCACTTAGTCATGTTTGGAGTAGATCTATTTAAATAATTGGGAGGAGTTAGTGTGATTGCATTTAAGAAAACTTTCTGTACATTTGTACAGAATGTACATTTCTCCAATTCTTTGCTATTTCTATGGGTCAGGCACACATGCACAGAAATACACAGCAAACAGTGTATATCATCTGTGCTGTTTGCTGTTTGGCAAATTGCTGGGAGGCAGAGGCCTTTTTTCCTTGTTTTCCTCCCCCAAACTAAGGTGTGTCTTATACTCCGGTGCGTCTTATACTCTGAAAAATAAGGTGGCTACACATATTGTGGCTTGGAAGCTTTTTCAAACCATTATGGGTGGGTAGCAGTTTGGCTGAACCAAACCTGGACTATTTCAATTGTTTCAGGTTTGATGAAGCAAAAGTCCAAAGGAGTTGTTTGGGGTAAGTAGAGGAAGATTTGAAGTATGTATTCCTCTCTGCTTCTCTTCTTGGTGGGCTTCCTATTACCTTCCCTTGTGTGGCTGATGCAACTGTGATAGTATTGCCTTTTCTCCATAGTCTTCCACCCTGGAGTATCTATGACTGGATAATTCTCTCTTTGGATTTATGCCTGGACAACGTGTACCTTTTTTTCCAGGGATGGGCAACTTGAATTGTTTGTTCTGAGCACAGTATAGTCCGTGAACAGAACATTTTGCATTTTGTGAAAAATACACTTAGTAAGATATCTTTTGAAATTAATCATGATTTCAGAATGGTAGAATTTGCAATAGAAGCCTATTTTCCACTAAATCTGCCACTAAACACAAAACCCAAATAGGCTTAGCATGTTTAAATGAGATTGGGCAGGCACTGTGGGAAAAAAAATCTTCTAAGCAGCTCCCAATTACATTCTACTTATTGGAAACCTGCCTGAAATTAAATCTATTTGCCACCATGTTTTCAATTCTGCTCTATGGTTGTCCAATTGCATATCTGACATAATTCTCAAACAATAAACACATTACAATATGTCATATATTTTACATTGCATTGCATTGTATGTGTGTAAACAAAATAGGCACTTTAACTAAATAAACTCTCTCCCTCATTTACTCATATATGCAGTGTTTTTCCTACCAGCTAGGAATTGGCAATCATTACTATAGCCATTGCTCTCACCTAAAAGATCAATAGCTTTGCTGCTAAAATTACTAGAGGCAGAAAATATACTTAAATTACTCTGTTACTCTGTTTAATACATTTTCATCCTGAAATTGGATTTACAAAGTGCCAAAAATTTACAAATATTTTTGTCAACTTTGTTTCAATAAATTCATATTTTAAGTTTCTTTTAACACTAACATGTTTGCCCCTTTGTCTTTAATTTTTGCATGCTAAATTACATTCTTTAATTTTGCACTCTTATTCATACTATCAATAACATTTTATGTTTTTGTCTTTAACCACATGTCTTTTAGAGAAATCAAGTTTTGGATTTATAAATATGCTGATGAATTACAAGTGCAAGAATATATATATATATATATATATATATATATATATATATATATATATATATATATATATATATATATATATATATATATATATATATATATATATATATATATATATATATATGCAAAATAATTGCAATTCTATGCATATTGCTTAGGTGTAAGATACAGTGGGAATAAATAGCATTGATTTCTTGGTGAAGAGATGTAAAATTATGCTGTTTATATAGATTTAACATTGCAAAAATCTTTAATGTAAATATAACATGAATGAAGTGAAATATACTTATTGAAAATACAAACACACACAAATGTTATTTCAGTTTTATGAGAGCATACCTAATAATGAAATCAGTGCATGAAGATACTTGGGCCTTGAATTATTGTGCCACTAAAATATATCTTAAATATATAAATGTACTTGAAAATAATCAAAGTCAAATTGAGCAACATTATAGTAGAAATCATTGCCTGTAGCTAGGAAAATAGCAAATGGTATTTCACATAGATTTCACATATCTCTTTGGTGTTCTGTCTCAGTGTGATGGGTCATTGCTTGATGAACAGAACATTTATAAATGACCTTCCACATAAAAAACAGTTATGATAAAAATATCTGGGATAATCCAAAATGGTAAAGAATTTAATCAAGTAGATTAATTATTTATCCAATGTAGCAAAAAGTGTTCACCATTAATATGAGCAAAGAAAGATTTCAGCCGAATGTAAATAGTTCTACAGCTCAAGCATTTCAACCTTATTCTAATATTAGATAAATTGATGCATATTTCAATACCCATAATTCTATTCTTTTTCATAGAATTATAGAGTGGAAAGGAAAGGTACCTTTGAAGTCATCTAGGTCATTCTCTTGCTTCATGAAGAATATCCCTGGCAGATGACCAACCTCTATTTGAAGACTTCCAGTGATGGACCATTCACCATATTATGTAGCAGCCTGTTCAATTGGCTGCCAGGTCATACACTCAGACCCATTCTTCCTGACTTTAACTTGAACTTACATCTTTGCAGTTTTAATTCAATGCTTCTGTTCCTGGTCTGCCCTCTGGGGCAATGGAGAATAACTCTACTCCCGCAAGATTTCTGCTTAAGATTTAAGCATTCCAGATCTTTTTGAATCTTCCTTTTCATCTCTAAATTACTCTCACAGATGTATGCCATCTGAAAACTGGATAAGTGTCATCTCAGTCACCTCACTGAAGTCATGTATGAAAACAGCACAGAGTCCGGTGGCAGTGTAGCCAATTTATATTTCTTTGCAAAATGAAATGAAGCCATTAATAAGCATCATTGGGGGGGGGATTGAGTCATTCAATCAACTTTGAGTCCATCTTGAGTCCATCCACCAATTGTATCATTTAGTGCATAGTTACCAGCTGGGTGACTTTGGGCCAGTCACTCTATTACCGAGATACACCCACGTAACACCTATCCTTCGCCAGCTGCATTGGCTACCAGTTAGCCTCCGGGTGCAATTTAAGGTGTTGGTCGTTACCTTTAAAGCCCTACATGGCTCAGGGCCAGGTTACCTGCGGGACCGCATCCTACCACATACCTCCCTAAGACCGGTTAGGTCCCACAGAGAGGGCCTCCTCCGGGTCCCGTCGGCCAAACAATGTCGATTGGCGGGGCCGCGGGGGGAGGGCCTTCTCTGTGGGAGCCCCGTCCCTCTGGAACCATCTTCCACCAGAGATCCGAACTATCCCCACCTTACTGGCCTTCCGTAAAGCCCTAAAAACATGGCTCTTCTGGCAGATGGGGTGAATAGGATAAGCAAATTCCCCCTGAATGTTGTGTTTTATAATGTCTTCTTTTTAATTATTTTTTAATTTAAATTTATGATTACTGTTTTAAATTGTACGCTTCTTACTTATGCTGTACGCCGCCCTGAGTCCCATGGGATTGGGCGGCTTATAAGAGCGTTTAAATAAATAAATAATAATAATAACTCTCTCAGCCCAACCACCTCATAGGGTTGTTGTTGTGGGGAAAATAGGAGGAGCAAGGTGTTTTGGATATGCTTGCTGCCTTGAATTATTTGGAAAAAATAATAAAGGCAGGATATAAATAAATATAATAAATGTAAAGATATATTTTACCATATCATTAATGAGGATATCATGAAAACCTTCATTGAATGTTTTGCTGTTAAACTATGTATGTTTCAGTGGTGGGATTCAATTTTTTTTTACTACCAGTTCTGTGGGCGTGGCTTGGTGGGCATGGCATGGCTTGGTGGGTGTGGCTTGGGCGCCACAGGGAAATGGTACTGTAAAATCTCCATTCCCACTCCACTCCAGGGGAGTGCAAAATCTCCATTTCCTTCCAATCAGCTGGGACTCAGGAGGCAGAGAATAGATGGAGGTGGGGCCAGTCAGAGGTGGTATTTACTGGTTCTCCAAAATACTCAAAATTTCCGCTACCGGTTCTCCAGAACTGGTCAGAAGCTGCTGAAACCCACCTCTGGGATGTTTCCTCTTGTCTATTAACTTAATAAGTTTGTCAAGAACAAAGAATATCAGATTTATCTGCCATGACTTGTATGTGACAGGCATATGTTGTCAATTGTTAATTGTTGCATTCCTATACAAGTGGCCTCATTTATGAAGTTTAATAATAATGTGCTTGAGGATTTTTCCCCAATGTCAAGGTGATATGTCTGTGATTTCCCAGGTCCTCCTCCTCTCTTTTTCGAAGGTAATGACCTGGAAGTTCACTTATTCTCCAGGAGTTTCAAAGTTTAATAAATAAAATGAAAGTGATTATTAGTTATTCAGTTATTATCTATGCTAGTTACTTTCAAAACAGCATTCATACTTTACTTCCTGCATTTATTTCATTTTCCCTCTTTTCTTCTAGATCTACATAACATACTTTCACCAATTCTCACATTCATTATAAACAATGAAACCAATTATGTTTTAAATTTATATTTAAATGTGTACTTATGAATGGACCTATGCTGAAATCATGTACTCAAAACAAGCAGACCTTTTTTTAAAGCAGATACTCAGCAGTCAGCAACTTATCATTCTTATTTTCCTGTAAAATCAAAGCAATCTAGATGACATCTATTCATACTGTAATTCTTGACATACTTTTTAGTCCTTTAATTCTTAATTAAACCTACATTAATTTTTTTTCTCTGCATGTATTAAGCTCTCTCACAGCTTGGATTGCCTTTATACAGATCATATCTCTCTCATTTTTTAATAGTGGCACACATCCACAGCATATCTGCTTTCCTTCCTTCATTTTCTTTATTAATTTGCGCAATTTCTCATTTGCTACTTATATATGCCAAATGACAATGTACTATACATAATAATCAACAACAGATGGTTCCATAAATATTGACGTCTATAAGCAAAATTGCCTTTGATCAATTGAGGGATTCACACAATTATTTTAGCAAGATTGAATAGTAGTGGTTCAGGTAAAAACCTTAATTGTACCCATGGAACATTTTCTCCTACTTTTAAAGGCAGTACTGGGCATTTGGGCATCATTTGATCAAAGCAAAGTCTAGTTTTGTCCCAAATGTGCTCATCCTTACCTCTATAAACTAAGATTTCTAATCTAGGACCTACTATATAAGCAAAGATTTTTGTGCTCATCACACCAACTAGGATGTATACACAGTCAAAATGCAATTCTAGCTGCTTATCTAAGTAATCCGGTAGATTTCTGAATGACATCTCCCTGTATTCGTTTTTGCTTTTAGTATAAAATATTGTCCTCTCTCAGACTCTTTAATCTTTGACATCCTTGAGATTAGAAAGCACAACATTGTTACTATTTTTGCCCATTAGATTTTGGGGATTAAGATACAATCCTTAACTCTTTATCATTAGGCAGAAACAGTATGTGTATAGTTGCTCATTTGTGACTTTGAGCAGTTCGGTTAAAAACAGTTAAATAACACAACCAATAAACAAAATGTAGGAAAATAGTAAAACAATTGTTGCCTGTTGTTCAGAGTATTTATTGGGAAGAGCTAACCCAGAAAGGTCAATCTTTTCTGTGCTTGAAAGTGGACATAAAATCAGACTTTGGTGAGAAACTTTAGTCAGTAACTATGGAGAAGATTGATATTGTGGTTGCTATCCTGTTTAGGCTTTTGAAGGGCTTTTTGCCAGTTATGCTAGGAAAGTAGCATGCTTCATAGCTCTGCGGTACTTTCCCTCTCTGTCACATATAGTGCTCAGCAATCTGTTTCTTCATGGCAATTTGCATGGCTTCGTCAAAGCTTCCCACCCTCGATGCAAAGCGTTCTTATGCATCACTGTCTGATGAGCTGGCATAATGCTGAGTGTCCTCAACCTCCCTGAAAGGGAACACAGCATGTCATTGAAAGAACCTAGATGATTGTTGGCTGGGCATTTTGGAGAGGAGATGCTCCAGGGCAGGCCTAAATTTCAGGTGCCAAAGTGGATGCATCAGTTCTACACTCATAGGTAGTCTGGGACCACTAATGATCCTTCATCTCCATTAATAGATGTCCTAATTTCTTCTTCAGCCTGTGCCATGTAAATGATCACAGGCCACTTCATAGGGAGGAAAAGAATTTGCATAGAAAGCGTTAATCAACAATCACTCCCTCTCACAGAAATAGCATAGCAGATGGCTGCAACACTGGAATGAGTGACTGTCTTTTGCCTTAGCAACCTAGGTGCACAGTCAGTCAGGAAAATTAGTTTATTGTGGCTGTGATTCATCTAGGCTTCAGCTATCATTTCCCAAACAACTCTACAAAATGTCAGGTTTTTTAAAAAATGAAAATCAGTTTCTCTCTGGTTTTCCAGTAGGTATATATATATTACACTCAAAGATGGTTCTAATGAGAGAATTCCAGGGAAAACATGGCTAACTGAAGTTGGATCCACTAAGAGCAGAGATGACAATTATAATGGAATAAAGAGCCAGTAAATGGACCAACACTTCATGATTCCTTTCTGTACAAGAAAAGCACCACAAGTGCTCCAGATAACTGATCTTCACAAGGAGATGGTAAAAAAAAAACAGCAGCTCCAGTGGCTTTAGAGCACTGGGAGACAAGGGAATGCCATTGTAGCCCAAACTATGGTTTATGCCTTTAAGATGATGTTCGTCCATCGTATTCGAAGAGGACCTTAACATCTATCATAGACCTGAGTCGCCTGTGTGCAGGTCCGCAGCTACAGCTCCCAGTGTATCCACACCTGCTGCTTTGTCGCTCACCCATCACCCCAGGACTTTTCACAGGACTTGGGGAGGATGTTAAGACTTGCACATGAATTGGATTAAAGTGAGGGAGAGGTGCGCATAGTCAGCCTCACTCTCTCTTCCCAGATTCCATCTTGCTCCAATAGTAGGACAAGAATCAAGACAATTGGAGATGGGCTGGGTGCAGTGGTTGACCAGGGCATCTTTCGTGTCTTGCCGTGCTCTTAGCATACCACATCGCTTGCAGAGACCGCCTTTATGCCTTTAAAATGAACACAGGATTCACATATTTCCTTTCTTAATCACTTTTGGAAAATGCTTGTTAACTGCTTTTTGGATATTAGGAACCCTCATTATGGCAAGTTTTATTACACTGGGTGACTTGTCTTCACCTTAGCAAAAGAAGTTTCATATAAATTTTAGGACTTTAAAAATTCTCTCTGTTTTGGAATAAACATAAAAATGTGATTATAGCATTGATTTTGGAAATCAATATTGCTTTTGGAAAGCAATATTATCACAATATATTAATTTGAACAGGTTGATTTGAAATACATTTTTGAAACTAATTATAAACATTCTTTCTGTGGAAAAATGTTGTTGTTTTGAGTACTTAAAAATATGATTAGATGGATTTAAGGGAACCAGAAGGAATTACTTACTGATACATCATATATAATGGAGAAAGTTAGTAATGATTAAAACGTAATGGAGAAAAACACTTTAACATTGGATGTGTTGAAGAATATTTGTGAACAATGGACCCAGAAATTAACTTTAAAAATGTGTGCCATTCTAGACAGTCTATGTTTGGAAGATGATATGGAACAAGAGCAAATTTTACTGGATAGGACTGAGACTAAGACTGAGACAGACTTGAAAATGGATGTGGACAAAATGTTACAATGGATATTCAAAGGAAATAAGTTAATGTTTTACCAAACCCAAAAAAATGTCCCGGATAACATTTTTATACTGGATTTACACAAGAGACCTGTTAAAGTTGTGAAGAAATTTGTGAGAAAGGGAAAAAATGAGAAGAAAGCAAGTTCTATGACTTTATTTCAGGGAGTTAAGGTTCAACGTTGTTAAAAATAAGGATGAAGGAATATAAACGTTCAAGATCAATAAAAGTAAAAGGAAGGAAAGAACATAAAGTTGATTTGTTTAAACAAAGGTTAAAATAGATACGTTGTTATCTCTGGCAAGCCTTAATGGACTTTTTGCTGATGAGGGCTTGTGTTTGTTTATAGATAAGCGATGAGGTATGGGAAGAAGAGACCATTCGTTGTATTTTAAATGAAAGTGGTGTTATTAAAATTGTTAATACTTGTTATGAAGGATGATAATTTGTTGTATTTTAAGTAAAACTGATAAGTCATTAAAATTGTTTATATTTGTTATGAAGGGGAAGTAATTCCTTTATATATTATTTTATTTTAATTTATTTTGCTCTCGCTTTTTTCCCCTTTCATTTCTGCACTTTCTATTTTTTTCTTTTTTAAAATTTGTATAATTTCTCATATTTTTAATTATATTGTTCAATAAAATTACCAAAGGTGGTTCCAATGAGACATCTCTATCATTAGCTTTATGCAGAGCTTGGAACACACTTCACAGCAATCATAAAAATATCAAGTAATTAGAAAAAATGTGCAGAGTTCTTCCTGCATTATATAATAACCTTCTTCGCATAGTACTGGGAAATATATTACTCTGAGGTTTACCTTTAGATTTAAGTTGACAAAGCATATTTCTTTGCAGTACAAAATGCCTTTACTATAGCCTTACTGTGATTATCTGTTAAAGGAATGTGCTAGAAATGCTGTTGGAAAGGTCCACCAAAGCAATTATAGTTTGATCCAAGAAAATTCAGCATTGGTTATTGATTTAATTACTTCAGGCAACACCTACTAGATCTTGGCTGATCCAGGCAAACAAACAAGAAAAACTGTTCCGGGGCCTAAATTAATTTAAAAAAATAGAAGAATATAGGGAAGTAGCAGGATTAAAAATAAAGAGAAAACTAAAATTTTAGTGAAAAACCTCACAGATAAACAGAAAAAAGATTTAATGAAGATAATAGATATTCAAATTACTAAGAAAGTAAAATACTTAGGAATTCAGTTGACAGCAAGATGTGTAACAATAAAGGAAGATAACTATCAAAAATTGATGCAACAAATTAAAACAGATTTGGAAAAATGGAAAAACTTGCAGCTATCGTTGATAGGAAGGATTAAAGTGGACAATTAAAATTAGGCAAGAAAAACAAAATGCACAGGTACAGTATATGTGGTACCTTGTTCAATAGTAGTAACTGTGAGAGGGATCTTAGAGTCCTAGTGGACAGCCATTTAAATATGAGCCAGCAGTGTGCAGCAGCTGCCAAAAAAGCCAACACAGTTCTAGGCTGCATAAACAGAGGGATAGAATCAAGATCACGTGAAGTGTTAATACCACTTTATAATGCCTTGGTAAAGCCACACTTGGAATATTGCATTCAGTTTTGGTCGCCATGATGTAAAAAGGATGTTGAGACTCTAGAAAGAGTGCAGAGAAGAGCAACAAAGATGATTAGGGGATTGGAGGCTAAAACATATGAAGAACGGTTGCAGGAACTGGGTATGTCTAGTTTAATGAAAAGAGGGACTAGGGGAGACATGATAGCAGTGTATCTCAGGGGCTGCCACAAAGAAGAGGGAGTCAAGCTATTCTCCAAAGCACCTGAGTGTAGGACAAGAAGCAATGGGTGGAAACTAATCAAGGAGAAAAGCAACTTAGAACTAAGGAGAAATTTCCTGACAGTTAGAACAATTAATCAATGGAACAACTTCCCTTCAGAAGTTGTGAATGCTTCAACACTGGAAGTTTTTAAGAAGATGTTGGATAACCATTTGTCTGAAGTGGTGTAGGGTTTCCTGCCTAAGCAGGGGGTTGAAGACCTCCAAGTCCAACTTTGTTATTATATACTGTATATAACTTAATAAAATAATATTAAAATACATTTGGCAGGGGAAAAAAGCAAGAATTAGATTAAAAATGTTGCAGGATTCAAGAAATAGAAGATGCTTTGGACTACCTAACTTGGAATTGTACTATCAGGCAGCGGCATTAACATGGATGAAAGAATGGATTGCATTGAGACATACAAGATTATTGACTCTGGAGGGACATGATCTACAACTGGGCTGGCATGCCTTTTTATGGTATGGGAAAAGCAGAATACATGTTATTTTTAAAGACATTATATAAGGAATGTGTTATTGGTAGTATGGGAGAAAATTAGAGAACAACATTATTTGAAGATACCAGTTTGGCTTTCAACAATGGAAGCAGTGATTCACCCAAATGTTATTAACATGGGAAATATTGTTAGATATAAAGATATTTTGAATGAAAAGGGGGAACTCAAAACTAAACAAGAATTGAGTGATCAAGGGATCGACATGACATAGTACTCACACATGCAGATAGACTCTAGATATGAGAAAGATGCTAAATTATATAGTTTTTATAAAGAAGCAACAGAATTAGATAAGATATTAACAGGGACAGAAGAAAGACTGATAAAAATGCTGTATAACTACTTATTGGCTATTAAATTGGAAGATGAACGAGTGAAGGAGACAATGATAGCATGGGCAAAAAACTTTGGTTATACAATAGAATTAGATGAATGGCAGAAGTTGTGGGATAGGAATTATAAATTAGCAATGTCAACTGCATATAAAGAAAATTTGTATAAGATGTTTTATAGATGGCACCTGAAACTTATGAGGCTGGCAAAATGTTTAAAGATAAATCAGCTAAATGTTGGAAATGCCACCAGATACCTGGGTCATATTATCATATGTGGTGGACATATGTAGAGGCAAAAAAATATTGGACAAAAATACAAATGTGGTTGGAAAAGATGGTAAAGCAGCACATTGATTTAAAACCAGAAATATTTTTGTTGGGGATTTTGCCCGAAACTTATAGTAAAGAAAATGCATATTTAATTATACATGTATAATTAGAATTGTATTTGCACAAAATTGGAAAAGTGATGAGATCCCTACGGATGAGAATGTGATTAGGAAAATATTAGAATGTGCAGAAATGAACAGATTAATGCTTGCTATAAAGGAGAAAGAACAAACTGAATATTACATGACATGGGAGTTATTTTATGGATGGTTAGAGAATAAAAATAGAATTGAGAAATAAATGGAGATCAGTGAAATAACGAACATATGTTAAGATAGAGATGTAAACAATATGATGATGAGTATTAATATGATTGTTAAGATTATTATATCTAATATAATATTATATTTTTAGTAGAAGATACTGTATGTTAAGAGGGAGAAATGAATAGTTATAATACTGATTATTATTATTATTGTAAAATTAGAGAATTATTACCAATGTAATGAATACTGTAGATTTTGACTGTAATAGCACAAAGACATTTGTACCCAGATGATACACTGTTTAATGGAAGATGATATGTTCAAGTTAAAAAATAAAAAACCTGTTTTAAAAAAAAGAAAAAAAAAGAAAAAAACTGTTCCGCAGGATTAAATTTGGTTAGTATTTAGATGGAGACCATCTCAAGGCTCTGGATTAGACTGGAATGTTGAAAAAAAAGTACGAAAAAAGAGAGCAAACTTTCCATATTGTTGCTAAGAAAGCACCACAGTGCAGAGAAAGGTAGCAAAATTGGATATCAAAAACCGGTATAGCTTAAATGCAATTTACTATTACTTATTGAATCTTTACTACTAAAAAAGGTATTGTAGCAGTCTGAGATACCAAAATAACATTGGTACCTTTCAGAAATAAGCACTTTGATAGGAACCAGGCAACAAAAATATTTTGGGTAGGCTGTGTATAAGTGTGTCAATCTGTATGTTGGGTGGGAAGGAAACTTATCCATTATATTTGAATTCACAAACACTGTCTTCATGCACTGCAGTGCAGATTTTAGAGGAATATTATGCCAGTGGAAACACTCACAATGTTAGAAAGGAACATAAAACAACCTTAGGGTCTTTGTGGTTCTTGTTTGTAAAGCCGTTATACGCAAATGTTAAAAAAATGAAAAATTACAAATGGTGTTTATGTTAGTGATGTAGTGGTAGGGGAAAGCAATGAGAAATCAGAGTAATTCCAAGTGTGATTTCTACTTAAATATTGAAGGTCTGATTTTCTGTTCCTATTATTTAGCATCTAGCATCTGTTTATTCTCTCCATTTTTACAACCAAAAGAAGCACTTTGTTTGAATAGATTTTCTGGACAGTAACTAATAAAGTTTTGAAATTCTAAGTATGCACATCTGTGTAATTTCCACACACAGCTGGTCTAGTCCTTCCCAATAATCTTTGCAATGGAATAATAAAAGTTCTTTCTCAATAGTTCTGGGAATTTGGAAACATGACCACCAGTGAATTAATTTGGGGGCACTCTGCTCATCATTTTCTGGAATCCATTTATAACAGCCCTTGGCAATGTGATATTTTTTGTGTGGCATTTGTTGCCATGGGAAAATAACTAAGGGAAATTTCCAAGAAGTATAATAATTTGGCATGTATTAGTTTAGCTTTGACAAATTGCTGGGAATTTAAAGAAAACAACTTTGCAGCCATCTTTTTTTATTAAAAAAAACCTTTTATCTTCAAAATGTTGACAGAATTTTTTTCCTAAATGTTGTTGACTGTTTAAAAAAGTGCTTTAAATTTAGAAGGAATTAGGTTAAAGCTCTTCTCCTAGATTTTATCCACCAAACTTGGTCAGACATGGGTTTCCAAAATTTGTAAATGCTCACATTCAAACCAATGTTTCAGTATGAATTTTTTAGGACTAAGATATTGAAAATCACTCCCATGCTGCTTGGCACTACCATTCTTTAAATAATTACCTTTAATTGGTGCAAAGAATGATATTTAGCTGCAGTGTTTTTCTGGATAATTTTTAAATTCCAATGAAGCAGATGAGCCAACTTCCAGAGCCCGTGACTGATGCTCTAATATTTTTTGACCTCTAGCATATGCAGTCTGAATATCTGTTTTCAGAGAAAGCTAGCTGGACTTGATGGTATCTTGGGCATTAGTAGGCTGCACACTTATATTTGTTTAAATCGGTTTCCTTTCTCAATACCCTGAAGAAATGGAAAACAGTTATGGATGTCTTTGCAATATTATTTCCTTCTTTCTTCGTTTGGTTTATAAGGGTCTTTAACAACTCTATCTTGTTATGGTCACTTAGATCTAAATATGCATGCTTCTCTTTTGTAGGTCAAATACCCCAACACTTTAAACAAAGTGCAGTCTCATGGTTAGTCCTGTCTGAATTTAATAGCTATTGATTTTAGTCCCTTAGTCCATATTCAGCTACATTTAAAGAGGGTGGTCATACTACAGGTCTAGGAATACTTAGATAGAATATATATTGATCTTTTTAGCTATTATATCCCCAGGGGGAGATTGGCTATTGGAGGCATGACTTTGCAATGATTCTACTCATAGATCTCTGGGCATTATCAGCAAGGGAGACTTCTATTCAAACTTTTGGAAATTGTCAAGGGTGCCACAAAATAATATTTTAATTCTTAGGATAATTGACATCAATATGAAACCAATGAAAAATTTCACAACGTTAGAGTCACCAGCTATTAGATATTGATGATACTTAGATATACTTTTCTTTTCCTATGAGTTTCATGTTAAAAAATGAGATAGGTCAAAGACAATGCTTTCTCTTCTGTGATGGGAAAAGATCTCAAAATATTGGACAGACAGTAAGGAATGGAAAATTAGATTTGGATTGACTAGAGGAAATGCAGAATATAGAATAAAAGTGTTTAAATCTGTTTACATTGAGAACTTTAATAACAATTAGAGCTGATCAATTGTCTTAATAGGCAACTAATTTTGCTTGCAATAAAAAATACCATTAAACTACCGTATTTTTCGGAGTATAAGACGCACCTTTTTACCCCCAAAAAGAGGGTGAAAACTTGGGTGCATCTTATACACCGAATGTAGCCCTACCCACCCAGCCACCCCCACCCTTTGGCCTCTGTCTTCCAGCAATTTACCTGTTTGCAGCAAAGAGGGAAGAGCCTGTAAAGCCAAGCAAGTCATTAGCAGCTTCCCGACCTACAGCTGATTTGCCACGTGGGAAAATGAAAGTGAAACTAGCTGCAAAGAGGCAAATAGCTGGGAGAGAAACACAGATTTTTATTTTCTGCTGGATGCAAGGGGGTAAGTGAATAACTATAAATATTTGTAGAATGTTCAAATTGTTAGACTTATTTTTTAAAGACTGCTTTATTATTGTTCTAGCCAGGGGTCTCCAACCTTGGCAATTTTAAGACTTGTGGACTTCAACTCCCAGAATTCCACAGTCAGCTTTGTTAAGACTTGTTAAGCCATGTTGCTGGCTGTGGAATTCTGGGAGTTGAAGTTCACAAGTCTTAAAATTGCCAAGGTTGGAGACCTCTAGACAACTTAATAAAATAAAGAAGCTTTTTAAAATAAATGCTTGCTCTGAAGAGGTCCAGTGCTATTGTATCTTCTTTTAAATAATAGAGAATAATGTATACTTCCAGAAATTTTAAATAACAGCTCTGTATAGTCTGAAATGTAACAGTGTCCTGTTTAGAATTAGAGTTAAATCCTGACTTACCTTGGAGTAGATCTATTTAAATAATTGGGAGGAGTTAGTGTGACTACATTTAAGAAAACTTTCTGGCATAATGTACATTTCTCCAATTCTTTGCTATTTCTATGGGTCAGGCACACATGCACAGAAATACACAACAAACAGTGTATATCATCTGTGCTGTTTGCTGTTTGCTGTTTGGCAAATTGCTTGGAGGCAGAGGCCTTTTTTCCTTGTTTTCCTCCCCCAAAACTAAGGTGTGTCTTATACTCCGAAAAATACGGTATTTCATGTGATTCCTTGAAAAGACAGCAAGTTTAGAACTGGTGAGCCTGACACTTGCGATTGGCTGTCTCCAGAAACTCTGTGCCTCCAGTGTGTGAATTTCTGATGTGACAAAACAAGTGGAAACTGAATGTAAGCAAGATAGAGCTGCTAATAATTCCAGAAGCTGGAGTTCAGGATTTGGTAGATATGCCTGTTCTGAATGCCACAACATCCAAAATATATTAGCAGAAGATGAAAAATCATGCAACATTTGTGGTAGGCAGGGCTGGCTGACTTTAATAAATTCTTAAGGTCTTAAATGATTCATAAAATGGTAATCTCAAGGCTGGGATATTGCAATGCATTTCTTTGTGTGTCAACCTTTCCATATGTTCTAAAAATTGTAGCTGGTCCAGAATTCATCACAGAAGTAGTGAATGGTGCCTCCATATTAGGTCTCATGTTACTCTCATACTGAGACAGTTTCACTGTTTGCTGATTTCCTTCTAAGCTAAGGTGACCAGACGTCCCGCTTTTGGCGAGACAGTCCTGATTTTTTAACGATTTGTCCTGCGTCCCACGGCGTTTTTAAAAAGTCCCGATTTTTGGAAAGAATGCAATTCCCAGAAGAGTTTGCCGCGAACTGAAATTGCTGATTCAGAGGGAGCAGAGGACGCTACAGCTGATTTTAAAGGAATCAAAACAGCAGCTTAAAGAAAAAGCATTTAAGAGTCCCACGCAGATCTCCCTTAAAGCCGATTCACTTGCCTGCCTGATTTTAAATACCGTGCTGCAGAAGGGGCTTGAAATTGCTGCACAGCCTTTTTTTCCCTTTCCTTTCTGTAACACGAGGTCGGAGAGCAAGCAAGGCTCATTTGCATAGACACGCCTCTGACAGAATCTGAACTAAAAGTTACTTTTTTAATGACAGAAAAGAGACAGAAACAGGGCAAAAGTGAAAATATGTCTAAGATATCATGCCCTGAAGTGAATAGAGGAAACTCTAGACCACTTTCTAGACCACCTCACCATGACAAAGAAGGAACTCAAAAAAGAGGTCAAACCTCCAATTCTGATGGCAATGCTAACAATGCTCCCCCGGTCAATGGTGTCCCGCTTTACCAATGTTAAAATCTGGTCACCTTATTCTAAGCCCAAAATAAGATGCTGACAATGATGTATAAAGACTACAATAGCTTATACCCTATTGTAGAAATGCCTATTTAATACTACATGGCCTGCTGAAAAGGCAGTACTTAGAGATCTTATTAAGGATATAAGTTTGACTCAGTTATATCAATTCTGATTTTTGTGTGTGTTGTAGGAACAAAATGCCACTGAGCTTATTGTGGACCAGGAGGGTGGGGGTCAAATATTCTTATTTGCCCAAGCCTTTTAACATTGCAATTTTAATGCTAAAATATTATATCTGTGATGCTCTTAATGTTGTATTTATGGGAGTTTTTATTCTTTATTTATAAGCTGCCCAGAACAGTTAAAGTAGTATGCAGGATATGAATAATGCAAATAAATAATAAATGCAGATGATTTATGTTTCCTAAGTGAAGAACATTTTCTGCCTTTAAAGTTATTTTTGTTGCTTTTTGCCCTTTTTTCCCCTAATCAAAATCATTTTAACGTTTATTTCCACCTTCTAAGGCATTAGCAATTACAGCCAGGATTGTGTTCTCTGCAAGTCTGGTATGCATTTCCTTCTATATCTTCATCATTGACAAGAACTGCTTTGCTTGCATTTGGTGTACTTGACTGTGATGATAGTAATCTTTTTTCCAGTAATGCAGACAGGTACAAACCAGTGGTGGGTTCCTACCAGTGCGGTCCACTCTATAGCACCGGTAGCGGCCCGCTGGTGACGTCACAGTACCGGTGCGGTCGATTGCTGGTGCCTGGGTGCCACCATTTTTTAAAAAAACTTAATTTTTTTAAAAAAATTTCTTCTGCGCATGCCCAGAAACCGAGCTTCTGGCACTGCGCATGCGCTGCCTTCCTACCCCACAGTGAGTCCAAGCAGGGGAGGATGGCTGAGGGAGTGCGTGAGACGCTGAAAGAATGGGCAGCAGGAGCTATCTCCATTCCTCTCCCTTCAGAAGCCACGAACACACGGTGATGATCCCAGGCATTTTTGCACATTTGAGGCTTCTCGAGCTGCTGAGGGGAGGGGGAATGGGCGGCAGGAGCCTAGGATCATTGAATGGGGAGAAGCATTCAGGCCGGATGAAGCCTCCTAGAAGAACCGCTGCCGCGGTCTTGCTGCTCCCGCTGCGGGGAGCTGCGTTGTGGGTGGGCAATGCCCCCCCATTTCTCCGGCCGCTGCCAAGCTCCCGAGGCCCACACCCACCCGGTCACATAGCTGACAAGCCACACCCACAAAATAAGCCACGCCCACAGAGTGGCAGTAAAAAAAAATTAGGAACCTGCCCCTGGTACAAACCCTTGCAAATGTTTTAGGATTTGGATACCAGAGACCAATGCAATCAATACATAGAGCTTCCATGATTGCATTGTTGGTGACCTGTGATGGTAACATATAATAAATGAAATCCATGCCCTCTTATTTTAATTACATTGTTACCATACCAAATTCCTGAAGGAATCCACATTTCTCCATAGTGGATGGCGCTAGCCTCCAAGATTGGGATGACCTCATCCATCAGCCAATCAGGACTGAGTCTGACCTCATATAAAAGCTGTCACTGTGCCATAATCCCCCTCTTTCGACTCAGTCCTAGGCCTAGGATTGTTTCTCCCCAACTTCGCAGTTCTATCACCTTCTATTGTTCTACTGTTCTAACTTCTACTATTTCGAGATCAACCATCAAGAATTCTTGAATGTGAGTGAGTCCCACCTCCCCTATCCATCGGTGGTATTGGGAACTCGGTGGTATTGGGGTGAATAGGATAATCAGATTCCCCCTGAATGTTGTGTTTATAATGTTTTTCTTTTTAATTATATTTTAATTTAAATTATGATTACTGTTTTTATATGTACGCTTCTTATTCATGCTGTACGCCGCCCTGAGTCCCACGGGATTGGGCGGCCTATAAGAGCGTCTAAATAAATAAATAAATAAATAAATAAATAACTCCCGGACAGGCTTTGGCCTAGTCCACGGCCTACTGTCACCTTAGGTGGCTGGCTGTTTTTTTCCTCACATTGCGGCCTGGCATTCCTGTTATCATCTGTCACAGAAGCCAGGCGCTTGGGTGACCAGCAGCCAGGGTGGCTCTTGCCACTTCCGCAGGAGAGAGACCTTACAATTAACTACCTCCGCAGAAGCCTAGCGCTTGAGCGGCTCTGGTCTCCTCTCCGCTCCGCTCCCTTATTTGGGTCCACAGACACCTGTCTGCCCCTTGGGAGCGGCCCTTAGTGAGGGCGAGCGTCGGCGGTCCACTCGGCGGCACATCGGCCTGCGTGACCGCCCCTCCTCACTAGGGGACAGCCGGGCGTCTAGATTGGTAAAAAAATAATATCTGTATTGCAATTGCTTGAAGGTAAAATGATTCTGTGACCAATGCTAACAAATCCCAACCCAACTGATGGTATCAATAAAAACAGATGATAAAGCTGAAATAATATGATTTCTGGAGAACAAAGAATGAAATGCTAATGTGTTCGATTGTCGTTCTATTGCTTGTTATTCACCCCTGCATCTAGAAAGTTCTTAACTACTAGAAGCAATATCAAAAGCATTTCACTTAAACTTTGCTGGAGCCAATAGTATAAAACTCAACTAACTTTTCATGTTCTAGAACAGTGTTTCTCAACCTTGGCAGTTTGAAGATGTGTGGACTTCAACTCCCAGAATTCCACAGCCAGCTGGCTGTGGAATTCTGGGAGTTGAAGTCCACACATCTTCAAACTGCCAAGGTTGAGAAACACTGTTCTAGAATATTCTGGGAAGAGTTTAATGAGAGAAGTCTGAAATGCAAATCTTCCTTTGGCCAATAAATATACCAGGTGGCCCTTGGTATGATTAATATTTCTTTAGTCACAAACCCTTGTTTGAAATAGGATAACCATTGCCTTGAGAATATTTTTGAAAAGGTTTCTGTTCCTTGAGGGTACTATCATTATACATATGTGATCACAGGGGGGAAAAAACACCAAGTGGATAAGATCATGGGAATTTTTGTGCTCTTTTTAGTTCCCATTGTATTTCATTTATCTGCTTTAGTCACTTAATTTTCTGCATTGGGATTTAAAGGAAAAGGAACTATAAAATCTAGGAACTACCAAGGAGAAAAAAACAGTGACAAGCCAAGCTAATGCATATAAACAGAAAGCAAAACCCACTCCTTTCCTGTGCTAAAGATGTAACCTAGTCAGATAACAAAATGTCTGCAAGAAAACAACCAAGCTCAGAGAGCACCAAGGAACTCCCATTTATAGAAAAATCTTGGTGGAAGCAGAACAGGGTATTGTATTTTTTACCTTAGGATTGTGGGTGGAGAAAAACAGAATGTATTTTTGTGATACAATAGGAGGGGAGTTGATTTAAAATAAAACATGAATAATGTACCAGAAAGGGTTTCTTTCCCCTTATGTGTGTGTGTGTGTGTGTAAGTATGCATGTATGTTTAGGTAGACAACTATAATCTTCTGAACTTCCTCAGATCTGTTGCATAGGATGGAACTTCCATTTCGTGTTTCTAGATTTGCAGAGGGGGGGAAATCTTTGAAGAGGATGGCAGTGGTCTAAATATAACTTTTTAAAAAGAGAAACTTTTTAGTAGTTTCATATAAGACAGTTGGAAGGAGTGGACATTATTACTGCAAAGTAAGTATTAAAACAAAAGTAAAACTAACCTAGCTTAACATGTTATCCACATGAAACTTAGGCATTACACCAAGTTTTAGGTATTAAGTATTATAGTACACTCCCTACACTTTTCTTGGCAACATTTCAGAGGTGGTTTTGCCCTTGTCTCCTCCTTCCTATGACTGAGAGTGTGTGACTCACCCAGGATCACCCAGCTGGCTGGTGCCTAAGGTGGGATTAAAGTCCTAGTCTCCCAGTTTCTAGCCTGATGCCTTAACCCAGAGGTCTTCAAATTTGGCAACTTTAAGACTTATGGACTTCAACTCCCAGAATTCTCCAGCCAGCTATGAGAGAATTCTGGGAGTTGAAGTCCACAAGTCATAAAGTTGCCAAGTTTGGGGACCCCTGCCTTAACCACTACACCATTTCCCTCATACTTCAAAACTTTAAAACAAGTGGGGCTTTATTTGGTCCAGTTGAACAAGTCAACAATCATGCCTGAAAGATATTCAGAGGAATATTTCAGTTTTGTCTAGTTACTAATCTGGGGTTTTAATAATAAAAAATGCTTTTATTTCTCTTCAACTGCAAACCATGAAATTTTCAATTAAGTTAAGGCAGTGTAGTAATATATCTGATGGAGTAAGGCTATGCTTGACTGCTCCAGGAACTATCGATCATGAGCTTGCTTATTATATATTGTTTTGCTCCTTTAGCAAGCTCATAAAGAGGAACTGCTGTTTTCTTGTGTGGCTGATATCATAGACATGTTATTGCTATAGAAATGTACATGTTTGTTAAATGATTTGGATAAATATATAACTTTAAAAAATGCCTACTTTAAAAATCGTCAAACAAGCCAAACATGTGGATTTTTAATTACCTGGTTCTAGGTTTACGTAAGGTTTAGGACTATAAGTATTTATAATTTTGAAAACTTTTTATAAGTGTTCTCTCAAATGGCTACTTTGGGGAAGGATTACATGTTCACAAAATGGCTGTCAAGATTTGCCAAAAAACTCAAGCTGGTGAAATTGTTTCTTGCCACTACAATTAATCTTCAGGATTCTTCCTATTGAGCTACCTTACCTTTGTCTTTTTGGGAAGGCACAATATCATCTTTCCAAATTAAAAAAAACACTTATCATTTTTCTTTCTAAGAATACCTGTGAATCCATAGCCTTTCCCCCCCCCCAAATGTTGCATTTTCTAGCACATCTGGTGAAAGAAAACCCGAGAAAGTTATTGTAGTATTAGATGGCCTAAAAATCCAGTTTAACAAAAACTGAAGTTATTATTATGGCTTTTCCTCCATTTTTTTAGATAAGGTGGTTTTTGTTTTTTGTTTTGCTTTCATACCATCACAATGTAAAAATAGAAATCTGAGCTGCAAAAATAGAAACAGCCACTAGATGACATCAAAGAGAATTCCCCATGAATCTTTACTGCCATTTCAAGAGTGTCTGCATATTTACAGCCCAAATCCAGTCACTCTACATTACAAAGACATTTATTCAGGTATCACATTATCATGTATTATCCTTTCAGTGGTCTAAACAAAACTACTCCCTTATTGATTAAACAATGTACATATGGAGTTTATAAATTTTCATAAATATTTACTAGTCTCTTCTTATAATACTATGCCATACTATGGTATAGCTATCCAATTAGGATAGCTAATCAAAAGGAGATTGGACTGCCACTTATCCGAAATGGTGTAGGGACTCCTGCTTGAGCGGGGGGGTTGGACTAGATGACCTACAAGGTCCCTTCCAACTCTAATAATAATCTAATCTAATTACTTACAAACTGAATCAAAGATCTTCTATAAATAGAGTTAAAATACAGAGATAAATTACATACTAAGCCTTATTCATACATGCAAAACTATAAGCTATAATTTTTATGACCCTTTAATTGGGGTGGAGTCAGGGCCACTGAATGGAGCTGAGCATTTACTGGCCGGATGCCCTTCCTGATGCCTATGCGGAGTTCTCAGCAGATATTTTCTCTTTGCACCCTGATAGAGAAACATCTGCTACTGCCTAGGATTGAACTCTCAACCTTCCGAATGGGAGGTGAGCATCTTCACCTCTAGACCACCATGCCACTCTGCAAAACTAAAAGCTATCAATAGATATATAAATGAAAAAAATGTAATTTTATTCCTGATCTATCAGAAGATAATATTGTTATATTTAATGATATCTAGATTGCTTTCTCCAGCTTTGTATCCCTTATGTGTGTGTTACTATGTATCCTATCATCTGCCAATTAAATTAGTCAGTCTATTCAATACTCACACTGAGGAATGAATACCTTACGATGCAAACAAATCCTTTAAGGAAAAAAAAATTCATTTAATGTAGAAATAATTTAATTTTGGCCTATTATGACAAGAATATATCTAGATTCAAATTATTATTATTCAAATCTCTCTCTCTGTCTGTCTGTCTGTCTGTCTGTCTGTCTGTCTCTGTCTCTGTCTCTGTCTCTGTCTCTGTCTCTGTCTCTGTCTCTCTCTCTCTCTCTCTCTCTCTCTCTCTCTCTCTCTCTCTCTCTCTCTCTCTCTCTCTCGGCAACTGCTCTCTTCATTCTATTTAAAATAATCACAGAAGCCACCCCCCCCCCAAAACAAAATGTTTTGCTTTAAAATGTTAACATTTCTGTTCTTCTACTTACTGTAATAAATCTATGGCTTATGTGATTAACTTCATCCTCCTGGCATCCACAACAAATGTATTTGAACTGCTGTTTGATGCTTTGAAAATCATCTCTCTTTCCCTCTTTCTCTCTCTCTCTTAGAAATCAATAAGGAGGTTAAAGCTCACTTCAGTAATGAAAAAGACCTTTGACCTTTTTTTTAACAGCTGACAGTATTGAAGAAAGATCTAATTCTGGATTCAAACTATTTTTTGTTGCCTTTTCCCACTGACATGTTCTTGATACATCTGTACATTTAATGAAATGTGAGCATTCCTCATCAAGGAAATCAGATGTTCCAGTAAATCAGGGGGAAAGAACCACTTTTTATCATTAGAGATTATTCTTGGGGAATAATCTGATGGAAACTTAATGCTGGATCAGAAAGGTGAGAGATTGTAAATCAGACCGCACCTCCTCAACTTTTTAAAGCAATTGCTCCTGTCCCTGGGAATTTAAGATTTGGATATAAACTGTCTACTTTATTTATTCAGAACAGCTATAGACTGCACCTAATTGCAAAGATTCATGGCAGTACACATGAAGAGGGGAAAACCAAGCATAATTAATAATTAATTTGTTAACAATTATCATGTTTAGTAAATTATTATTAATCATTACAATTAATTATAGATAATAATTCAGGAATAATTAACCACTAGAATGTAACAAAGTAATGCAATCATATGATCAGATGTCCACTTTTAATCACCCTGTGTGCCAAAAACTTGAAATAGGAATGAGGGAGATGGGTGGTTTTGAAATAGGATAGATAGATGATAGATAGATAGATAGATAGATAGATAGATAGATAGATAGATAGATAGATAGATAGATAGATAGATAGATAGATAGATAGATAGATAGATAGACAGACAGACAGACAGACAGACAGACAGACAGACAGACAGACAGACAGACAGACAGACAGACAGACAACAAAGACAGCATATTCTATAGGGCAGGGCTTTTACCAAAAAAACTACCTGTCTAGTCCAAACACAGATCCTTGTGTGGTCTCAGGATATTGATTTATTGATAATACAGTACTTATTATCTTAGAATCCAAAGGAGCTCTTGCAGTTCACAACAATGTAAAAAAAATCATACAGCAATTGAAACACAATAATACTATAGTAAAATGAAATACATAATCATTGATAAAGCATCATAAAATCATTACTACTGTCAGGCATTAAGTGATATGAATTACTAGAGATCCTGAAGAATAACCTCATTCCTGAACAATTTTGAAATGTTGTCTGGATTACTACTAATCTTGGAGGTAAGGCTGAGGGGGATAATTATTAAAGTTTATTATTAAAGTGTTATGGTCAAAGTATTATTATTAAAAAAACAGACCATCCCCAGGCCTCTGGAGATCTCACTTCATGTAAACAGGGCTTCTATAGCACTCTAATCTCCATCAGGGGTGAGCAAATCCTGAGGCAGATTTAATGTCTTCATGGAAAAGGTACCCAGGAACCAAGCCATTTCACCATTAAATTGGCCTCCAAAGTCTACTTATACCCAAATGCAACCCTTGAGATTTTTGACAAGGCTACATTCTTATCAGTATCCAATCAGGTCAGCCAGATCCACATGTTTTACACATCCCTGGTATTTAGCAGCGAGTGAGGCAGAGGTGGGTTCCTGCCGGAGCTGCCCGGTGCGCAGCTCTGGTAGGGAGCGGCCGATTGTGCAATTTACACATGACCGCTCCGGAGCCCTCTCTGCCGGTCACCATGCGTGTCGCCATTTTTTTCGGTAATTTTTGGGCGATTTTGCTTCTGCGCATGCGCGGAAGCAAAATCGTGCTGAAATCTCGTGAGGGGATGCATGCGCGCACGAGAGAGATTTTGGCGAGATTTTGCTTCTGCGCATGCGCAGAAGCAAAATCACGCCAAAATCTCGCATGTGCGCGTATCCCCTCACGAGATTTCAGCATGATTTTGCTTCCACGCATGCACAGAAGTAAAATCGCATGAGGGAGCGCGCGCACGTAGCAAGTGCGTGCCCTCCCGAAACTTGGAGATGCGCGCACAGCGCACCAGCACTGGTAAGACAGCAACCTGCCACTGGAATGAGGTCACTGAATTAGAAGAAGTGACCTGCACCGATATATAAACCCCACTTCTCCTATAAAGAGTTGCTCTGAGAATGAGATGGGCAGTCTCTAACTTTGTTACATAAATATAAATAAATAAAATAAATGTCCACTCAGAAGTTCCCACTGCTCCTTTTTTTTTTTTTTTTTGCCTACCATAGCTCCTATTTGTTATGGGAATAACTCCGACGAACAGAAGAAAAATTAGTATTAGCCTTCATGATGTTGGTTTCCTAATCTGGTCTACTTTGAAGGGCTGATACTAAGTGAGTTCCCATGCATAGCATTTTGATCTTGCCACTCATACAG
Source organism: Diadophis punctatus similis (assembly GCA_023053685.1). Lineage (NCBI taxonomy): Eukaryota > Metazoa > Chordata > Lepidosauria > Squamata > Dipsadidae > Diadophis > Diadophis punctatus. Next base: position 36,219,961 of record JALIGW010000001.1, on the reverse strand, counting down.
CTCAATGTCACTGGTCATCATATGCAGGCATAGGCTGAGCTTTATAATCATATAAACTATCCACACAAATTCTATCCAGACCAACTACTTACTTCCATATAACCTCTGCAAATATAATTCCTTAACTTTCAATCTCTCTCTCAATTTACAAGGCCTGCATCTAGATGTTCCTTATCTTAACAATATCTCACTCCAGTAGTTCCCACTAGATTTTTTTTCACCACACTCTTCATTCACCATTCATCTGCCTGGACTGCTTGGGCATCAATCAGTGATGTTTTACCATCTGCTTTCCCATAGTCTCTGTTTGGCCTTTGTCCAGTTTCTGGAGCCTGTTATGGACACTGGTATCATTCACTGTTCTCTGCTTTCTGTTGCAGTGGCTTTCTTGTCAAACTCTCTGAAAATCATCCCTGCCTACATTGTTTTTCTATAGCATCCGGCATCTGACATTAAACCATTATTTCAATAAAATTAAAAATATATTACAAAATGGTTATTTAAAAAATCCAAAAAATTAAGAATTCCACTAAAACAGAAAAGTGGAATGGAGAGAGGTTTTCTCTTTGAATAGAAGAAATGATTTTAAGGAAAAGAGTTTAGCCTAACATGGTTTTACTGCTCAAAATCATAATTCTATATATAGACACACTTCCAGTCTGCTTCTTTATGTAGGTATGTAATGTGGGTGTGTGGGTGTGTGGGTGTGTGGGTGTGAATAAGAGTTTATTGATTTATTATGGATGTGTGTGTATATGTAATTGTAAAGATGTGTAAAGTAATCCATATTTGTTTTCATTTGCAACTTTCACTGACATATATATATATTGGAAGTTTATGTAGCTAATAGAAGGACTATCAGTAAAAGATCAGTAAAAGCAAAATAAAATCTTTTATTACAGCACCTTGAACATTGTTCTTTAATGCATAGATGTCTTTGATATAGAATTCCTATGCATAAATTATAGAAGCTTATTGGATTTTCATTTTTGGCCAGATAAAAATAGATAGTAATGACCTTTATTCAGTGTTTCTTTCTGTGCTATTTGGGGGATTCATTTTGACATATTTTATAAATTTGTTCCAGGCTTCTTTAAAAACCCAAGAGCAGTTTATGTCCCTCTGTAAAACATGTAATTTAGCTTTACAGTTACAGAGATGCTACCGACTTCTTCATTTATAGTTGTACCTTATAGATCCTAACACTTTGATTTAAGAAACTATTTTATTTTGGAATGAGTAGCAAAACCAGCATTTTGATAATTTCTTGGGAGCGATAAGTACAGTGGGGCTAGTATCTTCTTGTTTATACATTTTATCCAACGAAAAATTTAAAATGACATATACTGTATGTTTGGCTCATTGATTAGGTGACAAGCAATTGCTCCCACAAAAGCATTGGTCCATGAAAATACTTGCTTCATTTCTGGTTACGGTCTGGATAGTTTTCCAGACCTAAATTAAATAACTGATTAAACTTTAAATCTTAGTTATTGAAGAAATGTTTCCTTGGGGATGATAGCTATTTGCCCTTCATTGTATGTCATTTTAAGCATATCTATACCAATCAAGTAGCCAAAAATCCACCTAATGTTACTTTCATTACACAAATGGAATTATTTTCCAGATTTGCATTCTCTAGCTCCAAACTGTCTGGCCATCATTTGTTTCTAGAGGGCTCTTAGCTCTAAAATTAACAAAGTCTCCAAACTGTATCTTTTCCTATTATTATTGCTGCTTTATTCTGGTGCCCAGCTCCCATTTTTAGGGTTAGAATCTCTATTGAATTTCCCTAACTATCCATGACATGAAAAATAATCTATGGATTTGTGTGTATGTGTGTAGTTCTTTTTTCTGGAGTACAACATGCATTCCAATTTTGCTCCTTTCCATCTTTAGAATAGAATAGAATAGAATAGAATAGAATAGAATAGAATAGAATAGAATAGAATAGAATAGAATAGAATTTTTAATTGGCCAAGTGTGATTGGACACACAAGGAATTTGTCTTTGTGTATATGCTCTCAGTGTACATAAAAGAAAAGATACATTTGTCAAGAATCATGAGGTACAACACTTAATGATTGTCATAGGGTACAAATAAGCAATCAGGAAACAATCAATATTAATATAAATTGTAAGGATACAAGCAACAAGTTACAGTCATACAGTCATAAGTGGGAGGAGATGGGTGATAGGATCGATGAGAAGACTAATAGCAATAGTAATGCAGCCTTAGTGAATAGTTTGACAGTGGTGAGGGAATTATTTGTTTAGCAGAGTGATGGCATTCAGGAAAAAATGATTCTTGTGTCTAGTTATCTTGGTGTGCAGTGTTCTATAGCATCGTTTTGAGGGTAAGAGTTGAAACAATTTATGTCCAGGATGTGAGGGATCAGTAAATATTTTCACGGCCCTCTTTTTGACTCGTGCAGAATACAGGTCCTCAATGGAAGACAGGTTGGTAGTAATTGTTTTTCTGCAGTTCTAATTATCCTCTGAAGTCTGTGTCTGTCTTGTTGGGTTGCAGAACCAAGCTGACAGTTATAGAGGTGCAGATGACAGACTCAATAATTCCTCTGTAGAACTGTATCAGCAGCTCCTTGGGCAGTTTGAGCTTTCTGAGTTGGCACAGAAAGAACATTCTTTGTTGTGCTTTTTTGATGACGTTTTTGATGTTAGGTGACCATTTTAGGTCTTGAGATATGATAGAACCTAGAAATTTGAAGGTCTGTACTGTTGATACTGTGTTGTCTAGTATTGTAAGATGCGGTAGAATGGGAGGGTTTCTCCTAAAGTCTACCACCATTTCTACAGTTTTGAGTGTGTTCAGTTCCAGATTGTTCCGGTCGCATCACGAGGCTAGTTGTTCAACCTCCCATCTGTATGCGGTTTCATCGTTGTCTTGAATGAGACCAATCACTGTTGTATCATCTGCAAACTTCAGTATTTTAACAGATGGGTCATTTGAGGTGCAGTCATTGGTATATAGAGAGAAGTGGAGTGAGCACACAGTCTTGGGGGGCCCTGTGCTAATTGTACAGGTATCTGATGTGATTTTGCCTAGCTTCACCTGCTGCTTCCTGTCTATTAGGAAGCTTGTGATCCACTTACAAGTGTGTTCAGGTACTGCTAGCTGGTTTAGCTTAGTTAGAAGAATGTCTGGAATGATGGTATTGAATGCTGAACTAAAGTCTACAAAGAGGACCCTTGCGTAGGTCTTTGGAGATTCAAGATGTTGTAGGATGTAGTGCAGAGCCATATTAACAGCATCATCTGTTGATCTATTTGTTCAGTATGCAAATTGCAGGGGGTCTAACAGTGGATCCTTGATGGTTTTCAAGTGGGACATCCCTAGCCTTTCAAAGGTTTTCATAACTACAGATGTTAGAGCAACTGGTCTGTAGTCATTCAGTTCCTTGATGGAGGGCTTCTTCGGCACTGGGATGATAGTGGAGTGTTTGAAGCAAGAAGGAACATGGCATATCTCTAGTGATTTGTTGAAGATTTGGGTGAAGATGGGGGCCAATTGGTCAGCACAGACTTTTAAGCAAGAAGAAGTTATCTTGTCTGGGCCTGGTGCTTTTCCTGGCTTCTGTCTGTGAAATAGATCTTGCACTTTCTTTTCTGTGATCACCAGGGGTTGTGAACCCAATGGGATGGGGTCAGTTGTAGGAGGTTTGGCTGTTGTTGGTGTTTCTGGGATGGAGGTTGTGAAGATAGGTGGCTGTAGTTTCCTTTCAAACCTGCAGTAGAACACGTTCAGGTCATCTGCCAGTTGCTGATTTCCTTCAGCTTGGGAAAGTGGTTTGCCGTAACCGGTGATGTTTTTAAGTGTTTTCCACATGTTTGCTGGTTCATTTGTTGAGAACTGATTCCTTAACTTTTCAGAGTAGCTTCATTTTGCTGCTCTGATCTCCCTTGTTAATATATTTCTGGCCTGATTGTACAGCATTCTATCACCTTTTCTGTAGGCTTCCTCTGTGGAACGAAGTAGCTGCTTAAGTTTAGCTGTGAACCAAGGTTTATTGTTACTGTATATTCACAAGTTCCTGGTCAGTACATATAGGTCTTCACAGAAGCTGATATATGATGTTACAGTATCTGTGAGTTCATCCAGGTCTGCAGAGGTATCTTCAAAAATATTCCAGTCCGTGCAGTCAAAGCAAGCCTGTAGCTTTAACTTTGCCTCTTCAGTCCAAGTCCTCACTGATTAAATTGTTGGTTTTGTGGCTTTAAATCTTTGTCTGTAAGCAGTACAAGGTGAATGCAATGATCAGAGTGGCCCACAGGCCACTCATGGTAAGGACCTATAAGCATCTTTTAGTGTTGTGTAGCAGTGGTCTAAAGTATTCTTGCCTCTGGTGGGACAATTGACATGCTGAAAATATTTTGGAAGCTCTTTCCTTAAGTTACCTTTGTTAAAATCACCTAGAATAATGGCCAGTGAATCTGGGTATTTGGCTTCAGCCTCCATAATCTGATCAGGTAGAGTTTGGAAAGCCTTGTTTTAAAGCCTTTATTTTCAACAACACAACTTCCCTGATGTATTAAAATCTAAACATGGCCATTCCACAGCTTTTTCCTCCCTTTTCTTATTTGGAAAATCTTAACAGTCTTTAAATGGATATGGACTCTTATTCTTTGAATTAGTTAGATTGCAATCCTTTATACACAAACCTCAGTATAAATCTAATTAGCTCAGTAGGTTTTAGACCTTAGTAACTGTTTATAGTATGTCATGGTTGATGAACTACATACTTTTTCTGTTTGTATGTTCCTGATTTTCCAAGGAAAATTTGGAAATACCTCTGTAGTTGATACTGCATTAGCTACCAAGGTGTTGGTTAACTCATTTAAAGCCATTCATGGCATGAGACTCAGTTTTCTGATGAACTTTCTCATTCCAAAAATATTGTCCTGGCTCACTTAATTCAGCAGAAGCTGTTCACCCCATTAGTCAAAGTATTTCAGCATTCAGGATCTAAAAGGAGAGCTTTTTCTTCCAGGGCCCCTAATCAATAAAATACTTACCTTCCTTAGGTGAGGTCAGCCCCCATCCTTTCGATCTTCTGGAACAGCATTAAAACCTTGCTCAGCCAGTTAGCTTGGGATCTTGACATTAATGTTGGGAGTGGTTGGTGGACTGAGGCTATTGCCATGCTGAGCTTACCTTTTGTTGCTTCTTGTCTTTTTATTCAATGTTTTTAATATTGTTTATATTTATGATTTTAACTGTAAGCCACCCACAGTCACTTTTCAGAGTGATATGGGCAATATATAAATTTAATAAATAAATAATAAATTTTATAGTATTTGGAATGTTCAATATAATTCAGTTAAAAACAAAGACATGAGTCATACATATGTTGAGGTGATATTATTCAGCATTCAGTTGAATTAATAGCATAATAGCCAGATGTATCTTTAGTAATTGTATGAAATATTGTATAACACTGATTTTTCTTCACAATTTATTAAAGTTGCAATAGCTATCAAACCTGCTTGCCTTCAGAATCATTCTTCTTCCATTCTCCATTCTTTTTTTTTTGCCACTCCAAGAGAGATTATAACATATTTTCTACTAATACATTTTATATAAGCACTATTCCCCTGTTTTCCTGTTTAGTCTATAGCAGTGATGGCGAACCTATGGCACGGGTGCCACAGGTGGCACGCGGAGCCATATCTGCCGGCACGCGAGCCATTGCCCTAGCTCAGCTCCAGCGCGCATGTGTGTGCCCGCCAGCTGATTTTTGACTCACGCGGAGGCTCTGGGAGGGCGATTTTGGCCTCCGGAAGGCCTCCAGGGTGGCGGGGGGAGCGTTTTCGCCCACTCCAAGCTCCAAGAAAGCCTATGGAGCCTGGGGAGGGCAAAAAATGGGCCTACCGGGCCCACTGGAGTGGGGTGGTCAGGCACGCATGCGCAGGGGGGTGGGGCGAGTGGGGGGCTTTAAATTATGGGTGTGGGCACGCACGCACATGCGATAGTGCGCACGCACACTATTTCGGCACCCAAGGAAAAAAAGGTTCGCCATCACTGGTCTATAGCCATTAGTGAAGACAACCCTTTGTCATCTGGACAGAAGTTCACTTATATTATAAGCTGCACTGTTTTCCTCCAATTTATTTCTTAATCATTTTAATTCTGCTTCATCACATCTCAAAAATTACTAAATGTTAATGCTTTTTCATGAGGTCATTCATTTTAATAAACTATGTATTTTCAACTGTATTGAAACCATCTAGTAGACTGCGTTATATTAATCATAAGTTTTAAATTAAGAAATGTAAAGAAAATATACATCTTTATAAGCCATGGCAAACTGAATTTTTTGAAGTAATTTAATCATTTTCTGCTTATGGAAGTTTAATTACTTTTGGAAAACCAATTTTGTCGTGTTTGTGTAAATGCGATCTTGCTAACCTTTTGTCTGGTACATTATTCTTTGCTCATTAAGAGGGTCCAGCTTTACCTTAACAATGTACTATAATATTATATTTCTACCATGGTCCCAATTTGCTGTATTCAGTATCTTCATTACTGAGATCTGCTGCTGCTTGATTAAAAAGAAGGACCATTTGAGCCTGTAACTGAGAGTACATTTTTCTTTTTTTAGTAGGTAGTTAAAGTAGATAGGTAGATAATCTAAATCTTTTTACCATATTTTTTGGCGTATAAGACGCACCTTTTTTCTCCCTAAAAGTGGCTGAAATTTTGGGTGCATCTTATACTCTGAATGTAGCTTTTTCGGAGCTTTTTTTCCAGCCCTAACCAGGTGCTAACGATCTTCCCAGCTCTTACCTTGCAGGCTCTTTCATTGTTACTCTCTCTGAAGAATGTTTTTCCAGCCCTAAGTCTTTGCAGGGTTTTTTTCATTGCTCTACTTGCTCCGAAAAAGTTTTTTTTTCTAGCCCTAACTAGGTGCTAATGATCTTCCCAGCTCTTACTGGCTTGCAGGCTCTTTCATTGTTACTCTCTCCGAATAAGATTTTTTAAAGTCAGTGCTGAAGCTGACCAGACTAAGGACGTTAGCCAGATGAATACCTGGTAGGAAGATTTTTTCCTATTTTCCTCCCCAAAAACTAAGGTGCGTCTTATACTCCGGTGCGTCTTATACTCCAAAAAATACGGTAGATATTATCCTTTCACTCATTTCAACCTAATAAAAATATTAGAGTGCTAACAACAACAACAACCCACATTTCCTTGTCCCATACTATAGGATGCTTTTAACAGGATGGAAGGAGCTATGAGCTTAAAACATTTTAGGATACAGATCACATCACTTTCCATTTGTGATTTGGGTTAAAGCTATAGATAGTCCTCAATTTATGACCACAGTTAAGACCGGAACTTCAGTTGCTAAGCAATGCAGTTGTTAAATTAGTTGTGCCTGATTTTTTACAACTTTTTTTGTTGCAGTCATTATGTGAATCATACAGTTGTTAAGTGAATCCAGATTCTCCCATTGACTTAGTGGAAACCCCCAAGAAGGTTGCAAATAGCAATCCCATCCCCCCGGGACACTGCAACCATTATAAATACATAAATAAGCACCTAGATCATGATCAGATGACATGTGGATGCTGCGACGGTCATAAATTCAAAGACTGGTCACCAGTCAGTTTTTTCAGTGCTGTTATAACTTTGAACAATCATTAAACAAAGGGTCCAGGGGTGGGTTCCACTTATCTTCGCCACCAGTTCGCATTGCGACTTTTCACACACATGCGCTCACTACACTCACGCGCACGTGCGCGTCCCCTCACGCAATTTGGCTTCCACGCATGCTCAGAAACAGGAAATGGCCCGAAACACAGCTGAGGAGCTCATCAGCTGTGCTTCAGGCAAAGAAATAAAGGACAGCATTCACCCGCCGGCGGGTGGGAGGGCCCTTTTTCAAGCCACGGAAGGGGAAACATTTGCAAAAAAAAAAAAAAAGATGGCGCCGTGCACAAAACGGCACCGACAGTGATGTCATGAGTGGGTCGCTACCGGTTCAGGTGATCCGGTCTGAACCAGGAGGAACCTCCCCTGAAAGGGTCATAATTCAAGGATTATCTGTAATGAGATGTGTCTACATCTAGGGACTCAGGTTATCCCCCTCTGTTATAAATTGGATGTTTTAAAGACTTTTGCTTCTTACAGAAACAACGTTTGTAATTTGCCTCTAATGTGATAAAGCAGGATGTGTGTTTTGCTGGGTGTGTACAGTGTGTGTTTATCCAGGGTGAGGCTGGACTATCTCAGCCCACCAAGTTAAATGGTTGATGAAAAATGGAAAGTAGTACTTTATCAGAAGGACTAACATGGCCAGATCTGGTGAGGACCAATCCGCTTCCAATTTGTACAGTGAAGGAAAGCAGAAAAACATCATCTCCATCTTTTTGGCATTATGCATAACTTTTATAAGATTATTTTTCCCCATCATTTCCCCCATAAATTCCCACACACACAAACACTTAAATGTAGCCTATCCCCATAGAAGAGTTGCTTCTTTCCCTTTTTCAGATTGATTGCCCTTTGCTGTACTTTCTCCATATTCTTTATCAGATAACAACAATCCAAGCTGTGCACAATATTCCAAGCCTGGTTGCCTGCTGCCTGTATATTTCATTAAGGTTCTCCATTGGAGCGTGGAGCTTTAAAGAACAAAATGTTTTCTCTATGGTGGATGTAAAAGTTCCAAAGCATAACCTCCCAGCATGCCTTCGAGGGTGCCTTTGACAGAATTAAGTTGCCCAATTCAAATATTTATGTTGCTGTTTTACTTACTCATTGTTGCTTGATCAGAATGTCTAGAACCACCAAAGGCCAACAAGGTTGTCTACAGCCTGTGTGAGATAGCTATTATGACAAACAAAAGAACCTTGAGGGGAAAGGAATAAACACTTTTATTTTGCAATATATTGCCTTTATCCAATGTGTTGCCTTTATCCAATTTGCCACTTAGATGGTTTACAAAGTTAAATGCCTTTGTGGCATTCCATTCTATCAAGAAAGGCATACTTAGTCCTTTAGTTTTTCCAGGATTTATGCATCATCAATTTATTTATTTTATTTACATGACTTATATGGTTGTTTATCTCATTCAATGCCTTTAAGTGCTCACAATTATTTTGTACTGTTGATGCTTAGGTTGAGCTATGATATTGCACACTGGAACTCTGACATATAAATATTCTCTCCCCAAGTGTATATTTATATGTATATATGTATATGTATATGTATATGTATATGTATATGTATATGTATATGTATATGTATATCTATATGTATATGTATATGTATATGTATATGTATATGTATATATCTATATGTATATGTATATGTATATGTATATGTATATGTATATGTATATGTATATGTATATGTGCATGTGCATGTGCATGTGCATGTGCATGTGTATGTGTGTATCCCTGCTAGGAGCCAAGTAACAAAGGTTATGGTGTTCTGTTTGTACATATGCCATATGCCTCGAGGCCCTGAATTAAATCCACTGAGCCAGAATATTCACTGGTTTCTTCAGCACAGGAAGGAGTATAAAAGGCTTTCTCCAGTGCTCTGCTCAGGAGAGCAACATGGATAAAGCTCTAGCCTGATTGGTAGGGACTGAGTTTAATTTATTTGAAGTACGCCCTCCAGGTGCCCATTTGGCCAGTTTTTAAACTCAGCCGAACGTGTAGGGACATGTAGTTTTTCTCTTCCGGGCATAATCTGGAAAACTACTTAGTGATTTCTAGATACAACACCCTATCCTCTATTATATCATTCTATACTGAGGAACACATGGATTATAGCCAGAAGGAGAAAGTGGGGCAGCTCCTTCTGAAACTATGTGAGAGCAATTTTTATGGTAATTACAGTAATACAATCATTCCAAGCATGCTGTTTTGCAACAATATAGAGTGGGAATATAAATTGTACAATTGTAGAATCATTTTGGTCATCAGGTTCAACCCATTTTCAAACATTCCTGACAGATGGCTAAGTTAATTCATCTAGGGAAAAGGAGCCTGCTACTTCTCTGGGTAATTGTTTCCACAGTCAAATTGCTTTATATTGTTTGTATATCATGGCCATTGTTTATAGTTGAAGACTTGAGTCAATGGAAATACAGCAAGATAATGGCATAATTTATTTATTTATTTATTTGTGAGATTTATATACCGCCTCACAGTGCAAGCACTCTCTAAGTGATTTACATCAGTAAGCAATGTATATTTATATTGCCCCCAACAATCTGGGTCCTCATTTTACCTACCTCGGAAGGATGGAAGGCTGAGTCAACCTTGAGCCAGTGAGAGTTGAACCGTTGACCTGCGGATCACAGTCAGCTAAAGTGGCCTACAGTACTGCACTCTACCCGCTGCGCCACCTCGGCTCAATAATCAAATAAGACTGACACCATAATCCTATGCATGACTGTTCAGAAGTAAAAACTTTGATGTATGGGCAAGGTGTGCCATATAGTCGGTCTTGTACTTTCTTCCTTCCTTCCTTTCTCTCCCCTGCATGTTGCGCAGCATCTTGTAATAAATGTTTGTGGGTACCCATTCTGTCTGAATTGCTCATGTAGGTACCTTCTCTCCAGTTGAGATCAGGTACCTACATGAACTGGAGAGCAGGTATCTATGTGAGCAATTAGACTGAACAATTAGATTGAATCTATGTGAACATAGATTAGTTAGAACTTTTTCTGATAGTAATTTTCTAGCTTACCATGTTTTTTATTTCTGCAGACTTCTAACATAAAACATCATTTTGAATTATACCTGAAAACTATGGATTTATATTTCAAATGTAGATTGATTTCCAGAAGATAAAAAACTATAATATAATTACATTTCAATATAACACAAACTTGTTTAATTGTACCTTTCATAATACTGATTACAATTACATAGCAAAAGTCCCATTCTGCAATGTACAAAAAAACAAACAAAAAAACCCCACAACCCAATAAATTCAAACCATAGCTGTCCATGACTGTCCATGAGAAGAAATGACAAACTGAAACGGAAAGTGAAGTCAGCCCCACTGAAAGCAGACCTCATGACTGAGGCAGAATAAAGAGCCGGCAAGTAGACCGGCTCTTCATAATTCTTCTTCAGACAAGGTGAGGATTTGTGACTGCCCATAAGTGCTCCATTCAATTGTTTTTTGTGAGGACACCACAAGACAATAGTCTCCTGTGGGTTTAGAGCTCTGGGAGATAAGGGAATAATCATCCTTCTCAAACCACGGTCAGTACCTTTTAAGGCCACTGGACTTGTATACTTCCTTTTCTAATCACTTTTGGAAATTGCTTGATAACTGCTTTTTAGCTATTGGGAACTTTTGATAAGTTTTACAATGCTAGGCGAGTTTTCTTTAATTCTTAGCTAAAGAAGTTTTAAATATAAGTTTAAGGATATTTTTTCTGGAATAAAAAATGGGGAAATGCTTTTGTTCTTAATTCTTTAAAAACATATGATAGGATTGGACTTTGAAGATTGTACCCTAGAGGGAACTAGAAGAAATTAAAAATTGCAATTAAAGAAGAAAACTTAAATTTGATTTACTAATACAAATGGAGCAAAGTATGTTAACATTTGGCATATTAAAGACTTTTTTTGAACAATGGGCCCAGAAGTTAATTTTAAGAGTCTTTGTCTCTAGAGATAGACTATGTTTGAAATATGTTATAAAAGAGGATCAAATTTTATGGAGAAGACTGAGACTCATCTGAAAATGGATTTTAAAATGACAAGCTACAAGAAAAATATGGAAACAGATGGTCAGCTGGACACACAAAACAAAAATTGTCTTAATAATTGTCTTAATAATTAAGACAAAGAAAAAATGAAAATAAATCAAACTTTAGGGCATCTGAAGGAACTAAAGAACAAGTTTGTTAAAAGTAAAAGGAAGGAATATAAAGCTGATATGTTATTATATCTGATCATCCTTAATGGACTTTTGCTGATCAGGGCTGAAAATAAGAGCTTTTAATGATTTAATGATTTATTGATAAGAGATGGGATATGAGGAACGGAAATCATTTGTTATATTTTAAGAGAAAGTGATAAATTAGTGAATTTCTTTATACTTGTGATGAAGTGGGAAGTCATTTCTTTATATATTTCTTATATATTATATTAATATTGATTGTTTCCTGATTGCTTATTTGTACCCTGTGACAATCATTAAATGTTGTACCTCATGATTCTTGACAAATGTATCTTTTCTTTTATATATACTGAGAGCATATGCATCAAAGACAAATTCCTTGTGTGTCCAATCACACTTGGCCAATAAAGAATTCTATTCTATTCTATTCTATTTTCCTTTTCTTTATAACATTCCTTTTCTCTGTTTTCTACTTTCTATTTTTTGCATCTTTTCTTTTTTTTTCTTTTATATTTTAAGTTTGTGTCAGTTTTTTTTAAATTTTGGTAACTGTAATTTCTAATAAAATTACTATTAAATAAGAGGCATCCTCTTCTTAAGAACTTCCAGAGATAGAATACCCACAATATTGATATTTCAGATCTTATTTACCTTTTTTCCTTATATATATTTGAAATAAAGAAGGCTATGAACTTTCTTTCCTTGAATTTGTTCAAACACCGCCTAGATAGCAGATTAAGAACGTTTTAATTCAGACTCCTGAATTGAGCAGATGATCAGAATTAATCATATTTCAGAAAACAAAATAAACAAACCATTCCATTCCACTTTTAGTGATAGCCAAATGCATATACAATCACATTTCAGAGTTTGTTGTGGAATTGGATTGCACAACTGACCTACTTCTTCCTGCAACAGAAAAAAATATATTCAAATTATGCATCTAATTTATGTATTTCTGAAGATATAATTAGAAATTGCTGGAGTCCAAACTCCTTGAATTTAAGAATGCCCACTATTAAAGTGCTGTAGGATCTCCTACCAACTTCTTCTATTTATCTGACATGGCACTGGCTAAAAAACATCTGATGCCACCTGAAGCATCTCATCTCTTTTCGTCCAAGTGCCTAGTGGGATGAGAATAGCTCAGATGCCAAAGATTCTAAGAAATGTATTTTCTTAACAAATCTTACTCTTTTTTCCCCCAATGAACATCCCTGTGACTTCAAGAAATTTGCCCTGCCTTTCAAAAGATAAAAGTGATTAATAATTGGATCAAGAAAATGGTATATCAGGAAAAGATTTGACTTCCCAACTCCACAGGATGCTGCTGTGATTTCAATCAAATCAGCTGTTTTCAGCTGTGAGAGAGATGATAGTGCAGAAGACTCGGTAATAAATCTGTTATTGTCTATAGGCTAGTTCTGATCACATCTGGAATATTTATCTGTTTATAATTTTTTCTACTGATAATTTGAATAGGACAAATCTCAGATAAGAGATGAATTTTAGGAGTGCAATTTTAATGCATTACCTATAGTTTTACTATGTCAAAGTCATGTTTCTTATTTTGAAAAAAAAAAAATGGTTCATCCGTATCAAAATTGCAACTTGTTTTGTAAAAAATAATAATACAGTGAACGGTTTCTTTCCTTTGCTTATAGCAGAGGTCCCCAAACTTGGCAACTTTAAGACTTGTGGATTTCAACTCCCTATGCTGGCTGGAGAATTCTAGGAGTTGAAATCCACAAGTCTTAAAGTTGCCAAGTTTGGGGACCCCTGGCTTAAAGTTTTAAAATAGTTGCAATCAGATTCTTGTTGTTTTCTCCCTACATTATTAGTGCTGTCTTTCAGCTATGCTAGTGACTCTTAGGTTTACTGGAATATAAATGAAAGCTGCTATAAGTATATTCTTTCTTCAGGATGTCTCATGTTTCCTAATTTAATTTTCACCAGACTCAATATACAAGGGGGGGGGGGCAGTTTTATGAAAGTTTTCTTTTCTGTCTTTGTTAATGGATAGAATTTAAGCAACTGAATATTATTGCTCACTTTCTGTATTAACATTTATGTCAATTAGCTAATTGAAATATTAAATTGCTTACATACACTATGCAAATTTGATTTATACACCTTTAAAGTACAGCTACTGATTAATCAATTAGTCACTCGCAAAATCATGTGTAATTCAATGTAAACTGCTCATTTTCTGTTTAATTCACTTTTTAATGGAGTTTCAAAAAAACACACTCAGCTATGAAATTATTTGCTACTCAGCACTTACATTTATTTATACTGATAGTTGTTCCTTAGTAGATACTACATTACTTACACACTCTTCTGTGGCTTTCTAAATGTTTTTGTAGGTGAATATTCAAAATTGTGTAGCTGGGACAAGAAACATTTTGCAGATGAGAACCCCATTTTTATTTAATGTTGTTAGAAGGCCTTTTAAAATTATCTTTCCGTCAATGGAATGATTGAGTCTTTTTTTCTATTTGCTTTAAAAAATAGTAATATACTAAAAAGAAGAACTATAGTAGTACATTTAATCTGTTGCTTTTAATTCCCCTCTGTAAAAAGTGAAATTTACACAATCAGTCTTGCCCACCATGATTTAAGAGCCGAGGTGGTGCAGTGGTTAAAGTGCAGCACTGCAGGCTACTTCAGCTGACTGCTAGTTCAGCAGTTCAGCTGTTCAAATCTCACCAGCTCAAGGTTGACTCAGCCTTCCATCCTTCCGAGGTGGGTAAAATGAGGACCCAGATTGTTGGGGGCAATATGCTGAACTCTGTAAACCGCTTAGAGAGGGCTGTAAAGCACTATGAAGCGGTATATAAGTCTAAGTGCTATTGCTATTGCTTTTAATCCACTCTTTGGAGAAATACAAAAGATTTATTGAAGGACTTTTATTGGGAAAAATCCATCTGATGGTATTGCTATCTAACCTTCATTTTTATTGCTAAGATAAACAAATGTGGATTACAGAGCACTACCAGATGGATTTGTAACTGGCTGACCAGCCACATTCAACGTGTAGTCCTTAATGGAACTACACTGCATGCTTCCCTTAATGGAGGGAAAATGCAATGGGGTACCCCAAGGCTCTGTCTTAGGCCCAATACTCTTCAATATCTTCATCAATGATTTAGACAAGGGGATGGAAGGGGAACTCATCAGATTTGCAGGCAACACTAAGGTGGCAGGAAAACCAATACTTCAGAAGATAGGTTCAAAATACAGAAGAACTTGACAGACTTGAACACTATTTAACAAAATAAAATTCAATGTACAAAAAAGTAAGGTTTTACATTTAGGCAAGAAAAATCAAATGCACAAGTATAGAATAGGTCAGCGATGGCGAACCTTTTAGGCACCAAGTGCCCAAACTGCGCGCACGTGCATGCCCAAGCTGAAAGGTGTTTGCGCGTACATGAACATGCACATGCATGAGCATGCGCACAAATGTGCATGGACATGCGCAAACGTGCATGGACATGCATGAACATGCCCGTGTGTGGACAAGCATGTTGTTTTTTATGTTTTGTTTTATGTAAAAAACAATAAAATTGTTTTTTATTGATTATATTTCTATACCTGTTGTTAGCCACCCAGAGACCCCCGGGAGTTGGGCGGCATAGAAATTTTAATAAATAAATAAATAAAATAAATAAAAGCGCGGACATGTGCATACATGGACATGCGCAGCATCCCAACACTGGCAGCGCGGCAAGAGGTAAGATCTTTTTCTTTCGTGAGCTTCTGTTTCGTTGTTTGCAGGGAACAGAAGCTCACAAAAGAAATGCCATGGAGATCTGATCTTGGGTGACGGCGCACATGCCAGCAGAGAGGGCTCTGTGTGCCACCTCTGGCACGCATGCCATAGGTTCACCATCATGGGAATAGGTGGTACCTGGCTCAACAGTAATAACTGTGAGAGGGATGTTGGAATCCTAATGGACAATCACTTAAATATGACTCAGCAGGGTACTGCAGCTGCCAAAAAAGCCAAGTCCTAGGCTGCATTAACATAGGGAGAGTATCAAGATTACATGAAGTGTTAATACCATTTTATAATGCCTTGGTAAGACCACACTTGGAATAGTGCATCCAGTTTTGGTTACCACGATATAAAAAAACTTGTTGAGGTTCTAGAAAGAGTGCAGAGAAGAGCAAAAAAATGATTAAGGGACTGGAAACTAAAACACATGAAGGACGGTTGCAGGAATTGGGTATGTCTAGTTTAATGAAAAGAAGGACTAGGGGGGGTGACATGATAGCAGTGTTCCAATATTTGAGGGGTTGCCATAAAGAAGAGAGAGTCAACCTTTTCTCCAAAGCACCTGAAGGCAGGACAAGAAGCAATGGATGAAACTAATCAAGGAGAGAAGTAACCTAGAACTTAGGAGAAACTTCCTGACAGTTAGAGCAATTAATCAGTGGAATGACTTGCCTGCAGAAGTCTCCAACCTTGCCAATTTTAAAGAAGAGATTGGATAGCCATTTGTCTGAAATGGCATGGGGTTTCCTGATTGAGCAGGGGCTTGGACTAGACTCAGGGGTAGGCAAAGTTGGCTCTTCTATGACTCGTGGACTTCAACTCCCAGAATTTCTGAGCCAATCATGCTAGCTTAGGAATTCTGGGAGTTGAAGTCCACGAGTCATAGAAGAGCCAACTTTGCCTACCCCTGGACTAGAAGATCTCCAAGGTCCCTCCCAACTCTGTTATTCTGTTTTTCTGCTATGTTCCTGAGTTAATTTGGTCAGAGTTGACTGAGTTAAAGGTCTGTACATTCCTAGTAGAACCTGTCTTTTCTAGAGGAATTTGCAGAGCTTTATTGAGATGGGATGATCACAACTCTGTTAGCAAGTCTGTCCATCTCATCCTGTGTCCAGGGGAAAGATATCTAGAGTTTGAGCCATTGCCACATTGGTTCAAGGATCTAGCATGCCTAGAGTTTGCAAAAACATTTTTGCTTCATTGCAAAGGGCAAACTAGCCCTTAGTCCTTCCTCCTAAGCTGGTAGCATTGAGGAATGTAACTACAGAAAATAGTCCCTCTTTCTTTAGGAGCAATATACCAGGAATATATAAAATAACAAAGCATATAAAAGTAGAAAATCATGAAGACATGAAAAAAGTAAATAAAAATGAGTAAGGTGCATTTGGTTGCAAGTAGCTAGGGAGACTCCAGGACTTTAAGGACATAGGAAACTATAATGACTTGATGGAAGAATCCATTTAATTTTCTCTTAGGACTACGTGCATCTTTGAGGGGCTGTTTCACTTGGAAGAAGCTTGTGTGAAGCACATCCTCCCCCAAAACTGCTTCAGAAGCAACATAGCTCCCTCAGTTTTACAAGTAAAGCAGCTGTGTTGCTTCACTTGGCACTACTCCAAGGTTCCTCCAATTGCTTCCAGCACTTACAATAGCTCAAATAGTCTAGCAGAATACCTCACTGAGGCACAATGCATCACCTGTTCACTCTGAATAAGCATATTGTATAGTTTTTGCAGCATGAAGCATGTTGCTGAAGCAAATCAAAACTGCCTCCCATGGGTCTATGTTCCCTGTCACTTTGAAACATGCTCTGCATTTAAGGAAAGGGAATGAGTGAAAACATTCTGAAAGATCATTCACATGGGGAACGTTCAAGCATAGGATCGCATTGCCCATAACTGAAAACTTTAGAAGAACAATCCTCAGTCCTCAAAAGAAATCACATAATTATCATTGTGAATATGTATTTCAGATCTTGATAAGGCACAGCTGACACACTGTACAAATTGCAAAAAGTGGACAGGGTGTTCCTTCTCTCTTTTATTAACCCTTAGAAAAATGTAGTTTTTAAAATAAGATATTCTTCATTGATCCTTCTCTCTCTTTCTATTATGCAACTTATAGCTTATGTTCTCAAATACTGGGGGTTGTCCAAAATGTCTCCCCAAATTTTAATGTGACAAAAGTTGAAAAGGATTAAATACACGAGGAATAATCACATTAACTATGTGATTAATTAAATAAGATTTTAGTTGCTTTTAAAATATATAAAATCCATTTTGTTGTCTTGTCCTGACCTTCCTACTTTTTCGTCCTGGACCTCTCTTTTTTCAATGTGTTCCAGCATGCCATTCAAAAATGTGGTCCTCATACCCCAAAGTGTTGCATACTCTTGACCTTTGGCATTCGCTTCCGGCCACTGAGAATGTGATCTGTCTCTAAAAATATATGATCTCCACTTAGCAAAATTTATTACACTGTGCTGTTGCCTGGAGCCTTTTTCAATATGGTTGTGCTTGACAAGAGTACATTCATTATCTTATCATAAATGTAGGCTTGTGGATTTCAAACAGGCACAGCAAGCCTGAGCATTTACTGAAGCAGTTCACCCATTCAAGGGAAATGCCACATCATTAATTGAAACTGGTGTCAGGCAATTATGACATTCGAGCAAGGAAAACACTTGGCTGAAAAGCATAACAAATGCTCTCAACATTACTGCATTTTGGAATTGTCTAGAAGACAGCTTGCCCTGGACTTTCATAAACTTAGGGAACATGCAAAGGTACACAGCAATAAATCGGCCCATGAGGTGAGTTATATATATATATATATATATATATATATATATATATATATATATATATATATATATATATATATATATATATATATATATATATATATATATATATATATATATATATATATATATATATATATATATATATATATATATATATATATATATATATATATATATATATATATATATATATAGCTCCCTCAGAACGGGTCCGCAATTTGGGTGTCCTCCTAGACCCACAGCTAAAATTGGAGCAACATCTTTCAGCTGTGGCTAGGGGGACCTTTGCACAGGTACGCCTGGTGTACCAATTGCGACCTTACTTGGAGAAGGAGGCACTTCTCACAGTCACTCACGCCCTTATCACCTCCCGGCTGGATTACTGCAACGCGCTCTACATGGGGCTACCCTTGAAGAGTGTCCGAAGACTGCAATTGGTGCAAAATGCAGCTGCGTGAGCTGTGGTGGGTGTACCTAGATACACCCACGTAACACCCATTCTCCGCCAGCTGCATTGGTTGCCCATTAGTCTCCGGATCCAATTTAAGGTGTTGGTTTTAACCTTTAAAGCCCTACATGGCTCAGGGCCAGATTACCTTCAGGACCGCATCCTGCCGCATACCTCCCTTTGGCCGGTTAGGGCCCACAGAGTTGGTCTCCTCCAGGTCCCATCGACCAAGCAATGCCGGTTGGCGTGCCCAAGGGGGAGAGCCTTCTCTGTGGGAGCTCCCTCCCTTTGGAACCAGCTCCCTCCAGAGATCAGGACTATCCCCACCCTGCTGGCCTTACCGTAAAGCAATAAAAACTTGACTCTTCCGGCAGGCGGGGTGAAAGTGAGACCAACCAGACCAGATATGGGTCTCCCCCCTAGTTATGAATGCTAGATGTTTCTTTTAATTTTTGTAGTTTTTAATTGTTATGTCTCTTTTTATATGGATACATGGATTTGACATGTTGTGAGCCACCCAGAGTTCCCCGGGAGTTTGGCGGCATACAAATCTATTTAAATAAATAAATAAATAAATAAATAAATAATATATATATATATATATATATATATATATATATATATATATATATATATATATATATATATATATATATATATATATGTGTGTGTGTGTGTGTGTGTGTGTGTGTGTGTGTGTGTGTGTGTGTGTGTGTGTGTGTGTGTGTGTGTGTGTGTGTGTGTGTGTGTGTGTGTTTCTGTCGTATCATCCTGGTGTACCCAAATATGGGAGAAAGCATCACAGCTTTCTTTTGCCTTTCAACCCCTCTCTGGGACCAACCAGGCAGTTTCTATAGCCGACACACTATTTTCTGTATGTGTAGCATTTTTTGCTGATTTTCATTTATTTTCATTTATCAGCAAAAAATGCTACACACACAGAGAGAGAGAGAGAGAGAGAGAGAGAGAGAGAGAGAGAGAGTATATATATATGGTGTGTGTGTGTGTGTGTGTGTGTGTGTGTGTGTGTGTGTATCAGGGGCGGGTTCCTAATTTTTGTACTACCACTCTGTGGGCATGGTTTATTTTGTGGGTGTGGCTTGCCAGCCATGTCACTGGGTGGGCGTGGCTTGTCAGTCATGTGAATGGGTGGGCGTGGCTTGCCGGTCATATATTAGTTATTTCAGAGAGATGTTACTACTATTTTTGCTATTTTATACCTTACATGAAAAGCTTTGCATACAAAGTGTGTGTTACACCATGGCAACACAGCAACCTTTATATGCAGAAAATGCTATAGTTAAAAGACAAGCAAGTCTCATACAGCATTATTGGTTTCAGTCATGGATTCCTTAGATGAAAATATTGAGGACTGTTAAAAGAACAGTATCTTTTAACAGTCCTCAATGTTTTCGTTTAAAGAATAACAGTATAAAACTGTATAAAATTAACAGTATAAAAGGTTAAGCTTTCAGAAAACGCCCACTTTGGGAAGCTTTAGGCAAAAGCGAAGGAAAAGTGTCAAATGCGAGCTTCTTATTATTTTCAAGCGAAGGGACGGGGAAAGACTTAATTGTCAGGTTTTCAGTTTTTCCAGGCAAGCAGGCAGTTGACTAAGCAGCTTCCAATGGGATGCAGGAAGAGAAAGAGGAGGCACAAAGAAACTTTCAGGACTTGCTCAGTACAACACACTTCCACCGGGTGCGTTGCTAGAAACTGAGACTTTTGGGGAGAAACCGGGACTTATTCCTCATCTGAATCCTTAGCCTGGATGGGGCAAGGGTCAGTGGGGGGCATACTCACTGGTTTGTGCGGGGCTCATTCACTGGGATGGCCACCTCCTCTTCTTCGTACTCGGGCCCATTGAGAGAGTTGCCTTCATCCACTGTGCTCAGTCCCCCAGCCGGAAGCGGCGGCAGCGGAGGCGGCGGCAGAGGAGGGAAGCTCCCAGCAGTATTGACGGTGATGCCGCCGCCACCGCTCCGCAGGGACAGGCCTGGAGCCCGTCATGAGCGAGCCCAGGGTCTTCTCCCACCCCAGGCTCATTAAAGGTGGGGAAGGGGTGGGAGGAGCCAGATGGCAGCGGCCAAGGCTGGCGGCCTCAGGAGCTTGGCAGCAGCCGGAGAAGCGGGGTTCTTGCAGCGGGAGCAGCAAGACCGCGGCAGCGGTTCTTCTAGGAGGCTCCGTCTGGCCTGAATACTTCTTCCCATTTGATTATCCTAGGCTCCTGCCGCCCGTTCCCCCTCCCCTCAGCAGCTCGAGAAGCCTCGAACATGCGAAAATGCCTGGGATCATCACCGCACGTTTGTGGCTTCTCGGACTGCTGAAGGGAGGGGAACTGAGATAGGTCCTGCTGCCCATTCCCCCTCCCCTCAGCAGCTTGAGAAGCCTCGAACGTGTGAAAATGCCTAGGATCATCACCGTGCGTTTGTGGCTTCTCGGATTGCTGAAGGGAGGGGAACTGAGATAGGTCCTGCCGCCCATTCCCCCTCCCCTCAGCAGCTCGAGAAGCCTCGAATGTGTGAAAATGCCTAGGATCATCACCACATGTTCGTGGCTTCTCGGACTGCTGAAGGGAGGGGAATGGAGATATCTCCTGCCACCCGTACTTTCAGCATCTGACGTGCTCCCTCAGCCATCCTCCCCTGCTTGGACTCACTGTGGGGTAGGAAGGCAGTGCATGCACAGTGCCGAAAGCTCGGCTTCTGGGCATGCACAGAAGAAAATTTAAAAAGAAAATTATTTTTTTTAAAAAAATGGCGGCGCCCAGTCACTGGCAACTGACCGCACCGGTATTGTGACGTCACCCGCAGGCCGCTACTGGTGCTATAGAGTGGACTGCACTGGTAGGAACCCACCACTGGAGCAGACTGATGAAAAATAGAAGAACTCTGGCCTCTCCTTGTCATCTGTTACAATCCTGCTGTCTTCTCATAGCAGCAGAACCACATCTTCCTTTTTCTTTCTTTTAGTATTGACATAAGCTATATCTAGGTCATCCAGGAGAGTGTTATCTAGAACTTATCCCGAACTTTGGCATAGTCCTATAATCATATAGCTCTTTCCCCTTTTATTTTTCCCCTTTTACAGTATGTTTCTTCTTTTATTTCTTTCCTTTCTATTTCTTCCTAAAAAGTTCATAATGAACCCTTCATAAATTGCTGGATTTTTACACATTAATGCACTATTTTCATCTATACTGTAAGTCGCTCCCCATCTCCTTTTATATGGCTTATTTCTTTTAAATAAATCATACCCGTCAATCCTTGCATTCTGTTCATGAGTTTCATTCTACTAAATCATACATGCCTTCCTGCATTAAGGCTTCTAGTTTATTATACTTGCTTTCCATATACAGTACATTAAACATGTGAGATTACAGATATTAGAAATCTATGTCACATAACTTCACTTGTTCCTCCCTATATTAATATGTTTGTAATTGAGTGCCTCCATATACACTAGCCTGTGTATTACTTCCAGTCCTAGTATTTGTCCCGCCCTGACAGGACACAGTTTAAAGACTTCCAGATAAGGGTTGTATGATGCCTCTAAACACATACTGCCCATCTAGCAACATTGAAGCCTCCAAGATGGCCTCAGTCACCATCTTTATGCAAGAAATTATTTATGCAAATATTTTTCATAGCAATAGCAATAGTACTTAGACTTATATACCGCTTCATAGTGGTTTACAGCCTTCTCTAAGCGGTTTACAGAGTTCAGCATATTGTCCCCAACAATCTGGGTCCTCATTTTACAGACCTCAGAAGGATGGAAGGCTGAGTCATCGTTGAGCCGGTGAGATTTGAACTGCTGAACTGCAGTGCTGCTTTTAACCACTGTGCCACCTCGGCTCCTCGGCTCCTTCATGCTTGAAGAACTCAAACTATTTCCATTGGGAATGGCTTCAGATATTCTTCTTTCTTCTGGGCCATCTCCTTCAACAGAAAAGAGAAAAGGTAACATCTCCTGTGTCCCAGCTCCTTCAATCTCCTGCCAAGCTTTTGTAGTTCCTGGCAATGGATTTAAGGTTGAGTCTGTCTATGTCCTTTGTTCTTGTATATTATCACAATGGGCTTAACAATAGTACAGTTGAGAGGAATGGAAGCACCATTTATTTATTTTTGGGTTTTTTTAAATTAAAATTAAAATGGATTACAATATCATTGCTTTGAGAAATTAAGGAGACACTTCCCCTCCCCCCCAAAAAAAGATGAAGGAGGTGACGGAAAACAAATGGAAGTCCCATAATATTTAGTTCATTTTGGACATTTATTTATGTCAACAAATAGGTGGCTTTCATTTTTAAACCCAAATCCAAAAATATTTCAATCCTACAGTGAGTCTACCATAAATTCTTGAAGAACTTCCTTTGGCATCAAATCTCTTTGGGAAGTTAAACAATTCAGAATTGCAAGTTTAATTTTCTAAATTTGTATCTAAATCTAGTTGAACTGGCTCTTTCTCACTATTATTAAATATCCGGGTTAATTCCCTCCCAATATATTGTACCTTTATTCTGCTAACATGGTATATTCAATATAGTCCATATATTTAAAAAAAATACTAGAACAGAGAGCACAAGAGCCGTGGTGGTGCAGTGGTTAGAATGCAGTACTGCAGGCTACTTCTGCTGACTGTTGGCTGCCTGCAATTTGGCAGATCGAATCTCACCAGGCTCAACGTTGATTCAGCTTTCCATCTTTCCGAAGTCAGTAAAATGAGGACCCAGATTGTTGGGGTCAGCATATTGGGGGCAATATGCTGACTCTGTAAACTGCTTAGAGAGGGCTATAAAAAGCATTGTGAAGCGGTATATAAGTCTAAGTGCTATTGCTATTCCTTGTAGTTTATTTCTTTGTTCATTTATTAATCAAATTTGCCTAATTACCCATCTCAGAAAAAGTGACTCTGGACTTTTAGTTATAGACTTAGGTATATGCGGATGTAATACAGTGAACACATATTATTTGATTTCCAACACAGTCAAATCTGTTACTAGGTGGATATAAAATGTTGCAACATATCCCTTTGATGCTTTCTTAGTAAATGGATGATAGACTATTAGGAAATACAGTGCCCAATGGCCGCAATGGTAGAATGTAAACTGTGATAAAAACCATCATATCTATCATCTGGTGGAATTTCACTGTAGTCCTAGTGTTTAAGACAGAGGTTGATGGGATGTGTTTTATTTTCTGTCTGTATGCCTAAAGTCAGGGGCATCCACAATACATAGCTTTGTTGCATAGCTTTTTTCCATGTTTGTAATTTTCCTCTATGGCCTTGTGGGTCTTTAAAACATGCTGCTGCTTTCTTTGGTACCTCTTTCTTAAGGTAAGCACAATATCTCTAAGGATGATTGTGGCTAAAAATAAAATCCGATATAGCTAAGTAAGGGCAATGCTGGAACTTTCATTCCTTTAGAGCGCTTCACAAAAGTGAACTAATTAACATTCTAATTACTCCATTACATAGGCCAAGCATTACTACTGAATAAAATGCCTGGAGTCCTATTACATCTTTGTGCTCCTAACAGCCTTGTCTATCTTAAGTTCTACTGACAATACTGGTAAAGTGAATTTAAAGACTTAACATGGCAAGCGAAGAGAGAAATGGAATAGTTTAGAATTACCAATGAACATCTATCACAATAATGCACAACAATAAGTCACTCTGAGTGTGAAAAATTATTCATAGAACAACAATCTCTTTTTTAAAAGGTGCTTTAGTTGGATTGGGAGAAATTACAACAACAAACCTCAACTATCAATAGATACCTCTATGGCCTGGCATAGACCCACATTTTGGCTGATATAGATCCTGCCTTGGGCATCATTCCAAGAGGAAAGATGCTTCCTAGATATTTGAGTGAATGAATAGTATATGATTCCTCTGTAAGAAAGGATCATTGACCTATTTCTAACTTTCCAATGTATTTGGGAGATTTGACATTTCTATGAAGATAAGGTTTTAATCCTGAAAGTGAGAATTTGCAAATATTTACAGTCTCTCCAATGGAAGGTGAATTTATGTAGGGTTAGAATGCAGCAGGAAATTCAGGTTGGGACACAAATCTTATTTAATAATGCTGATCCAATCATAGGTTTCAGTGTAATCAGGCTTTCCATGGTGATTGTGATGATAAGATTGCTTGAGACAGACAAGAACAATTGGGAAAAGTTTTGATAAATAATAACAATAATAACAAGAAATAATAATACAATAAGCAATAATAACAAATTAATGGCAATACAGTTGGTTGCATTGATTGGTTAATTTTTATTTTGAAATTTTACTTTCAGCTGCTGTTTTTTAAAATTATATTTTGTGCTTGTTGTTGAATTTTATATTTTATTCACTACTCAAAGTCATTTGGGCAAGCGTATCACCTGTAGAAATTGAAACAAACAAACAAGAACAATGTATCACATCCCCAAAAAGCCAATAAAAGGATAGGAAAAATATTTTAGGGTGTGTGTACATACATACATATATATACATATACATACATACATACATACATACATACATACATACATACACATACATATACATACACATACACATACATATACACATACATACATACATACATACATACATACATACATACATACATACATACATACATACATATATATATATATATATATATATATATATATATATATTCTGTATATTGTATTTTTATTTTGAAAGTATGATATACTTGTTGCAATCTGGAAGATTATTTAGAGGATGAATGTATTTATTCTCTAGGACACTAAATTTAGCTTCACAAATTGCAATGTGCAAATTGTGACATAATGTTTTAGTCTATAACGATCTTAACTTTGACTGTCATATTTCAGTTGTTTTCATATTTACCAGCTGTGCAGTAGATTTAGCATAAGTGTAATCCATCCCTCCAAAAAAAGCTGATATTTATTGATGAAATAGAAATAACCATGATTCAACTGCCATTTGGTGTGATTATTATATCTAATAATTGGTAGATGAATAAATATTTGCTTTATTAGAAAGAGAGTTGTATAGCTAGGCAATTTGGGTTCACATCAGTGGTAGGATTCTACCGGTGCGGTCTAGTGCGCCATTCCGGTAGGGACCCGCCGATTGCACAATTTTCATGTGACAGCTCCAGTGCCATCTTCACCGGTCTGTCGCACGGCGCCATCTTCTTTCTGGGTTTTGGGGGCTTTTTTTGCTTCCTGCGCATGCACGGAAGCAAAATCTTGCGAGGGGACGCGCGCGCGAGAGAGAGAGAGATTTTGGTGATTTTTTTACTTCTGCATGCGCATAGCGAGTGCATGAAATGAGATGATGCACGTGCAGTGCACCAGTAGGCAGGTAAGAGGAACCCGCCCCTGGTTCACATGTACATTAATCAGATGTACAACCACTCAGATAAAGTATATAAAGGCCGTTCACATGTATAAAGCCTTTAGACAATGAGTTAACACAGATTTGAAAGAGAATGAGAATAGATCTATCCTAGCATTATGTGTTAAAACACTGTTAATTGAAACCTAGCTCTAGAAGATACTGATATCAGCTTTCTCAGTGTGATATTTTCTAGTTGTATTGGAGAGACAGTTCCCACAATTTCCAGCCATAAAGTGATGCTGATTGAGTTTCAGGTTCTCCATATTTGGAGGCAGACTTGTTGAGAAAGTTATCTTATAGGTCAGAGGTGTCAAACTGGTGGCCCACGGGTATCACGCTCAGGCCATGCCTACCCCAGCTCCGTAAAGGGGGAAAACATCACAAAACGTCACGTGACGGCAACGTGATGTGGCGAGTTTGACACCTGTATTATAGGTCATGTAGAGCACTTAACCAGAAATGAAGTTTAGAAGCTCTGTACATAAATATAAAAAGAATAGTTTTATATAGTGCATTTTGATGTTTGGAATTTGAACAACACAGAGTAGACTCTTTTGTAAAAAATAGTTTTATTGAGTTGTTTTAAAATATACAAAAATACGAAAAGACATAATACAAAAGCAAAAGAGAAAAAAAAACATACAAAAAACAACATAAAAAAAAAAGACGTGTGCATATATATATATGTATACTTATATAGGTATCTATACATAAATTCATCTTATTTGTTATTATATATTTTCATATTTAATAGTATTCTAAATATATGGATACAGAAAAAAAAGAGCTATATATTGACACACACACACACACACACACACATACACACATACAAAAAATATATGTACATAAATATAAATACAATAAGGAAAAATAGAAAAAAGAAAAAAAATTGTATAAATTTATTACAGCGTTTGCGTATCGTGTCATTTCAATATCTGACTTGTTTTATCCCTAGCTTATCATCAGTCTTTCTCAATTTGATCATTATCACCCTTAAAGTAATTAATTTGTTTATTTTATTGTTTATTTTCCATCCACTTATACCAATTATCCCAAATTTTGTAATATTCTGAGTCTTCTTTATCTTGTATTTTCATTGTTAATCTAGACATTTCTGCGCAGTCTAAGATCTTAGTTATTAACATTGTATTAGTGGGTATTATATCGGTTTTCCAGTGTTGTGCGTATAATATTCTGGCTGCTGTGATTATGTGAAGTATGAGATAGTGAGTTGGTTTATCTATTTTTGTTTTCATTATGCCTAATAAGAAAGTTTCCGGTTTAAGGTCTACCTTTTGTTTTGTTATCTCTTCAATCCACTTCTGTATTTTTTTCCAGTATTTTTTGATTTCTGAACATGTCCACCACATGTGATAGTAAGAATAGACTCTTTTTTGTTGTTGTAGCTTGTCAAATAAATGAAATATTGTATAAACTAAATTTTAGTAGCAAACTAAGAATATAATAATGCTAGCTGTTTACAGAAATGTGAGCTAAAGCACATAAAGTGAATGCGAAGCCACATGTGCCCATTCAAAGGCTTAAATTACAGTGCCGATGGGGTAGCCTCTTGTTCAAAGCAGTAAATTTTGCCAACTGGATAGAATTTTAAACTAATACTTTTTCATAATGGTGGCTTTTCCCCTACAGCCATTGAATAATATGACTTTATCTAACAGAAGGATCTCTTCAAAAATCATTCAGTTTCATTTATCTCAAGGCAGACGCTGAAGCAAAAATGGTTATTTTTCTTTACAAAAGCTTTAAGATGGCAACTCATGTGGCTTTTGAGATATTATTTAATTCTTATTAACATACTTTATCAGTTGATTTTCTCATCCTAGTTAAATTCAAACTAGTTTAAACTATTTTTATTGAGGCTAAGACTCATAGAATGATGAAGCTGGAAGAGGCCATTTAGACTCTAAGTTTCACTTCCTGCTCAGTGCAGGAAATTCACATTAAAATATTTTGACAGATGGCTGTTTAGCCTCTGCTTCAATGCATACAGTAAACTGGAACTTTCCACCACTCTATGTTTTTCTTTGTCAAACTGTTACTGTTTGGAAACTGAGAACATGCCCATTGATTATCAGGCATTCTTAGAGGTGCACTGTTGATTGGCTTAGAAGGATAGCTTAGCAGCCCCTTACAATTAGCTCTCAACTCAAACTCTGTGCATGTGGGGATCCCCAAACAGTGAGTGTTTCTTTCTTTCTTTCTTTCTCCCTTGAAGCCCTCCCTCCATGCCCCGTTTTGGGCCTAGCAAGCCTTCCTATAGCCCCTGGGAGCCAAAAGGGGCACCGGGGGGCGCTGCACCCTCCATGCCCCATTTTGGGCCTAGCAAGCCTTCCTACAGTCCCTGGGAGCCAAAAGGGGCATGGGGGTGTGCTGTAGCCCTGTGCCCCATTTTGGGCCTAGCAAGCCTTCCTACAGGGGTGAGTTCTAACTTACCTCGCTGCCAGTTCACTTCCTCCTGCACCGCGTGGCAAAAAACAAAGCTGAAAAACAGATGGCGACCACATGCACAGTGCCAGAACTCGGCTTCTGCGCATGCTCTGAAGAATATCAAAAAATATTCCAAAAAAGATGGCAGCGCCCATGGACCGGCACCGACAGATCCGGTTCAGTGATGTCATCCTGACATCACCAGTACGGGTGAACCGGTCCGAACCGGGAGGAACCCACCCCTCCAAACTCCTGATATTTTATGTCTGTCTTACTCTGTTTCTCTTTCTCTGTGTCTCTCTCTGTCTGTCTGTCTTTCTGTCTCTCTCTCTGTCTATCTGTCTGTCTGTCTGTCTCTCTCTCTCTCTCTCTGTCTCTGTCTCTCTCTGTCTCTCCCTCTGTCTCTCTCTGTCTCTCTCTCTGTCTCTGTCTCTCTCTGTCTCTCTCTCTGTATCTCTCTGTTGTGTGTCACTAAAAAGGGAAAGTTCAACTTTCTCTTCATCTATGTTCAGTACTACAATTATTGTAGTATTAACTGGCTTGCCTTGGACCTGAATTGAGAGAATTCTTTCAATTTTGGCTTGCATCTCAGCACTCCTCTTGACACATAATAGTTATTCCATTTTTTCTATGATTTTCTTGCCCAGAATAGAAATTTGGAAACACCTCTGAAAGTGATCCATTTTTGTCCATTTTTATTTACTGTTTCCCAGAATAGAATATTCTCTATGAATATTTTTCCTCTATCAACAAATTTAATTTAGTTCATGGTTTTGACATTCTATTTACCAATGGTAAACAAATCTTTGCAGCTTCAAACTCTCCTTTTACCTCTAGACATAGCAACATCTGGACATCCTTTCATCTTATATCCAGCCTGCCTGTTAGTACAAATGTAATTTGTACTTATCCTCTAATCTTGTTCGATGCATTCTGACTAGGAGTACATCTTTCTGTATCATGCTGCTATTATCCTGGTTGTAAATATCCATTAGGTTTCGGTGACAGAATATTGCAATGAGTTGCCAATTCCTTCTTCAGTAGGTCATATTTTGTATGACTAGCCCATCATGCTGTTAAATTTTCAACTGAATATTTTGACAATAATCACTTTATTTTCAGCCATACTTGGCTATCACTTATTTTATGATCTGCTCTATTACCTTTGCTGAGATTCTTGTTTTTCTTCTTTTAGAACTCTTCATCCTGGTTTTTTACAATTATCAGTGGAACTCATGTTGAAGAGGACTGAGTCAAAAAAAGGAGTTAAGTTGCCCTGCTTTTTCTTTGTTTCCTTTTATCATTGTACCATCTTCATTGAACAGTGGAGATCACTATTGTTTTCTCTTCCTTTTATTTTGACTATAATCAGAAGTCCTTTTTGCTGTTCTTACATCAGTGTGATCTTTTATAACGCCAGAAATTCCTGTCTATTTCTGTACATTCTTCCCTTGTGATCTGTTCCTCTTTCCATCTCCTACAGTATATGTATCCTGTTTCGTTTGTTTGTTTTAGCAATTTGCTAATGTATATAGCAAATACATTACTATTAAATGTAATGTATTAAATGTAATGTACATCACATTAAATACTTCTTTTTTCCTTTCTTTTTCCTTTCCAAATATATTGGCAATTATGTTGTTTTTATGTTTTTTTAAGAAGCTTTCAGATATTTTGAGACTATTTTCAAAAAGTTACCAATCCAATCATAGGATATATTTTTATTGATTTTATTAAAAAATTCTTTTTTTAAGTCTAAAGATATACTTTAAATTTATTTATTTATTTATTTATTTATTTATTTATTTATTTATTTATTTATTTATTTATTTATTTATTTATTTATTTATTTATTTATTTATTTATTCTTTTTCCACAGGTGCAAGGAAACAGAACACATGAAAAAATGGCACAGATAAATGGATATAAAGAAGCAAAACATAGCCATAGCCATATAAAATGAGTACATACAAATGGGTACAGTAGGACAGGGATGGTAGGCACGCTGGTGCGCTTATGCACGCCCCCTTAGGGACCTCTTAAGAAATGTGTAAGGTCCAGGGTAGACAGTTTAAGGTAAAAGGTATGGGGGTTAGAGAAACTAACAACAGGATCAGGTAAAGTGTTCCAGACATTTACTACTTTATTGCAGAAGTCGTATTTTCTGCAATCAAGATTAGAGTGGATTACATTTAGTTTGTATCTATTGATAGCCTTAGTGTTATTGCAGTTGAAATTAAAGTAGTCATTAACAGGTAGGACATTAAAGTAGATGATCTTGGGTACTAAGCTTAGGTTGAAACGTAGACGGTGTAGTTCAAGGTTATCCAGGCCTAAAATTTCAAGTCTACTGGAATAAGGAATTTTATTGCAAGAAGAGGAGTTGAGTACTCTTCTTGTAAAATGCCTCTGGACCCTCTCTAATGTATTAATGTCCAAAATACAGTGTGGGTTCCAGGCAGGTGAGCAGTATTCAAGGATAGGTTTGGCAAAGGTTTTGTATGCCCTAGTCAGAAGTATAATGTTACCAGAGAGAAAACTTCGTAAAATAAGGTTGACAACTCTTAATACATTTTTAGCAACGTTGTTACAGTGAGCTCTGGGGCTTAGATCTTTTGAAATGAGTACACCAAGGTCCTTGACAGAGTGTGGGTCAACTTTTAGATTGTTTCCATCCAGCTTGTATTTGATGTTCTGATTTCTATTGCCAATGTGCAGGACTGAACATTTGTTAGCAGAGATTTGGAGTTGCCAATTGTTTGACCATTCAGATACATAATCTAGGTCGTTTTGTAGGGTAGTAGAATTGTCTGTGGTATTAAAATCTTTTACATCATCAGCAAAGAGGACACAGCTGCTTACAATATGATCACAAAGGTCATTTATATAAAGCAGAAAGAGTGTTGGTCCTAGAACGCTGCCTTGGGGAACACCACTATTAACAGGTGCTGGGTTAGATATAGCATTTCCAATTTTAACTATTTGTTGCCTGTTTGATAGGAATATAGCTATCCACTTGTGCAAGGATCCAGAAATTCTGTAAGAACTTAGTTTTAACAGAAGTTTGTCATGTACCACAGAATCAAAGGCTTTGCAGAAATCTATGTAGATTGCATCTATTGCTTTAACCTGGTCAAGTTGAGAGGTCCAAATGTTTTTGCAATGTATATGTTGCAGATTACATGACAAATTTTTCCTGAAACCAAATTGCTCATTAGAGAGTAGGTTATTTGTCACTAAATGGAGGGTGATGGATTGATTTATGATGGCTTCCATGACTTTACAGGTGACACAGCGAAGGGAGATTGGTCTATAATTCTCAACAAGGCCAGGGTCACCTTTTCTGAAGATAGGTGTGACTGTTGCTAATGACCATAGGACAGACAAAGAGCTCATTCTAAAAGATACTTCATAGATGGTTCTTAGAGGTTCAGCTATGGCAGAGGATAACTTTTTTAGAAAGTAGGCACATATTCCATCAGGACCAATAGATAGAGATGGCTTTAGTTTGTGTAGTGCCCTTTTGATGGTATCTTCAATAAAATCAATGTGGATTAGATCATTGCAATTGGTTGAGATGCGACTAGGAAATGAGGGGAGATGCCATTGCTGTTGACAAAGACTGAACTGAAAAAAGTGTTGAAGAGATTATAATTAAAGGCATCATCGTTACAATCTTCACCATTTTGCCTTTTTAGAGGTAGTATGGTTTTTGAGTCTTTAAGTTTGGCGTTTACGAAATTATAGAAGGCACAATTTTACCTTACCTTAAAATCAAGAACTGCAGGATTACATAGTATCTTTCCCCTGATATTTCCTCCAAAACTCTTGCTAATTCTACTTCATCAATAGTTGATTATTTTGTACTATCCTCCACTTATTGTAGAGACAAGATGATTTAGAAACATTTTAGAAATGTGATGCTTGGCTAAGTTGGTTTCCTAAAAGATATACAGTAGAGATGATTCAAGTCCCTCATCACTTCATGAATTTTGAA
This sequence comes from Diadophis punctatus similis, assembly GCA_023053685.1. Taxonomy (NCBI): domain Eukaryota; kingdom Metazoa; phylum Chordata; class Lepidosauria; order Squamata; family Dipsadidae; genus Diadophis; species Diadophis punctatus. The sequence goes on along the minus strand of JALIGW010000001.1, from coordinate 36,187,193 downwards.
AAACCAATTATTTCCTTCTGGGAAAAGCACATCTCCTTGGATGGTGGACAATAATTGGTCAACAACAGTATTGTTTTTCTTCTTTCCTCCACTTATTTTAACTCAGATGTTCTCTACAGAATTGGTGTATTGTACTATTATATAGATATGGCTATTTCTAACATGCAGTGCTCTTTTTGGTTGGTGGGTTAAGGCAAGGACCTCCAACCTTGGCAACTTTAAACCTGATGGACTTCAACTCCCAGAATTCCCCAGCCAGCTTTCATGGCTGGGGAATTCTGGGAATTGAAGTCAGCCAGGCTTAAAGTTGCCAAGGTTGGAAACCCCTGGGTTAAAGTGTAGTCCTAAGCTGCATTAACAGAGGGATAGAATCAAGATCATGTGAAGAGTTAATACCACTTTATAACACCTTAGTAAGACCGCACTTGGAATATTGTATCCAGTTTTGGTCACCATATTATAAAAAAAAAAGTTGAGACTCTGGAAAGAGTACAGAGAAGAGTAACAAAGATGATAAGGGGACTGGAGGCTAAAACATATAAATAATGGTTGCTGGTATGTTCGTGAGGGAACAATGATGAGACGTGAGGAAGCTCTAACAGTTTGTTAACAGATCAACTTAACTTAACTAGTCTGACAGGAAAGCGTGTTTCTATGTGACAGCTCTCTATTTATACCGAAGCACAACCAACAGTTAACCAATCACAGGGTCAGCATTTCCCGCTCCTTCAGGAGCCCCCTAGTGGTACTCTAGGACATTACAGTTGGTATTGGGTATGTCTAGTTTAATGAAAACGAGGATGAGGGGTGACATGATAGCAGTGTTCCAATATCTAAGTGGTTGTCATAAAGAAGACGGAGTCAACATTTTCTCCAAAAGCACCTGAAGGCAGGACAAGAAGCAATGGATGGAAACTAATCAAGTAGAGAAGCAACCTAGAATTAAGGATAAATTTCCTGACACTTAGAACAATTAATCAGTGGAACAACTTGCTTCCAGGAGTTGTGGATGCTTTAACACTGGAAGTTTTTAAGAAGATATTTCTAAAATGCTTTAGGGTTTCCTGTCTGAGCAGGAGGTTGGGTTAGAATATCTCCAAGGTCCCTTCCAACTCTGTTATTCTATTCAATTCTATTTTGATCAAATTGTATCCTTTCATTGCTATATTCTATTCCTGGTAGTCATCCCAACAGATCTCCTTAAACTTCCAAACTACCAGCATAAAGAAAGTGGATGATATTGATCAGAAACATGAAAGAGATCATGTCTAATTCATGATATATTTAGTTTATTTTCTTTGTATGTATCATTTTATGCATTGTGCTCTGCAGACTACAATTGCAAAGTTTAATGCAACACATTAAAGCAACAGCAGAAATATCTTAGATTATAGACTCACAGAAACAGTTTGTACAGTTTGGAATCTTTATGATGCTGTCAATGGAAACACAAATGTTGTCAGGACTTTTCATCAGCTTTAACTGATGCACCAGCTGTTCATCTATTTAAATGAAGCTTGTCATTTAGTCTTAAGTAACATCCAAATTAGGCAATTTTAACATGTTTTAAATGGAATTGTGAACTGTGGACCTTTCAAATGATACAGAATGGTGTTTCCTGATCACATGCTAGGAAATTAAATCATATAAAGCAAAGCAGCTCAAAAACAAATGACCACATTTGAAAATTTTGCCCCAAGCTTTCTACAACACATTTTGTGGTTATTGCTAGCTCAGACAAATCAGGACAAATCATATTCATATAAGCCTAAATATAAATTACTGTAATTACATGATTGCCAATATTTTCTCAGCACCAGTTTAAAGTCTGAACTGCTCAGTAAAAAAAGTTATTTAAAAGATTTTCAATTTTTACTTTATTTTATCAAACCTAGCAAACTATAAGAAAGACACTTTACAAAAGAGCTCAGAACCCGTTTCTCTATCTGAACAGAACTGGACCCAATTTTATGTGTAGGGAAAAGCTAGCAAAGAAAAAGAAAAGAATTTGAAAATGGTCTAGAACCCACCAGGAATTCCAGAAAAACAAATCTTCTACTGCATTTCCAGAGACAACTGAACAATAATTTTGTATGTTCCCAACTTCTCTACCTTAAGCCTTTTTCTATCTGGTTATTACTATTATTATTGAGTTGAAAAGAGTTCTAGAAGTCACACTCTCCAAATTTTCTCAAACTTATTTATAAACGATTCTAACTCAGGTATGCCCCCTCCTGTATTTTTCTAGTTGAGAACTGAATACAGCCACAGGGCCATAGACTATATACCCGTGGTGGCGAACCTATGGCATGTGTGCCACAGGTGGCACGCGGAGCCATAGCGGAGGGCATGCGAACATTGCCCACCGGCAAACCAGAAGTGCGGAAAAACTCACTTCTGGTTTGCCGGTGAGCTGTTTTTTGCACTCCGGAGGGTTCAGGGAAGCTCCCTGAAGCCCTGGAATGCAAAAAACTACAAAACAGACAAACCAGAAGTGCAGAAAAATGCACTTCCAGTTTGCCGGTGAGCTGTTTTTTGCACTCCGGAGGGTTCAGGGAAGCTCCCTGAAGCCCCGGAATGCAAAAAATGACGAAACGGACAAACCGGAAGTGCATTTTTCCGAACTTCCGGGTTGCCCGTTTCGTCGTTTTTTACCGGCCCAGGCTCCGGTAAGGCCTTTGTGCGGGGGTGGGGGGGGTGCGCGCATGTGCAGGGGGCAGCATGGGGGGTGTTGTGCGCATGCGTGGGGGGAGGGAATGGGTGTGGGCATGCGAGAGAGCGCTAGCGCGTGCACCCCCCCTTTTTGGCACGCGAACCTAAAAAGGTTCGCCATCACTGCTATATACTATTGCAGAGAGCTCTCCCACAGTAATATTCAATAAGCACCCAAACAAACAAAAGGATTTTGGAAGGCAAAAGAGAGGAAGAAATCTGCAGAGTATCCTTTCTCAATCTTCTAATGATGCTCAAACTGGCATTCTTTGTGTTTGCTAAACATACTCCAGTCTAGGGGCAAAGCATTTCTGGATTTCAAAGAAAATTCTCATGAACTGATCCCAATGAAGCTTTTGAAATACTACATTCGCTGATAGCCATCCTTAGTTGGGAATGGATCATTTTTGCTTTCTCCCACATACCACGTTCCAAATGTTCAAATTTCCCCCTCAAGTTAATCTTTTATTTTCTGAGGGAAATACAACTCCAAATGTCCAGTAGCATAACCATCGACAAAAATGGATCTCTAAACTAAATTCCATTCTGGATTCTTGAATGTTACTACCAAATCTAAAGTTTCAGGCTATTATAGAGTAAGGAATTCTGAAGAAAGGAACTGGAGAAAGGAAGCATCTGTTCATAAGTAAGTTTACATGCATTATGATCCTGTTTTTGTTTGGTCTCCAAACACTAATCTTAATCACATTTGTAAGGAAGGAAGGAAGAATATGGCCTATGTGGAAATGTTCATTTTCTCTTTTTAAAGGTAGAATTATACTGACTCAGTAAAAATGCTATGGTGACATTTTTGGAATATGTAGAATATATCGCTAATTAGATGAATAGAAGCTTCAGCTGTTAATTAGTTTTCCAGGCAAAAATATTCAGACTGAAAAAAGGTCTGAGGGTCTTTGACTCAAACTGGCTCTTATGGGAACCCAAGCAAAGAAATTCTTTCAACATTACTGACTGTTCAGTACTGATTGTAAGGACTTGTTTATCCTTGCAACATTCATTGGGAAAACTATCAGTTCAGGGGACACTCCCATATACTGATGAATATTTTGATCCACATAAATACTCATGCTTTGAGAATTGTTGGTTGTTTAATGTGTTTTGACGGTTAGTACTAATTTTAATTCATTTCAGTGACTTCCACCTATCTAATTTTTTGTTGAATGAAAATTTGTTTCAATCTGTATTGCTGTGTAATAAAGTTAGTGTACCAACCCACTCAAGGAGGAGGAGTTAGAGGGCAACCAACTAACTAACTCATTGCTCCATAGATACCTATATGTGTAGAAAATTATTTATAGAGAATTCAATAATTTGCATTTCTATGGTTTTGTTACTGAATGTACATATATAATATTGCATTAAGAATTCTTTCCATTGGAGAGCCTAATTGTACTACATAAGCATCCATGTCCTGTTCAGGATTCTACTGAAAATAAATAAAGGAATAAAACACTTGCAGAATTCATGTCTGTCTGCAAGAGTTTCTCATTCAAGGTCTGTCATCTCAAAGGGATTCCAAAAGCAGCTTGACAAATAATACAGTACAGTATAATACAGTCTCACAAGTAACAAGTGGAAATCCTGCTCATCTCAAAGAGAGAAAAAATCATGATCATGATTTTGTGAATTAGCCGCAACTGAATACAAAGAGAATGAGATAGCAGACCCACAAATCAGCATAGTACAAAGCTCCATAAAATATTGTCTACAGTCATCAATAATTCAGCACTGATTGTGTTGAAGTGGGAAGACAAAAGTTATTTTTCAAGTATCTTTCGTACCATAAGAAAGGTGAATAGGTATTGCAAGAGACTGAGTTTTAAGAAATTAAACTCTGTTGGATAGATTATTGTTACTTGACAATAAGTCGAGTACCCAGATGAGTTGAGATGGATTTAATGGCTCTAACTAGCCCAAATCTCAGCAGCATTTTTGGTGTATATAATTCAGAAATGACCTCTCCATGTTTCAGTAAGCCATTGAAATTACTGTATTAGGAGAAAACCCTTCCTTCCTTCCTTCCTTCCTTCCTTCCTTCCTTCCTTCCTTCCTTCCTTCCTTCCTTCCTTCTTCCTTCCTTCCTTCCTTCCTTCCTGTCATCATGCCCCACTACAGATGCAAGAGAGTTTGCCTGCCTGACATTATGGAATCTTGACAACATGGCCAATTACTCAAGTGTGCAGGGGGAAAAGGCATAATGGGAAGGAATCTGATATGAAAAATTGGCCAGAGATGACAGCAGCAGCAGTGGCACACATAGTAATAACATGCACCACTAAGGATCTCAAGGAGTGGGGACAGAAGCAAACAAACTACCGTATATTCAGGAAAGAAAGAAATAGAAAAATATATTTTTCTAGCTCAGTGGAAAGAATAGGCACTGAATTCCAGGAAACTGTAGCATGTGTAATACTCAGTCTCTCATCATTTGAAATTAATTTGAATGCATTTTTAAAGGTGCAAAATATATATTCTAATAAAGGAGAATATTTGTAGCTCAGGGTTGACATGAGGAGTCCTTGATGCTCTCTGGGCTTGTTTGTTTTCTTGCAGACATTTTATTACCCAAACTAGATAACATCATCAATGCTAGTGATATATACTGTATGGTAGGATAGCAATTTGGGTTTGCTTCTATTCCAATGGAAGCAAAGTATACTTTTATTTAAGTGGATGTAATATTTGAAGAGAAAAGACCTGCATGCCATAAAACCAGATTTTTTTTCAGTTATTATAGAGAGTAGCTATTGGATTCAGGTTATGCTGGTGTCAGGGTTCCAAATAGCATCCAAAATTAAATCAGAGTCTGAGGCAAAGTATTCCTCAAAGTTCCAATTTATTAACAGAGCCATGTTGGCACATCTGTGAAAAACCCAAATCTAAAGCTACCGGGGTTTCTCCACCCAGTTTAAAGTTCATTCTCTTGTTCCCACTCCCACAAGTTCATCACATTGACCAATTGTCTTCTGCAAACATGTCCGCTTTCTCCCATCAGCTTCCGCCCTGGTGCGGGACAAAGGATGACCTTGAAAACCTAAAAGGAATTTGTTATGGCTCCATATCTACATTGCTCATGCTACAGCCCCTCCCAAATTCCCACAGCAAGTCTACATTCTGAAGCATCAAGTGTGGCAGGCCAAATTCTCCAATAGAACATGTCTTCGGCCTGACAGCTGGATTATAAAAATGACAGAATCCATGTAAATATTATCTCCAATAAGGGTCATCAATGGGGCTAGTGGTAGGATACATATTCTAAGCAATGAAATTGATGGATTAGTATTTTTCTATATGCTTTGATGCATATATGAACATGCAAAATATCTGAAGAGGCACAACTCATTACTCAAGAGTGCTCATAAACTGTTCCTCATCAAACTGGGATACATAAGGCTCAGTCCTGCGCCCTGAACTCTTCAACATTTTTAATAACAATTTGGATGCAGTGTTGAAGGCAGTACTTATCACATTTGCAGCTGATATAAAATTGAATGCAGTCGGTAATATACTGTACTCTAGAAGAAGGAAATAAAATTCAAAATAATCTTGAGAGGTTGGAGAAATGAGATGAAAATAGCAGAATAAAATTTAGAGACTGAATGAAAAGTCCTTCACTTATGAATCAGAAATCAGCCACACAGGTATAGAATGGAAAATACTTGGCTTAGTTATATTACTTGTAAAAAAGATTGTGGATAGTAATTGATTGTAGATGTAACCTGAATCAATAATATGATGTAGATACCAAAAAGGCTAGTTAGATTTTGGATTTCATTAACAATATACTTTCTAAGTTACAAAAGAATTCCACTTAATTTTGCATTCAGTGTTCTGTCCAGTCCCAGGCACCAGCCTTTAAGAAAGATTCCGACAAACTGGAATAAGAGAACAGCAATAAGAACGACAGTGGACTAAAAACTAAAGAGATCTTATTTATTTATTTATTTATTTATTTATTTATTTATTTATTTATTTATTTATTTATTTATTTATTTATTTATTTATTTATTTATTTATTATTTATTTATTTATTTATTTATTATTTAGTTTGTTTGTTTGTTTGTTTGTTTGTTTGTTTGTTTGTTTGTTTGTCAAACATGTACAAGATAGTAGGTGATTGTATAAACATAACATAAGTAAAGAGTACAGATAAATGAGGACAATAGGACAGTAAGACAGGGATGGTAGGCACAGTGGTACACTTACACCCCTAGGAATGGGGTGAGGTCGACAGTAGACAGTCTAAGGTTAAAGTTTTGGGGGTTTGGGGAAGAAACCACAGAGTCAGGTAGTGCATTCCAGGCATTGATCACTCTGTTATAATAATAATAATAATAACAGAGTTGGAAGGGACCTTGGAGGTCTTCTAGTCCAACCCCCTGCTTACGCAGGAAACCCTACACTACTTCAGACAGATGGTTATCCAACATCTTCTTAAAAATGTCTAGTGTTGGAGCATTCACAACTTCTGGAGGTAAGCTGTTCCACTGATTAATTGTTCTAACTGTCAGGAAATTTCTCCTTAGTTCTAAGTTGCTTCTCTCCTTGATTAGTTTCCACCCATTGCTTCTTGTTCTTGTTCTGTTGCTGAAGTCGTATTTTCTGCAGTCGAGTTTGGAGCAGTTTACATTAAGTTTGTATCTATTGTATGCTCGTGTATTGTTGCGGTTGAAGCTGAAGTAATCATCGACAGGAAGGACATTTTGGTATATGATTTTATGAACTACATTTAGATCAGATCGAAGGCAACGTAGTTCTAAATTGTCTAATCCCAATATTTCAAGTCTGGTGGAATAAGGTATTTTATTGCGAGCAGAGGAGTGGAGGACTCTTCTTGTGAAATATTTCTGGACTCTCTCGATTGTATTAATGTCAGATATGCAGTGCGGATTCCAGACAGGTGAGCTGTATTCAAGAATTGGTCTAACAAATATTTTGTATGCTCTGGTTAGCAATGTAATATTGCCAGAGAAGAAGCTACGCAAGATTAGATTAACAACTCTTAGTGCCTTTTTGGCAATGTTGTTACAGTGGGGATCTGTTTGAACAAATGGGGAATGTTTCAACTTGAGAAAATTGGAGACAGAAACATACAGTATGATAACAGTCTTCAGATATCTGAAAGGTTATATATAAGACAAGGGCTTGTTTGATATAGCTCCAGAGTGCTGGCCATAGAATACTGGATTTAAGTTGCAAGAAAGCAAATTCCAGTTGAACGTTACAAGAAACTTGTAATGGTAAGAACACTCGGCTAATTGCCCAGTGAACTGATAGGCATTCACTCACTCACTGAATATGATGAAACAGAAGTTGGATAACAATGCCTGGGGATGATTTTTTGCATTCAATAGGAATAGTCTAAATAGCCCTTAAATTTGTGTTCCTCTAAAGTTGTGATCATTCATTCCTGTATTGTCCATTTCAGGTAGTAACCAGCAGTATGTTTATTATAAGTTATTATGTTTCAGAGATGGTGCCAATTCATTGCCTTCTGGGTTGTTGTTGTTGTTGTTGTTGTTGTTGTTGTTGTTGTGTTCTTTATCCCGAATAGAACTACAAGGTCATAAATTGTGCATTGTGCGTTAGCTACAAGTTAGCTGCCTTTTTAAGCTGCCTTTTATCTATTCTTTTTCTAACCATTTCCCCTTTATAACTAACTTTCACTTTCTGCATCTCTCTGGTGCTGGAATCTTCAGGCTGAGGCTTAGGTGCTACTTGGAAGGTGGAGGTGGAGTTACTTGGAAATGTTTTAGTCCTTTTCCAGTTGGCCTATCATTCCTTTCTTTGTTGAGTTTTTGTCCGCTTCTGGTTGCTGCCCTTTCTTTCATTCCTGGACATTCCTGCTAGATGTCTCCTCTCATTGTTGTTCTCGACCATCTCTTGCTGCTCTGCTATCCAAACTTTCCATTGCTCCACCATAGAACCAGTTCCATTAGCCAACTTACTACCCACCCTCTAGAACTACGGTTGCTGTTCCACCATTGACTTTACCAAACTCTTCCTGCTCTTGCTGTTCTGTCCCTCCTAGTAACCTGTCCTCACACATGTACATTGACATCCTGTGGGATGAATAGTGGTAGTGTTGTGGATAGCAATAGCAATAGCACTTAGACTTACATACCGCTTCATAGTGCTTTACAGCCCTCTCTAAGCGGTTTACAGAGTTCAGAATATTGCCCCCAACAATCTGGGTTCTCATTTTACCGACCTCAGAAGGATGGAAGGCTGAGTCAACCTTGAGCCGGTGAGATTTGAACAGCTGAACTGCAGCTAGCAGTCAGCTGGAGTAGCCTGCAGTGCTGCACTCTAACCACTATGCCACCTCGGCTCTTTTCATAGAGCTGAGGTGGCTCTATGAGACAAAATGCATTTTTTTGCATCACCAACTTTTCATTCACCCTAATTTCACAGTTATTTTTCCCCACTCTATCATCAGATCATATATCTTCTTTCCAAATAATGGGTGAGGCAACCCTTTCTCTTAATTAAGATGTTTTGTGCTCTGGAGCAACACAATGCTCAATCAGGAAAGGAGGCACAAAATTCTTTGGCTGAAATTTTGTGTTGTTTCAAAATCTTAGCTACTACAGAAGTCCTTTCTGAAGCTTCAAGTACCATGTCCCAAAGGTGCTTTTTCCAAAAGCCAATTGGACTTTCTCGCTGTTTTTTGGGGGGAGGTGAGAAAGGGAACCAGAAAAGTGCAACTGTCTTTTAGAAAAAGCATCTTTGGGACAATCATGACCTGGATGATTGAGAATCCCCAGAGATCCTTCAAGCAGCATGGTGAAAAGTAGGGCAAGATTCAGGTCATGCAATAGATTCCTCCAACTGTTGGAACTGCCAGTTATTAGAAGTAGGAGGGGTCACGTTGCTTTCAAATCTGTAGTGCTGTTTTAAAGGGGTATTTTACACAAACCTTTCTCACATGAAGCAGCCCTTAAAGTTTTTCACAGTCCAATTTTTCATAAGTGGTCATAACAAATCATAATAATCTATGGTCATACCACTAGCAGCTGATAACCCCAGGGAATAACATGGACTTTCATAAGGCATCTTTAATGGTACTCTGGGGTAAATAATGAGTCTTGAAAATTATAAGAGGATATTTCTGCCCTCAGTTATATAAGTTAATTAAAATGTAACCTCTTTGAAATGCTCTTCCCCACTATTTTGTTTCTGTTTTTAAAGCCGAACTGAGTTGCTCAAACTTCCTCTCACACAAAGTCTTCTTCTATAAATTCAAGCAACTCTGTTTGTTTGGAGGACTTTTTCCCTTTCTGGAAATATAGAAGGTTAGTTTTCAAGTTTACATCTTCCATTTCCTTGTAATTGCCCTTCAGTTTGGATTGCTTAAATTATTTCAATGTTTTAATAACCTGAATCAGTTTTGTATTCACATAGACTTAGTTCTTTAATCAATTTATTGTGCACAAAGATGAAACCTAAAATTAATTCAGTACCTAGTCTGGATAGAATTTAAATTCAGTTTAGACTTTGATCTGATTTTATGTTTACTTTGAATTATGTTTCTTGTGTAGCCTTACTGAGATAAATTTTGATGACTAATGAAGCCACACGGCCCTATAAATCCAATATAATTGATGAAAACAGAAGCTGTAGAAGAAACATTAGGTAGTGGTGTTTTAATTTCAGAAAACAAACCTCCCAAATTATGTAAATATAATTTCTAGATAGATAGCATGCTGGATTTAGATAACAATGGCTCTTAGTACACTTGCAGCCCTAAGAAGATCTTGGTACTAGCGGAACTTTTTTTTGTAATAATTAGCTTAAAAAAAAAACCCAGCTTGCACTGAAAAAAGAACGCATACATAATATTATGAAGAAGAAGAGCATGATGAAGCAGGAGGTGCTCTTAATACCTGAGACTACAAAATGGATATGCAGGTTCAAATTGCTGCTTCTGAATGATATTGGGCCTATAATTATCCCTCACTCTACATGCAAACTCATACATTTTGAAATATGTTTTTAATCCTGCTTGGATTTGGTGTTTTGGTCGGTGACTTTGCAAGACTTTCATTTATTGGAAATTTGTGGGGGGCTGTTTGCAGATAAATTGAGTATAAAATGACTTGGAGGAATGACATTAGGGGCTGGTGGTGTTTAGATAAAGCCCTTAAATTATTTGTGCATTTGTGTGTGGACTGGACTGGACTGGACTGGACTGGACTGGACTGGACTGGACTGGACTGGACTGGACTGGACTGGACTAGACTAGACTAGACTAGACTAGACTAGACTAGACAAGCATAGCATAGCATAGCATAGCATAGCATAGCATAGCATAGCATAGCATAGCATAGCATAGCATAGCATAGCATAAGAAGCAATAATATGACAACATCTGTAAAGGTATCAAAAATTGAAGTAGACTGAAATTCTGCATAGTAGTAAGGTCAACTTTAGAAGATAATCACTATTTACAAGAACCTCTAGTGGTAATAAAATGAAGTTAGAGCAGCACTCCAGTCATCACAAAGTTGGAATTCTACAGAAATCAATAGAATAGCTACAGAAAATAGCAAGCAGCGGAAGTAGAATCAGCCAAGATTCTAACTAAATTATGTCAGCAAATGTGGAGAACAACATGCAGCCAACAGATCAAAAGAGGTCAGCTTACATACCAATTTCAAGAAAAAGGAAAGTTAATTAAATGTAATCTATTGCACAATATCATTAATTAAGCACATTATCAAAATAAAATGTAGGATTATCCAACAAAGATTAAAACGCGACATGCTAAGGGAGATGCCAGTACTCTAGTAAGTTTTTTTTAAACTGAGGAACAAAAGATACTATATCTTATATATGCTGGATAATTAAAGAAGTCAAAAGATATTGAATAAATTAGTATATGCTTTGCTGATTACAGGAAGTGTTTCAAAGGTATTGACTTTGAAACACTTCCTGATGTGGAATGTCATGGGGGGGGGATGGGAATACAAGAATTTTCATTGTCCTCATTCAAAATCTACATGCAAGGCAAGAAAATATAGGCTTGGCAGAAAACGGCAAAACAAACAGATCAGCAATGAAGTAAGACAAGGCTATATATGTTCTTTTTTTCAACCTATATGCTGAGTATTGATTAAACAAGGCTCAATTGGAAGAAGATGAGCAAGATTTTTAAACCGGAGGAAGAAACATCAATGCTGTGCTGTGTTGCACTGATGATTCTACTGATAGCTGAAAATGCAAATAATTTGGAATTTCTAGTAATGAAAGTCAAAGAGCAGAGTGAAAGAATGTGACTACAATTAAATATAAAGACTTGATTAATGACAACATGTATAGCATTTTGAGAATTTTGAAGTGGTAGAGATGTTCTTAAGTGGTAGAGAAGCTTAACACTTCAAAAACCAAGATCATGGTCATCAGCAAACAACCCATTAATTTACCACTGATAAATTTGGAAGGAATACCATTAGAAAAAGTTGAAAGGATCACGTACCTCGGTTTTAATTTACATGAAAGCTGGGACATGATCAGTGAAGTAAAAATAAGGATAGAGAAAGCTCGAACAGCATTCTTCAAAATGAAAAAGGACTTCTGCAGTCACGACATAAGTCTAAGACTGAAAATCAGGCTTGTCAGATGTTACGTCTTTTCTATCCTGCTCTACGGAGTAGAGAGTTGGTCTCTGACAAAAAACCACTTGAAGAAACTAGAAACATTTGAAATGTGGATTTACAGATGGCTGTTACATATAAGCTGGGTTAACAAAATCACAAATGAGGAGGTGATAAGCCGCCTGGGAAAGCAAAGTGAAATCATCAAAGCAATTAAAATGTGAAAGTTCGAATATTTTGTACATGTGATGTGACACCCAGAAAAATACGGCATCCTCCACTTTATCCTCCAGGGAAAGATTGAAAGCAAACGAGGTCCAGGCAGAAGAAGACCATCATGGCTTAAAAACCTAAGGGACTGGTTTGGACAAAACTCAGCACCACTTTTTCATACGGCTGTTGACAAAAATAGGATTGCCAACATGATCGCCAACATCCGATGACAGATATGGCACAAGAAGAAGAAGAAGAAGAAGAAGAAGAAGAAGAAGAAGAAGAAGAAGAAGAAGAAGAAGAAGAAGAAGAAGAAGAAGAAGAAGAAGAAGAAGAAGAAGAAGAAGAAGAAGAGATGTTCTGAATTTCAGGATTGATGATCAACAGTAAAGGAGCCAGAAGTAAGAAAATATACCACAAACTAGCACTTAGTAATATAACAATAAAGGCTTTGGAAAAGATACTCAGAAAAGACACTCAGATATATTTACACCAACATAGATCACATTTACGCAGTAAATGGTTTTCCATATGACATTGTATGAAAAATCAATTCTAACTAAATCTGAACCCAAGAGAAGAACTAAAGGTCTATGCTTTGAAATGGGCTTCAGGAATTTAAAACAACATGATACTTAAAACAGAGAAAGTATTATTCCTTCACATTCTCTATAAGGATATACAGTTTTGAGATTTAAAAAAATCTGCTAACTCAAATACTGAAATGATTATCATCCATTCTAATGAGCTACTTTCCTCTTCAAGTTGGATGGAGAAAGAGATGGAGTCTTTCATATCAATCAAAATGACAAAATATATGAAACTTGGATTCTCCAACAGCAGAGTATCTATGGAAATTCGCAGTCATCCAGGTCATGGTTGCTGCTTTTTCAAGAGGCAACTGGACTTTCTGTTTTTTCTTTTAAGATGTTTTGCTTCTCATCCAACTTGAAGAAGTTTCTTGGATGAAAAGCGAAACATCTTCAAAGAAAAAACAGAAAGTCCAGTTGCCTTTTGAAAAAGCACCTTTGGTCCAACAGCAGAGTTGAACACGGTAGTTGGGATGTGCCAGGCTGAGATCAAATTAAAAGTGCATCTGCATTACAAGTTACATTTGACAAGTTGATCAATTAAACCAATATAAACAGTTTTTATATATTATGTAAACTAATTAGATTTAAATGTTTTCTAAAGCTTTCAAATTTACCATAATACACTAGCAGTTGTCTCGATGGTTTATAAGTTCACTGGTTTCAAGAAAACTAGGAAGCTACATTATTAGAAAACAGACTAATTTAATGAAAATAGATTAGGCACCAACTTCAACTTGATGGTTTTGCAGCAGCACTTCTGCACTTCTAAAGTTCAAGTATTCTTCCATCTACACCGATTTTCCCATTTGCTGGTTGTAAGCTTTAAAAACAGACACTTTGACATTATTTCAGCACTGTTCTTTTTTCTTTTGCAATATTTTTTATTTTATTCAAAAAGTTAAAATACAAGCTTCAAAAAAAAAGAATTTGTACAAGACAAAACAAAAATAGATAAAACAGAAAAAATGTGTACTAAAAAAGACAAAAAACATGTTTACATATATTATCACCCCTAGCTGAATGCTGTTAAATTTACTGCAACAATAATATATTGCAAAATGGGTTTACAATTTATAAACTTCTGCATATCTATTTGCAACAAATTTAACCTGTCATCTATCTACTATATATAAGAAAAAAATAGTTAACAGGTAAATCAAGAGTAAATTTAAACTTCAAAGTTCTCTGTTAACAGTCTATTATTATACTGTATTTAACTCAAAAAGTCTACAACGGCTTCTTGTTTACTACAAATCATCACAATCGTTCTCTTTGATATGTCCAGGATCAAATATCCTCATTTGATTCTTAATAATAAAATTTGTCCTTAAAATTTTGATTGGCATCTTTCCCAACAATTGCATCTCATTCCCCAACAGAGTCATAGGCCTCTGTTGTAAATATCGCTGCAATGTCCATTGATCCGAAAGTCTCCCTGTAAAGAAAAAACACAGCATCTCTTGTCGATTCTTTTTTTAATTAGATATAATAAATCCATTCTCCAAAATCCATCGATCTTCCCAAGAAAATACAGTCCATCATTCATTAATTCTATCATCTCTGAGTTTCTTGTATTTGCGCCCCTTCTCCATCCAGATTCTTTTTTTTTTCATGTTGAGAAATTGGAGCTTCACAATTTCTCACCCACCATAACTGTTATTGGATCATATTTATTTTTTAAAAAAAACTACCTAGGAAATACATTGGGATATAAATCAAATAAACTGATGGGAAATAGTAAATTCTCCTTTTCTCTTTCTCTTTTTTCTTCCCATTCTGCTCTTTCCAAATTGCTTGTAGACAGTTGCACAGTTTTGTCATTTTGGTAGTGACTACTGAAATACCAATTAAATGGCTTGGTAATTAATTTTCAACAACCTAATTTTATTGATCATTTAAATTATTATTGCAGTGTAATGAAAGAAAATAGCATAATGAGGGCAATTCAGAGAAAACTATTCATGAACTTAACTGGCTGAAATCAATAGGAAGTTATAACTGCTTTGCCTTTAAATCTTCCTGTTTTCACATTTGCAGAGCTGCACGGAGGATCTGGTTTTAGTTATCGGGAGAAATAAACCACCACCCACCACTGTGTCACTTCGTTGGGTAACTTTGTCAGGACCATGGGGACCCTGACCTGTGTTGAGCCCACATTTACTCCATTTGCATTTCCTCAATCTGTACACAGGGCCGCACACAAAATCACAATTTGTAGTTTTCTGAATTTTGTGATACAAGTCACAATCTAAAAGCAAAAAGTGCAAAAATTCATGGAATTCATGGAAAATGCAAATTTTCCATGAATTCAGCTTAAATTTATTTTCAAACAGAAATGCATAGTCTGCCAGTATAGAATATTTTACAGTTCGAATGGATGCAAACGTATTTTTAGTTTTTA
Organism: Diadophis punctatus similis; assembly: GCA_023053685.1. NCBI lineage: Eukaryota > Metazoa > Chordata > Lepidosauria > Squamata > Dipsadidae > Diadophis > Diadophis punctatus. Next base: position 36,171,657 of record JALIGW010000001.1, on the reverse strand, counting down.
AAAAATGTCTACAAAGACAGCGTACAAAATATGCATTGAGGAAAAAATGCATACAAAATGAATACAGCTGAGATAGCAAGTCATGACTTCTAAGAATATGATCCTTTATATTTTCCATAATATTGAGAGTATGCCACAAGCTATGGTTAAATAATACTGTATATACTGCTGTTCATAATGCTCCACAATGTCTTTGTACTTATGCAAATATAGATATATGGGCTCAAGATCTCTCATGGGGCAGGAATATCTTTTTCATATAGCTGCTTACTTATTTGGGGGATGGAGGATAGCAATACTGGTGATGCTGAAAGTTGCTTCCTAAACTGTATTAGATGGAGTGGGTGGTGGAGTTGTTTTGAAAAGCAAAGTTCATACATCTCTTCCTACATCTCCACACATTTCATATATACATCTGAGATGAAAAGATGAAAACAGCCCAAATGTGATTCTCAAAGCCTTCCAAAAATTATAATGTTAAGACATGAGGGGGAAAAATATTGTATTTGTGGTGAACTTGTGTAGCTCAGTATTGGCATGATCATTACGAGTTTTTGGACTTTGTGTCAGGTCCCTATCAGAATGCTGCTATTCTGGGGAGGGGGGAGGCACTGTGGGTGGAATGGTTTGCATGCTTTCTGTTGAATACTCAAGTAAAAGAGTGAAGCCAAAGAATATAGGCTTCACTCAGGTCTGCCATCTAGGTGGGAAAAATAGTTTATTCCGATTGGCTAAGCCGTCTGACAGCTCCCTATAAAAGGGCAAGCTGTCAGACAGACAGTTGCTGGGGTATTGCTTGTTGCACTAAAAAGTTTGAAGTCGAAGATCTGTCTCATCAATCACCCACAATTTAACACTTTCGCTTTGCTGTATGCTTGGGAACTGGGGCGGGGGGAGAGAAGTGTCCATCTGCACTGACTTCCTCTCTGCCAGTTCCTGCTGGGTTTTCAAGGTTGCGGTGCTCCGAGGATGACCTCTTCTCACCATCCAGCCTCAAAGATTCTCACAACACCTTAGCAGCAGCTTATTGGTTACAGATGGACATGGGGCATTGGGGGTGGGACTTGAGGGGGAAATTGAGCCTTATGCTTCACGCCTGAATTCAGACTCTGCAATCACTATCTCTCAGTAAAAGTTCCTTTTGAAATGAAAACTGTTTCAAGAGTTTTACTTTCTTGGGAAGGTAGCTGAGGTGGGCCCTTACACTTTGTTTTTCTGGGTGCCAGATATTTCATTATCTACTAGGTAATATTATTAAGAGCAAGAGTTTTGGGGGAGTGACAGAATTGTATATTCGTTTGTTTTAACTTCCTTGCACATACTGTAAGATGGTTCTGTAGATAGATGTTGTTTTGCAAATGATTTGCGCCTTGTTATAGGTAGATTATATATTTGGCCAACAATATAGTAGTAGCCGTTGGGTCATTGACCTTTGGTGAGATAGGGACTTGTCTATCCCAAGCATGTGAAGACAGATTCCGGCGGACTGAGCAGATGAAATCTACTAGAATAGGACGATGGTCATGAAGGCGGTCTCTGCAAGCAATGTGGTACGCTAAGAGCATGGCAAGACATGAAAGACGCCCTGGTCAACCACTGCACCCAGCCCATCTCCAACTATCTTGACTCTTGTCCTGCTATTGGAGCAAGATGAAATCTGGGAAGAGAGAGTGAGGCTGACTATGTGCACCTCTCCCTCACTTTAATCCAATTCACGTGCAAGTCCTGACATCCCACCCAATTCCCGTGAAAAGTCCTGTGGCGGTGGGTGAGCGACGAAGCGGCAGGTGTGGATACACTGGGAGCTGTAGCTGCGGACCTGCACGCAGGTGACTCAGGTCTAATGGTCGTCTTCTTGCTGACAAAAGCAACAGCTGAATTCGGCATCTACCTGAGTGACTGAGCAGCCTTCTTTACTGCTCACCTCCATAGTAAGAGGAAGGGGCTAGAGAAGGTGCCCTAAACATTGTTGCTTTATAGAACCTTGTCCAGCTTACTGTGGCTGGAGAGGATCCCATTTCATGCGGTCAAATAACAAAATTTCAAAGAAAACATAAGGTGACACCACTCACCATTGGCACATGGAACGTATGTATGCTTCAAGACAACCCCTTAGCAAATTGACCAGAAAGAAGAACAGCCCTGGTCTCCAGAGAGCTCGCAAGATTTAACATCGATATTGAAGCCCTGTGTGAAACTCATCTAGCCAACGAAGGCCAGCTCACAGAAACAGAGGTGGTTATACATTCTTCTAGTGTGGATGCAGCAATAACGAATGCCGTGAATCTGGAGTTGGCTTTGCGGTTAAAAATAATCTTATCTGCAAACTTGCCAGTATTCCCAAGGGAGTGAATGACCGACTCATGACACTGCATCTCCCACTACCGAGAGGAAAGCAAGCCACACTGATCAGTGCCTACGTACCCACAATGACGAACCCAGATGAAATAAAGGACAAGTTTTATGAAGATCTCGATGCCATACTTTCATCCATGAAGCACACCAACAGGCTTATTCTACTTGGCGATTTTAACACGAGAGTAGGATCCAATCACTCTGCCTGTCATTGGAAAAAATAGAATTGGCAAATGTAACAGCAATGACCTATTTCTACTGAAGACATGTGCAGCTCACGATCTGATCATCACCAATACCATCTTTCACCTGCCCATTCGCAAAAAGACGTCCTGGATACACCCATGCTCCAAGCACTGGCATCTTATTGATTATGTCATCATCAGAGGAAAGACAGACAGGATGTAAGTGTGACCAAGGTTATGCCAAGTGCTGACTGCTGGACTGACCATAGACTCATCATCTCCAAATTAAGCTTTCACATCAAGTCAAAGAGACATCCACAGGGAAACAAAGCTGTGATGAAATGGATCAATATCAGTAAACTGAGGAACCCCAACACAGCAGCTTCACTAGCAGAAGATCTTGACAACCAACTCTCAGAGCTGCAATTAGAGGGAAATGCTGAGAAGGACTGGGAACACTTTTGGGATATTGTGCACTCTTCTGCACTAAAGGTTCTAGGACCCTCACACAGGAAACAGCAGGACTGGTTTGATGAAATGATGAAGAGATCAAGGCTCTACTTGCTGAAAAGCACCGTCTTCACTGTGCTTATCAGAATGACCCATCGTCAACAGCTAAGAAAAATGCCTTCAACAACACTTGCAGGACCGTACAGAGCAAGCTTCGCAAGATGCAGGACTCCTGGTTGAGTACCAAAGCAGATGAAATTCAAAGGTTTGCTGATAGAAATGATGTTAAATGATTCTACAAAGCCCTTAGATCCTTGTATGGATCTCAGCCCTCAGGGAGCTCCCCTCTACTGGACTCAGATGGTACAACTCTCATCACTGAGAAGATTCTGATTCTACAGCGATGGACTGAGCATTTCCAATCTCTATTGAACCACCCATCTTTCATCAACAATGAGGCGATCGATAGAATGCCCCAGGTGGATATCAACCACAGCCTGGACTAGCCACCATCAAAAACTGAAACCCTACAGGCCATCAGCCAGCTGTCCAGTGGCAAGGCCCCAGGATCTGATGCGATCCCAGCGGAGGTCTATAAGGATGGCTGTGGTTAAGTGGTGCAGTGAAGTGGTGCAGTGGTTAAATGCTGCGACTGCAGGCTGACTGCTAGTTCAGCAGTTCAGCTGTTCAAATCTCACTAGGCTCAAGGTTGACTCAGCCTTCCATCCTTCTGAGGTGGGTAAAATGAGGACCCAGATTGTTGGGGGCAATATGTTGAACTCTGTAAACCGCTTAGAGAGGGCTGTAAAGCACTATGAAGCGGTATATAAGTAAAGTGCTATTGCTATTGCTATTGTGCAGTGCTTGTTGACAAACTCACTCAGCTGTTCCAGTCTTTCCTCAGGAACTGAAAGATGCATCCATCGTACACCTCTACAAGAGGAAAGGGAATCAACAAGTCTGTAATAATCATAGAGGAATATCACTGCTTTTTATCGTAGGCAAGATCCTTGCACGAGTGTTGCTGAACCGCCTGACTGACCACCTGGAACAGGGTTTATTACCTGAGGCACAGTGTGGTTTCCGCAAAGAGCATGGCACTGTGGACATGATCTTCACAGCCCGACAGCTCCAAGAGAAATGTCAAGAGCAGAATCATGAATTGTAAACCACCTTCATGGATCTCACTAAGGCTTTTGACACTGTCAATCATGAAGGTCTGTGGCGCATCATTTCAAAATGTGGGTGCTCTGATAATTTCATCCTGATGGTATATCAGTTTCATGATGGAATGATGGCCCGTGTTCTGGATGATGGAGAAGCTTCAGAGGCCTTTCCTGTTACAAACGGCATCAAGCAAGGGTGCGTGTTGGCACCGACTTTGTTCAGCATAATGTTTTCAGCCATGCTGTCAGATGCCTTCCAGAACAGTTCCTTGGGAGTTAGCCTGAGATACAGGACCAATGGGAAACTGTTCAACCTGTGAAGACTCCAGGCTGTCACCAAGATAAAGGAGACTGTGCTACGAGACCTCCTCTTTGCTGACGACTGTGACCTGAATGCTGGATCAGAGCAGGAAATGAAAGCCAGTGTGGACAAATTTTCAGCAGCATGCGACAACTTTGGTCTTCTTATCAACATAAAGAAGACTGAAGTGATGCATCAGCCAGCTCCAAAAGCCAAATACCAAGAGCCCACCATCACAGTGAAGGGACAAAAGCTGCAAGCAGTGGACCAATTTACATACCTTGGCAGCACCCTCTCCCATGCAGTGACAATTGACATTGAGGTCAACTGCAGAATCGCCAAGGCAAGCTCTGCATTTGGCAGATTATTGACCAATGTGTGGGACCGTCGTGGAATAAGCCTTGCTACAAAGCTCAAAGTCTACCGAGCAGTAGTGCTAACTACCCTCATGTATGCCAGTGAGACTTGGAATGTATACAGGAGACATGCTAGGCAATTGAACCACTTCCACATGACCTGCCTCCATAGAATTCTGAGGATCTGGTGGCAGGATAAGGTGCCAGACACAGAAGTCCTCTCCAGAGCTGGCCTGCTATCACACCCTGCTGAAGAAAGCCCAGACATTCTGGGCAGGCCATGTTGCAAAGATGCCAGATCATTGCATCCCTAAAGAGCTGTCTAAAGGAAAGCGATCGCACGTGGGACAAAGGAAGCGATACAAAGACACATTGAAAGCCTCCTTCAATATCGACACTACCTCCTGGGAAACCCTGGCACAAGATCAATCAACATGGCACATGCTGATCCACCAAGGCTGCCAGACATCTGAGGACAGAAGAACAATCATAGCAGAAGAGAAGTGAGCACTCCGCAAAGCCAGAGCTGCAAATGCTGTGACAATGGTGCCCACACATGTCTGCCCAACATGTGGCAGAAAATTTCATGCCCATATAGGCCTTACCAGCCACCTGCGGACACATCGTGGACAGCCCACAACCTGTTAGATGTCAATGTCCTCTTCGAACACAATGGACGAACATCATCATTTGGCCAACAAGATGGTGGCTCAGTCTTATCTCTGTGATGGCTGCTTCCTTGTACTGGTGGAATTGATAGTGGTATAACAGGATGGCTCATTGGGAGGGTTTCCCTCCCCCCACTGTCATTGCTGAATTGTAGTTTGGCTTTAGGTGTTCAGTTGATAAGAACACCAAGTTTATCTAGATGTTGGTTGATTGTTCTGTGATTGTTCTGTGATAAGATTGTTCCGGGTCTTTCTATTGATGGCTCCATAAAGAGGATTCAAGTCTATATGTTGATTAATCAATACTAGGTTGGAGTATTATGCTTTGAACTTTGCTTTTGAATTTTTGTGATCTGGCCTGTTTTAAAATTTCTGTTGAAGTTTGAAGTTATGCCTAACATGGTCTGCATGAAAAAAGTTTACCAGAGTCATATTGTTTTAGCTAGCTGGTATTTGAGAATATGTTTTGCTAGTCTTCTACCTTTTTGTCCTATGTAGCAGTATCCACACTGCCTCCATCTTATTTTGTAGATTACTTCTGATATGTCTTCATTTGATACTAAGTCACTGATATTACATAGTATTCTTTGTGGTGTAGTTTTCCACCAATATTCCAAATGTTTGGAGTAACAATTCGATGGATCCCAGATTCCTATTATATTCAGACTTACCCATTTTGTGGGCTGCAATGTTTGTGATGATGTTGGTTAGTTGAAACTATGCAGATATCTACTGCATTGAAAAACATCCTGAATGTAATTTACTTAAACTATAATTCTGGTGCACTACCATGTGATATGGTTCATCTGAATAGAGGCCTTACAAAGCTCATTTTATGTCCTGATGAGCAGTATTGCTGTACATGAAGACTGTGTGGATTGTATGGATTGTCTTCTGGTGATTCAATATATATTATTGCTTCTTCTGAGAATATTTAGAAATGGTTGCTTTGCCGTTTTTGCCTTTCCATATCAATTTGAATTAAATTATTTTGTGCTTGATTAAGTTGTATATAGTTTCTAACTCTTACTTTTGGTAATGATGAAAGTGTATCTAGATAATAGATGCACATTGAGGGCTGAATTAGTGGGAAAAATGTAGTTCCTAGTTATTACATTACTGCCTCGGTTATGAGTGCTGAGATGGGGAAGTCCATTAGAATTCCTTTGATCAGTTTCTAAATTTGATTTTCAGAGTGAAAGTACATAGGCTGAGACTGTGTATTCCATAAATTTTGGTATTTCAATTTTCCCATGCTTACTTGGTTTGGCTGTGTTGCATAGTAAAATTGTGATTTGGGTCAATCAAGATGAAGCTGTATTGTCAAAGGATATCCTGATTTTGCTCTCTTCTTTTATTAAGTCTTTCATTTTTTTTCAAAGAATTATAGTGATGAACTGATGGAGTGTTTTCATCCAATCTATTAAATATTGGAGGTTTTTTTGGCAGTTCTTGGATAAGTTGTATATAGGGATCCTTGGTAGCAATATGATAGGTCAGAGCAGCATGTCAGGTTTCTGTATTTTGGGATGTCTGTAGAGGTATATGATGCTTCTTATCCTTTTGGTTCATATTTTTTAATTTGTCCCTTTGGGGTTAATGTGCTGAGAGTTTTCATGGTTACCTTATCTAACTTGTGTATACTGTCAGTCATTCTTGGGCTATAGGTTTCACTGAAGATTTCTTTTGTTTTGGAATAATATTGTTCTCTTCCTATTATGATTATATTGATTGGGATGGCTTAATTGCTTTCACTAATATTATTGCCTTTTTTTGTATTGAGATGGTGTTCTCAATTTGCACCTGATTAGGCTCATAGTAATGAGTAATTTAATACATAAGGAGAAATCATATTGTTTTTACTTTAATATAAAACAACACACACACACACACACACACACACACACACAGAGACATTTTTGCCATGCATGTATTTTTCTAACCTGCTCATTTTGTATTGCAGGTCCCAAACAGACAAATCAATAGTCAAATACAGTCCTTAAACTGAGAAATATTGCATATCCTTGCAATAGCATATTTCATTGCAAATTAATATTGCAGACAAGGTAAAGGGTCTCCAATTGAACAAGGTTATTCTTTATGAGGAAAATCAAAGACATGGTGCTTTTTTGAGTTTTGGCAAAGGACAATGAGGAAGCAAAACTACTGAAGTTTTTAAAAAAATACGGTGTGAAGAAGTCCAGTATGTATGCATAGACACCTATTCAAACACATTTCAAGCATAGACACCTTTCATGAAATTACTATGTGCCCATTGGGTATATGTGTGAGAGAGAGAGAAAAAGGGAGAATGAATGACTGATTTGCAATCTTTGAGGTATAATCAACTGGGATGCATCCAGATAATGAAAATAACTTTTGTATTTCCCAACTGGGCCCTTTGTTTTTGAAAGTTGACTATGAAAGCCACAGGTTTGGAAGAAGATTTACTTTATAACATCTTCAATTGCTAGAAAATCAAGAGGAGATAATGAGAGAAAAGATATTATATTGTGTTACTAAAATGTGTATTTTAAATCAACAGAAATCATATTAAAGCACTAACCAACATTAATATCAAAGATTCTACTTTGTTGGCAACAGATTAAAGGGTTTATTATTAAGCCCTTTAATATATTAAACAAACAGAAGTAAACAGTAACTTTTCTTGTTATGGTCTAATAGAACAACATACAATACAACAGAAATAGGACCCAAACAAACAGTGATGACTGTTTAAATTATGAATTGACAGGTTAAATCAGAGATTTTATCTATGCAAAATTGGGCACTGTATCTCCCAGGTACTGAGGAAAATACAGAGGGTAGGTTTCATGGTAGATGTAAAAAAAAATCTGAATAATTGATTCTCACTGATGAAACTAGGCAGTTTAAATGTATGGGCCTAATGATATTGTACCCCCTTCCCAGTGAGAAAGTTTATGCCATGCACCATTAGACCATTACAATAGCTGGCTAGCTAGGTAGTTAGAGATGGCAGGGATGGTACCTAGATAGATGATAGATAGATCAGCAGTTATACTAATGTTAGTTATATAGTAGTAGTAATAGTAATAAAGTAATATTAATTATATAATATATAATTAATAAAAGTATACAATTTTATATAATAAAAAATAGAAAAAGTAATAAAAAGTAAAAAGTAATAAAAAATAGTAGGCATTCCTCCCAAATAATTTCCCACTCCTCCACTGATTCTTCCAGTTTTCAGACCCAGGTCACTAAATTGGTTCAGATTATATCCTTGTTCCTCTGGTCTTTGCCATCTGCATTCTGGGTCACCAAGCATATTTAAAAAGTTCAAAATCAGAATATTTACTCCAAAAATTCATCCTTATTAAGAAGCATTACTTGCTTTGTGTAAAGAAAGTCTGTGGATACAATTCCTGGCCTCTCCAATCAGTCCAATCAGGATCAGACATAAGAATAGACAGACCTCTATTTGAAATTCTGTTATGCTCCTTGGACAATCAGGGTATAAAATATGGGTAGATGGCCTCTATCCTGGTATAAATCAGTTTCCCATGTTCTTGTTTTATCTTATGTAATACTACTATTCAGGCAGTGTAATAGTCCAAGAAAAAAGGAGGCAGTCCATGGTAAGGTGAATACAAATTACAACAAACATGAACACTGCTGTGAAATTTAATGGGTTTCTTTTTGTAAATAAATCACTTTAAAGGGATTTCTACATGGGCAATACATTACATTGTCAGGCTATACTTCTGCAATCTTCAGCACAGTGCAGATCCTATTAATGACAATCCTTTTTCAAATATTCAGTATTTCCATTTGGTGATGGCAAAATCTTGAGGCATTTCAGAATGAAAAGTCATCTCCAATGAGACATCCATTTGGAAAGAACATTCAGCGTACATATATTATTCATTATAAAAGCAAATAATTATTTTGGATGAAGTGTGTAATTTACTGTCTGGGTGGTTTCTAAGCTAAAAGATTTTTTTTTAAGTACTTGGCTTCAGATTTTTTTTTTTTCAAAAAATGTAGAATGGGGGTGGGGAGAGATGCCTGTAGAAATCCCAGGCATTGTGGCTCCAACCTCTTGACTCTACAACAGAATAATTTGCACAAAGAACATCTCAAAGGGCCTTCCTGGGAAGAAAGAACAAAGTGATTTCAGAACGGCAGTCAGGAAGCTTTTAGTTTTCATTTTGAGGTTGAAGAGCAAGAAAATCCAGGAACAGAAGGAATAAACAAATAGGCTAACAGGCAGAATCAAGAGCCATGGAACTGAATGGAATCCAACATCCTGACTCTAAATGTCACTTGAGAAAATAATGCCAGGAAGAGCAGAAGACAATGATGATTCACTTCCACTTAACTGGAGAATACCACACTTGTTGGAAGTAAGCACACTTATTTTCAAAAGGCAAGGCTTCTGTTATCAATAGACATATTAGTTGCTTTATACTATTGGGCCAAATGGTTCAAAATTGCTTTAAGGTTGTTTGGATAAAATTAATGTACCTTAATCAGGTGAAGCTGAAATAATACATTAGTGTAAAGCTAATTCTTTTTCTAGCAACCTGCACAGAAAGGGTAACCCAGAGCAGCCCTGATAGGTCTCTTTAGATATTCCATCTCTTTGGTTTTCTTTATATCTACCCAGGAGGTACAGCTATAGGGCAAGGGATGGTAGGACTTCTTGCAGCCTGCGCACAATGGGTCATCATAGATTTTCCTTTCTTAATTCAGTGACACTTTAGTTAGGAGACAATGTGACATGAAGCCCTGTTAACCTGGCTTTCATATTCTATGGAGTACAGCCAAACCAACACATGTTCCTAAAAGTTCTCAAAAAAATCCTTTTGTATCTTGAACATGGCCAACTGAACATCATAATCTAAAGAAAAAGAGTAATGGGTTTAAAAAGGCAATGTTTTAGATTGCTGAGGTGCCACTGAAAGATCATAAAGTGTCCCCATAGCTGTTTTTAATCAAGGCCTTGGCAGATTTAAAGACAATTTCATGTGGCGTTTAGAAAGTCCTGTCTGTGAATTTAAGGCTGAATTTTCTCTCAAAGTTCAGTGGAGGCAATATATTTCACTTGCTGGTGATAGCGTATGCTCAGGATCTTGTCTTTGACAATGGAAGGCTTTACAGAATCTGGTGGTATCTGACAAATGGTCTGCAGTCACAGAGGGCTGATATAGTGTAATGTTAAGAGGTTGAACTACAAAGCAGAAGCTCCTGGGTCAAATATCACGTTCATCATGAATCCATCACGTGGCACTGGTCTAGTTTTCTCTTTTATCTCGGGGGCTTTTAATTTCAGTTTCCTTACAGACTCATAACAAAAACAAGCTATTGTTTATTTAAAAAAATTGAAGTCCTCTAAACATTGGCTTTAATAATGCCAAATATTAATATTATGTGACATATATCAGTCCAGATTTGAGAATATATATCTGATGGCAGTAGTCATCAGACCCATAGTGGCGCAATGGTTAGAATGCAGTATTGAAGGCTAATTCTACTGACTGTCAGCAATTCGGCAGTTTGAGTTTCACCTGCTCAAGGTTGACACAGCCTTCCATCCTTCTGAGGTCAGTAAAATGAGAACCCAGATATGGAGGGCAATATTCTGACTCTGTAAGTCGCTTAGAGAGGGCTGCAAAGCATTGTGAAGTGGTATATAAGTTTAAGTGTTAGTGCTAAGTGCTATTGTCACCATTTGAACATGTTTGTAGAATTAGCATATAATATCAGACATTTCTGTTTTGTGCACCTTATTTTACTATCATTGATACATCATGAGGTAAGGTTGTGTGAGGTGGTCCTATGGTAGAGTGGAGTGGAGTGGAGTGGAATGGAATGGAATGGAATGGAATGGAATAGAATAGAATAGAATAGAATAGAATAGAATAGAATAGAATAGAATAGAATAGAATAGAATAGAATAGAATAGAATAGAATAGAATAACTTTATTTTGTTACTTTGAATGTAGACTAATCAGCCTACATTAAAATGAAATTTTGTTGCATACATCTCTGTAGAGGGGTGCAAATGTAAAAGGGTATAGATATACAATAACACAGAAGAAGAAATGCAGGGCAGGACCATAAACATCAGCTTAACCGGGAAAGAAAGAAAATGGTGAGAAAGAAACTCAGGATTGCCCACCTTTATTCTCTTCAGGAGGAAAGAGAGGAGGGAGAGAGAAACTGCCAAGCTTTCAGGACTCCATTCTTCTACTCTGCAACCGTAAAGGACAGTTTCAATAGTCCTTTTATATTCTGGCTCATCTTGCCTGGTCTGCAAAAGCCAGCAGAGTTGAGCCTGGCTAGTACTTAGATTGGAAATGTCATTGTCAAAAAACATCCTGGAAAGCAAGCAATGGCAAACATTATCATACTGAAGAAAAATTGCATGAATTTGTCTATAAAATCACACAAAAAATATTTTTTTTAAACATAGAGGTGATTAAGAGAAAACACGATAGAAGTCATTAAAGCATCAGAATAATTTTGTATGCAAATAGGAAACTAGTTCCTTATTGCTTTCCTCATGAGGCTCCAGACCTATTTTTTTCTAAAAATAAATAAATAAACAGGTTTCCATTGATGCCAATATTTAAATGATGTTTACATTGAAAACATGATTTTCTAAAGAACTGCAGGTATATTAGGTTTTTCTTTTCCCATGTATGATTATGGTGAGTCATTATATAATTATATAAATAAATTAAGGAGCTAGAAAGCATGGTTTACAGTTTTGCCCTGAAACAATGGATTAAGATTAGATGAAAACTCTAATCCAGTGTTTCTCAACCTTGGCAGTTTGAAGATGTGTGGACTTCAACTCCCAGAATTCCCCAGCCAGCGTTGCTAGCTGAGGAATTCTGGGAGTTGAAGTCCACACATCTTCAAACTGCCAAGGTTGAGAAACACTGCTCTAATCTCTAAGAGAAACAAATGTGCCTAAAACTTGCAGCGACTGCTCCCTTGATAGGCTTTATTAAATTTGGGAAGTTGAATAGAGTTATTTTCTCTCATCCTTTAGATCTGATTTTTAAATGCTGCTTTTAATTGTTTGGAATGTAATTTACATCTATAAGAGTTTTTCTTTAATTTCATTTATGAATAATCCTGAAAACTGACTTTCAAATGTGGAACAGAATGTCCTGAAATATGTAAAAATGAGGAGTAATGATATTGAGGTACTCAGAGGGTCTTTGTAAATTGTAAATTTTAATTTTAATGTGTTAAATAGGCTCCTAGGTGTTCTACAAACACAACATTTCTACACATTACAAATTTGTGCTGGAAATCTTTTTATAGAGACAACTAGAAGTGGGGGGGGGAATCTAAGCAATGGAAACAATTCTGTTCTCTTCCACTGAGCCCATAGATATATCAAGATAAAACAGAGTAATTTATTGTATCTGAATGAAATTATAGTCAGCCATCTCTGACTCATGGTGCTGCCTCATTTGCACTTCTGTTTTGGAATTCTGGAAATGCACTGTACTAACTTTCTAGCAGTGATTGATATTCACATCCAGTGTCTTTTAACAGAATCACATATATATTTGCTTGCCTTTTTAATCTGCATTGTCTGAAATAAAAGACATCAACATTCTGTTCAGTCTGGGATGAGAGCAAACATTCTGAGTTTTGTTTTTGTTTAACTCCCATGTTGGTCATTGGTAATTTATATCATTGTACCATGAATATCCAAAACTCAGTTTGAAGATCAATAATATTCAGCTATGATTACCTACAACAACTTCCTTTAAGCCAGGTGCCCTCCAGATACAGCTTCCAGAATACTTGGCAGTAACTGCGGTGACTGAGAAATTCTGGTAGCTCAAGTCTGGAACATATCTGGAAGGCAATCAACATGGGGAAGGTTGATCTGCAATATGTACTGTATTGTGTTAAATATGACTTGTAAACAAATACAATGGCTGTATTTTGGAATAGTTAATTGCAATGTAGTATTTAGGAAATCTTTAGGGCAGGGGTCGGGAACCTATGGCTCGCGTGCCAGATGTGGCTCTTTTGATGACTGCATATGGCTCGCAGCAGGGGTGAAATCCTCCCGGTTCGCCCGGGCCAGTCCTTCGGCGTATAGCCGATGGAACTGGCGGCGGTTGCGGCGCGGAGCTTCTCCTGCCCACTTTCCCGTCCCGGCTGAACACAATCACCGCTTTCCCGTCCCGGCTGACCACAATCATTTGGGTTATTTTTCCCTCTGTGCATGCGCGCGCATGCACAGAGGGAAAAATAACCCAAATGGCGGCGTTCAGCCGGGACGGGGGGAGCTAAAAAACGGCCATGGCCACATCCCCGCCGTTCTCCAGCCAAGCGGCTGAAGAAGCCCCAGAGCCCCGCCGCCAACCTGCGTCTCCTGCTGGGAAGGAGCCTCTGTCGCTGTCTCTCGCGGGGTTCCAGCCACCCGACTGAGTCCCTGACCGCGGCACCGGCAGGGTTAATGCGTATGGGAGAGGAGAGAGAGTGCTACCGCCGCCGCTGCTACTTTCACCGCTCCGATATTTCTTTGGTGGGCGCGCGCGGGAGGGACCATGGAGCAGAGGCGCCCGGCAGCTTAAGGCAAGAGGCGGGTGGGAGACGCGGGCAGGAGCCTGTCGCCGCCGCCGCCACTTCTGGCATCCCCACGCCTCTCACCCCGCTCGCCGGGTGCCTCTGCTCAGCGGTCCCTCCTGCGGAGGCCCACCAAAGAAATATTGGAGCGGCGAAAGTAGCAGCGGCGGCGGTAGCGCGCTCTCTCCTTCCCTCCCATGCAGGGAGGGAAGGAAGGAGAGAGCGCGCTACCGCCGCCGCTGCTACTTTCGCCGCTCCAATATTTCTTTGGTGGGCCTCCGCAGGAGGGACCGCTGAGCAGAGGCACCCGGCGAGCGGGGTGAGAGGCGTGGGGATGCCAGAAGTGGCGGCGGCGGCGACAGGCTCCTGCCCGCGTCTCCCACCCGCCTCTTGCCTTAAGCTGCCGGGCGCCTCTGCTCCATGGTCCCTCCCGCGCGCGCCCACCAAAGAAATATCGGAGCGGTGAAAGTAGCAGCGGCGGCGGTAGTGCTCTCTCTCCTCTCCCATACGCATTAACCCTGCCGGTGCCGCGGTCAGGGACTCAGTCGGGTGGCTGGAACCCCGCGAGAGACAGCGACAGAGGCTCCTTCCCAGCAGGAGACGCAGGTTGGCGGCGGGGCTCCGGGGCTTCTTCAGCAACCCACCCACCTACCTCGCTTGGTGCGGTTCCCCGCACTTGACGTCTTGGAAGAGGGCTGGGCGAGGGAGAAAGGAGCCACAGTGGGGATTGGTTTGCAGAGAGAAAGAAAGAAAGAAAGAAAGAAAGAAAGAAAGAAAGAAAGAAAGAAAGAAAGAAAGAAAGAAAGAAAGAAAGAAAGAAAGAAAGAAAGAAAGAAAGAAAGAAAGAAAGAAAGAAAGAAAGAAAGAAAGAAAGAAAGAATCATTACCAATGCTATGATGGAAATCACCAACTCAAAGACAAATATCACTTTGGAGCAAGGAAGCTGCTACAGCAGCAACAAATTAAACAGCACAAAGACAGGGATTTTCTCAATATCCCATTGTCCCTATTGACATTTAGTTGAATTCACTTTTAAAATATATTATATGGCTCTCACTGAAATAAATTTCCAAATTTTTTGCTTTCATGGCTCTCTTAGCCAAAAAGGTTCCCGACCCCTGCTTTAGGGGCTATCCTTCTTTTCCTGGATCCAGGTAAAAATTCTTCCAAATCTCTACTGATTTGAGAACCCTAAGAAAGGATTTTGAATGAGTGAGTAGCACATAGTTCCAACCATTTGATGAGGCCATATGCACATTAGTTCAGGAAATGAAGATTATATCAGTCTATACCTCAAACATGACCCCTACAGATTTTTTCCCATTTTCCCTCCTTACTGCAGCCACACTGATATGCAACTATAAAAACAAACTGTACAGTTAATTATATCAGTGAGGCAATATATTTTACAGTAAGGCTTTCTTTCAGTTTATTACATATTGTGGGGAAATGTGTCTCCTTTTCCTAGTCCTGGAAAGATCCAATTAAGTTTATCTTACATGATGAGAAAAGGAGGGAGGAAATCTCTCTCTAATCTTTCCACATCATTCATCATTTTATGAACCTTAACCGTTGCCATCTGTTGATATCTTTCATCTTCATATTCCTGTTCAGCCATTCAGTTTCACCAAATGCTTCGGAGAATCTCTATTTCTCAGGGTTCTTGATAGTCTCCAGTGAAACAGCTATTTCACAGTTCTGGCATGAATGCAGGTGAAGGAAAGTGAACATTTATTTCCAAAACAAATTGATAGAATTTTCTGTCTCAAAATGCAGAAGGTGGCCATTTCTTTATATAGATTTAAAGAGATGAATATTATTTGATAGCCAGGGGTGGGTTCCACTTACCTTCCCTACCACATTGCGACCCCGTCACATCATGCAAATGACCCTCTGAGCATGCGCAGAAGCCTCTGGGCATGCGCAGAGGGTTTTTTTGCCAGCCACAGCGACCAGAGAACCGGTTCGGGGGCATGGACAGCCGGCCATTGCTGCCGGTTCGGCGAGTGGGGTGGAAATTTCCGCCACCAGTATGGGCGAACCGGTCCAAACCAGCAGCAACCCACCACTGTTGATTGCATCTTTGATCATTCTGTAACATTCCCAAATGCCACCATAGGCCATGTGTATATTTGTGTGTGCATGCACACACATGCACGTGAATGTCTTACTATTCCCTTGGTTATTTTTTTTTCCAGGAGAAAGCATGTGCATGCCCACACAACACAACCTTTTGATAATTTAAGTTTTAAAGTGGATTCCAAAGGTTTTATAAAAAACTCTATTCATTAGCCACATTAAAGTCTGATGGCACAAATCAATGACAGACTTTTCCTTTAACCTTAAAATGTCATTAAATTCTAAACATGAAAAGGTTGATTAAAAACACCCTTTTTTTACTTAATTGACAACATTTCTATCTACTGTAGCATTTTGGAACTGGAGTGAAGCACATGCAAAAGTGCAGGAAAGGTCAGGCTACAACTTGAAATATTTAGTGTTTTGGGGCAGAGGCCACTATGTGTTCAGACAGATTTAATACCTGATTTTTCTACCTGTATCCTAGAACAAGCCATTATTTTTGTTTGGACTTACACTGCTTCTAGGTGAATGATTAGTCGACTGGAGTAGGTAATTTACACAATACATTACAAATCTATTCTTGCCAATGACAGCTTAGCAGTAACCTTTTGCCTTCCAGTCTTTTTCACCTTGGCTACAGAGTAGAGCATCATTTTCCTTTAGAAGCACTGCAACTCCAGCCTATCATTCCAGGCTATAAAATAAGGTAGTGGGTGAATAGATACAATAAAAGACTAATTAGCCTGATAGGCATGCAAGGGTGGAGAGAATCATTATTGGAGGAGAAAGAGTCAGAGTTCATCAGATTGATGAATCTAGTTCACGAAATATTACACTGAGGGTCTGTGAGTGTGTGCAATGTTCTATTTCCAAAGTAAAAAATTGCATATAAGTGCCTCAAAGTCTACCAGTTTTCCAACTATATTGTTAGATCATTGGGGGATAAGGGACAGTGAAGACTAGGGCAAGTGAGGGCCAAAGCAAATGATACCAGAGACATACAGGTTGTCTTGAAAATGGCTGTAATTGTCTTGAGCACTGAAATCGCAGGAACAGCCTTTTCCCTTCTGAGCCTGGCTGAGAGCTTCACTCAGCTGGGAGGAGTAGCTGTTTCTCCCTCTATTGGTATTACAGATTACAGATTAACAGAGTTGGAAGGGACCTTGTAGGTCATCTAGTCCAACCCCCTGTTCAAGCAGGAGACCCTACACCATTTCTGACAAATGGCAGTCTCTTCTTTAAAGTCTCAAGTGATGAAGATCCCACAACTTCCGAGGGCAAGCTGTTCCATCGATTGATTGTTCTCACTGTCAGAAAGTTCCTCCTTGTTTCTAGGTTGAATCTCTCCTTGATCAATTTCCATCCATTATTCCTTGTCTGTCCTTCGGGTGCTTTGGAGAATAGCTTGACTCCTTCCTCTTTGTGGCAGCCCCTCAAATATTGAAACACTGCTATCATGTCTCCCCTGGTCCTTCTCTTCGCTAGACTGTCCATGCCCAGTTCCTGCAACCGCTCTTCATATGTTTTAGACTCCAGTCCCCTGATCATCCTGGTTGCTCTCCTCTGCACTTTTTCTAGAGTCTCAGTATCTTTTTTGTAGTGTGGTGACCAAAACTGGATGCAATACTCCAGGTGTGGTCTAAGGCTTTGTAGAGAGGTATTAGTACCTCACGTCATCTAGATTGTATCCCTCTGTTAATGCAATTTAGGATTGCATTGGCTTTTTTGGCTGCCGCTGCACACTGCTGGCTCATGTTTAGCTGGTTGTCCACTAGGACTCCAAGATCCCTCTCACAGTCACTGCCACTAAGCCTGGTTTCACCCAGTTTATATGTATACTTTTGGTTTTTTTTTAATCTATATGTAGGACTTTACTTTTTTCTACATTGAATTTCATTTTGTTAGTTAGGGCCCAGCTCTCAAGTCTGTCAAGATCCATCTGGATCCTGAGCCTATCTTCTAGGGTGTTAGCTATTCCTGCCAGTTAATGTCATCTTTAAATTTGGTTAGTTCCACTTCTATTCCCTCATGTAAGTCATTTATAAAGATATAAATATGAAGAATATTGGATCTAAGACGGAGCCTTGTGGTACCCCACTGCTTACTTCTCTCCATGTGGACTTAGACCCAGTAAGGACTACTCGTTGAGTATGGTTTTCCAGCCAGTTGTGGATCCATCTGGTGGTGAAGTTGTCTATCCCACTTTTCTCTAGTTTATGAAGAAGTAGGTTATGGTCTACTTTGTCGAATGTCTTGCTGAAGTCTAAGTATATTATGTCCACAGTGTTTCTCTGGTCTACTAGTTTAGTCATGGTTTTGAAGAATGAAATGAGATTGGTTTGGCGTGATCTGTTTTTAATAAACCATGCTGGCTGCTAGTTATTACTTTATTCATTTCTAGGTGTTGACAGATCTGTTTTTTATTATCTTTTCCAGTATCTTCCCAGGTATTGATGTTAGGCTGATTGGTCTGTAGTTTCCTGGGTCGCTCCCCCCCCTTTTTGAAGATGGGAACCACATCAGCTCTTTTCCAGTCCTGTGGTAGTTTCCTGGTACTCCAGAATTTTTGAAAGATGTGGTGCAGTGGTTCTGAGATAACATCTGCCAGCTCCTTTATTACTCTGGTGTGTAATCCGTCTGGTCCTGGTGATTTGTATTTATCAAGTTCAGACAGGTGGTCTCTTACTTTTTTTTTTTTTTGCTTATTTTAACTTTTGTTTCCAGTCTGTTTTTTTGCAGTTATATTTCTGGTAGGTTAGGCTATAGTTTCTTTTTGTGTGAAGACCGATGCAAAGAATGAGTTAAGCAGCTCTGCTTTCTCTCTGTTGCCTGTTACTTCCTTGCCATCTTCTCTCTTTAGTGGACGAACTGTTTCCTTGATTATTTTCTTGTTATTTATATGTTGGAAGAAACTTTTTTTTATTATCTTTGACTTTCGTTGCAAGTCTTTGTTCATTCTGGGCCTTTGCTTTCCTTACTATCATGCATGCAGAAGAGCTTAAAGATTAAATCCCTAAATCCATGAAAGTTTTCTTCATGAACCATATCTATTTACAAAATAAGTAAATATGCTTGTTCTCTGGACAATATTCTTTGTCATATTTCTCTGCTGCCCTAGCTTCTCATCATTCAGTACAGTTAACAAAAAGGAAAAACGTCAGTGCAGTTTTAAAAAGCCCATACTGAGATGCCTATTTCCCATGAAACATATCTTTAATTTTAGCTCTGTCAAACAGCTAAAACATAGAGAAAATAGGGTGCAGCAGCAACAGATTTTCTTTCTTTAATGCTATCTATTCTCTAGTCAGTTGAAAAGCATAAAGATGGCACAGGGGAAGTTAAAAAGATTCCCTTTTATTCATAATTTTGCTGATGCCTGCAGTACATGCTGTCATTAAGCATACAAAAATTTTAATAGTTACACAGGAGGGACAGTTTTCATTGGGAGTATAAAGGAGAGAAAGATTAAGCACCCTCAAACTCTGCTGAATTAATCCTCAGGGAACAGATGCACTATATTGAAGGATAGTATTAAGATTTCAGCTTTAGAAGCTAACAGCAAATCAGGAGGGATAGGCAAACAAGGCAGGAGCAGAGTTTGGTCCATTTGGAACTTTATGAGAATGTCCCAGATGCTTTCTCAGAATGACTTTCTATTCTCAAACCAACAGCCATGAACATGTAGTTCAGTGGTTCTCAACCTTCCTAATGCCGTGGCCCTTTAATACAGTTCCTCATGTTGTGGTGACCCCCAACCATAAAATAATAAAATAATTAGGAAACTCAGGGGTGGGTTCTAACTTACCTCACTGCCGATTCGCTTCCTCCTGCACTGCGTGGACACACCTCGTGGGCGTGCGTGCGCTTTGCGTGCGCATGCACGCATGCGCAGTGCTGAATGTTTAAAAAAATTGCAAAAAAAGCCAAAAACAAGATGGCGATGCATGCGTAGTGCTGGAAATTTGGCTTTTGCTCATGCTCAGAGGTTCTCATGGTACAGATTTTTTTTTCCAGTAGTCTATTTTGCATGTGGGTGGACCCGGCTGGAGACAGATAGAGGAGCGGTGTCTCGGTTCCTAAGACCATCAGAAATATGTGTTTTCCGATGGTCTTAGGTGACCCCTGTGAAAGAGTCGTTCGACCCCCAAAGGGGTCACGACCCATAGGTTGAGAACCGCTGATGTAGTTAAGCACAAAATACATGGTTACCATGTATTCTCTCCACAAAACAGAGTAATAAAGTTAGGTAGGACAAATTCCAGATGAGTCATCCTTAGATACCTTAAGACTATGGGTATTACGTTTCCTAGCCCTGCCAAATGCAAAGTAAAGGGGAAAAAACCAGCATAATTACTAAATAGCAATTGCAAGCAGTTCACTTTACAGCAGGGGTATCAAACTCAATTTCATTGAGGGTTGATCAGGCTGCATCAGGGTTGTGTTTGACCTCAGGGGTCTGGGTGGGCATGGCCAGAATGGGAGTGGCCAGCTCGACATCACTTGTGTCGGGTCACCTGTGGTGGCCCAGGCTGGGGGGGATCCATTGTCTCCAGTGGAAGAAGGCAAGACCAGGGACAGCTCTGTTTTTGGACTTCGTTTTCAACTGTGATGGCTTCCTGTAGCCCTGTGCTGGCAGAGGCGCCACGGGCCGGTCCTTCGCTGTTTCCAGGGCTTCTTCACTGGCAGAGGCAATGCGGCCAGTCCTTTGCTGTTTCCAGGGTGGCCCTATGGGCCAGATCTAGGCACCCTGCAGGCCACATCTGGCCTGTGGGCCTTGAGTTTGACACCCCTGCTTTACAGCAATTGATTGACCATGGATGGTTAATTCTAATACTAATAGGATTATAATGTATAATCTTTCATAAGTCAACCTAAGGTAATCATTTCTTAGAACCTTTCTGTTGATACATACATACATAGTAAAAGCAGAGAGGATTGCAGGCACAACCAACCTACTGGGGTACTCCTTGCCATCCACTTCTTGTCACATTCAAGACAAACCTGATAAATATAGGGTAGATTGCAAAACTCAGGTGACTGCAAACATATCATATCATATCATTTTTAAATCCGAGGCATGGTAACCCTGTACAGGACACCATTGGAACTATAATCAAAGAGTGGGGTGGAAAGGAGGATGGAATAGTGAGGAAACAGACTCCTCCAATGCTGCTATTACTACCTTCTTCTTTACTGCCAATCCTAAACCAGTCATTACTGGAGCAACATCATATGGTAGAGGTGAAGAGCTTTTGGAGGTTGTGCTTGTGGTTGTTGCTGCTCTTTTCTCTACATCTCCTCTTCTCTTCCTTCCAGCTTCTGCAGGAATATGGGAAAGAAAATAGGTATGCCATAGCTATGCTGTAAATGCACTTACAATGATTAGGTGGCAGTACAAAGGTACAACTTGCTGCCATGTTATGGTTGCCTTAAATTTTGCAGCCCAAATGTGACAATTCTACTTTTCTTTTTCTCCTGACAGCTCAGAATTTCCAGAAGCTGGGAATGTGCTTATTGTTGGAATTTATTGGGAAACCCAGGGCATTCTACATATGCACTTGAATCAGCGGTGGGTTGCTCCTGGTTCGGCCCTGTTCCGTGAACCGCTAGCTGCGGCGGGAGGCTCTGCCCATCCACCCACGAACCGGTACCAATGGGTTTTAGAACCCACTACTGACTTGAATCTATCTATCAGAGATGCCCTGGGCAAGCACTCTCTTTTCCTTTGTTTCTCTAAAAACTATTTATTCCCCCTCCCCCAGATCAGATTTTAAAAATATTTGCTTCTGTTTATAAAGGATAGTTTAATGAATGATACAAATTTGGCTAAAAAATGAGAATTTTGACATCGGTTTTTAAATTTCTTCCCATTAGAAGGGACAATTTTTGCAATGTGGTGGTGAGAATATTTTCACAGCTAGTTCTAATACAATTTAAAGTTTTTTATAAAGAATTTCTTTTGCAAGCCTTTCAGAAACTTCCAAAATGAGTGTGAATGTTGCTTTATAAATGTTAACTGAAATCCATAGCCATAAATTTATTCAGGAAAGGCTATCCCAGTCTCCTGTAATAATTGCTATAGAGTTAGGCACCTTTGGAATTTTCCAAGTTTATAGGTAAATCAATTGCGTAGACAATATCTCCAATTTCTTCAACACATTCTGAAGGGCACTATTCTTCTTTGCAATCCCAGTAATACTGCTTCTAACTGAAGATATATATGGAGCTATTAAAATATAAAGCAATGCAGATGCCTCAGAGTATTCAGAAAACCTCATGTGGTACCTGTCTACAATTACTTTTTTCCCCTAATAAATTTTATTTGTTTTTGGTCTTTCAACATCTCATGTTGTGAGCATTTGCTTTCTGAGTTTCATACATCCATACAATATTCTTAACAATATTGTTTGTTTTTAAAATAATTACAATCCATTATCATTTCATTTTCAATACATCTCTCAGATTTTTTCCTCTTAATATCTGTCTTTAGTCTTTCCCCCCCTCTTATTTTATCCGTATTTTAATTCCAGCAAACAAAGATGTGGTCATTTCCCAACTTATATATTTCTAATATTAGCATATTTTACTTCATTTATTTCCTAAACATTAATCAAAAATCAACTTATAATTTCTTTATCCTCTTTTCCACATCATTACTTTTCCCTTACAAAATATATTTCAAAATTACTGTACATATTTCAATCTTTATATTTTCTTCTATTTTTCAATCTTCATCTTTTCTTATGTTATTTTATAACTTCATTTCTACATGTTATTCATACATAGATTTTATCCTTATTACAATGAACATTTTTTCATATTTATGTAATACTTCTTTCTACATGCTTCTTCTATCATCAAACTTATATTCAAAAAGATTACTTTTCTTTTTTTCATTTAAAACATATTTTAAAATTACATATTTCACTCTTCATCTTTTATATTATCAAACTTATTCAAAAATATATTGCACATTTCAATCTTTATATTTTCTTCTATTTTTCAATCTTCATCTTTTCTTACATTATTTTATAACTTCATTTCTACATGTTATTCATACATATATTTTATCCTTATTACAATAAACAGTTTATCCATACTTATGTCATACTAGTAAATTGATTAAACATACACATTAACACTAATTTTTATCTCTTATATCCCAACACATATAACTTCATTTCTACATGTTTCTTCTATCATCAAACTTATATTCAAAAATATTTCTTTTATTTTTTCCATATAAAACATATTTAAAAGTTACATATTTTCATTCTTCATCTTTTCTATTATCAAACTTATTCAAAAATATATTGCATATTTCAATCTTTATATTTTCTTCTATTTTTCAATCTTTATCTTTTTTATATTATTTTATAACTTCATATCTAGATGTTATTCATACATATATATTATCCTTATTACAATGAACATTTTTTTCATACTTATGTAATACTCCTTTCTACATGTTTCTTCTATCATCAAACTTATATTCAAAAATATTAATTTTCTTTCTTTTTTCATATAAAACATATTTAAAAGTTACATATTTTCAATCTTCATATATTCTATTATCAGGCTTATATTCAACAATATTACTACTAATTTACACCTTTTTCTTTTATCCCTTCTCTTTTACCCTGCTCCAAAGTTTTAATCCTCTTTTCTTTTTCTTTTTTGGTTGCCTCCCCCATATTTCTTTTAACTCTCTCTTTTCTGTCTTTAACTCCTTTTTTTGCTATAGTCTCTATCTTTCTCTCTTCTCTTTTTCCCTTTTTGTTGTCTGATATTGCTTTCATTTTTTCTAGTTTTTTTCTTTCTTTCCCCTTCTAGCTTTCTTTTCCTTCCTTATTTTTCCCATACCAGAGATCTTCCCCTTCTGCTTTGCTACCTTTTTCACCCTCTGTATTTCAATCATCCCTTTGTTGTATTTTCTTTCTTGTTGCTTGTTTCTTGGCTCCTCTGTTTTTTCACTCTTCCAGAGTTCTCCATCTTTTCCTCACTTGTCTGAACTGCATTTGTTATTTTTTGCATTATATTTTCCAGTTTTAGTTCTATATGATCCATAACTTGAAATATTTCTTTCATTCCCACACACTGCTTGTTTACAATAGTCTTAGTATCTGGGGTATGCTTTCCACATCTTTATTTCCATGTGGTATCATTTTTGCAACAAAGTTTAATCTATGTTATTTATCCAACAAAAAGAAAAATTCCGAGAGTTACACCCTCTTCCCCACCAAAAAATGGTGCTCCATTTGGTGCTTCAAATCAGAAATTCCTCTTCATTATTCTGTGCTCTCAGTTCGTTGTTTTATATTTATAAATCCAGTATATATAATAGTCAATTTATATTAAGTCAAAGACAGCTTCCAGTTCAAGTATCAAAGTTTTTTCTTTAAAATAGAGTATCATTCCAAAACCATATCTTCTTTTAAAGTTTCCAAGAAAACCTTTTTGTTTTCCTCCTAGTTCCCAAACATGTTTCCCCCCACAATTTTAGCATGCTTGACCCACCACTAATCTTTAGCTTCCTTATTTCTACCCCTCATTTTTGGGGGGTTGTTTTGAAAAGCAAACAGTCCTTTTTATCCCAGATTGCAAATCACTCACTTTTCCTCCTGCTCAGTCTTGTTCATTCTGGTTCTCCTTCAGCTTCGTGGCAGCCATGTTTGCTGCTGCAGCTCCGCACCATCGACTAGGGGTTTGCCAGCTCGGGGAGGGGAGATGCGGCTCCCCTCTACCCTCCTGGTGGTCCCCCTTCACTTTGCCCCCTCTACGGGGGAGGCGGCTTAGGTCCGAATTCGGACCCTCAGGCATGGAATGTTCGGAGCTGGCTGCGGAGGTCGCAGTCCCAGCTTCCGATCTCGCTGAAGGAGGAACCGGAAGTCTACCCTGTCTACAATTATTTAAAGCAGCTAAATCTTTTCCTGAAACCACATGCACCACAGTGTCAGCTATAGCATGATGTTGGAAAAAGACACATTTGCTGCCAATTTGTTCAGATGCTTCTGCATGCTCCAATACATCTTTTTGTCTTCAAATCCAAAGTGCATAACCTTATTTTTGTACATATGTGTGTTTTGCCTGATGATTTCCATTTGGGCTTTTTCACAGCAGCTACACTGGGTTCATGTTTTTTTTTAACTAAGCTACTTCAATCCCAAAATATCTGTCAGTCACTGATAGCTTAAATTCACTTAACATCATCATGTATGTGAAGTTACTGTGTGCATATAAATAGGTGTTATTTTATAAAACTGCTAGCTTAAAATGCATTTCCCCATTGCTCTACTTTGGAAAGATGCTTTAGATCTCTATAATACCAAAAAAGACTTTTGAAGCCAGTATATGGAGTATCACACTTCTCTTCTTTGCAATACAAGTGTAAGCCCCATAAGGTCAGATTCAAGCCTTTAAGGTATTCATCAACAATCCCACTACCATTATAGAACAGATCTATAAATGTGTGAAACAGTAACAGCCTGGTTGTCAAAATCTTTGCACAAACAGTGTGGTCTTTTAGGCAAATGAATGAATAGATTGTTACAGCAATAGCATGTTAGAAACTTTTAACATTTTTTGCAGGTAAGGTAATCTACTGAATTCTAGTAGATTTTATCCCCTCTGCTTACCATTAAATAGCTAAATTGGAAACAGCAATTTATATTGCTGTATGTTTAGTTGCAGAAAAGTTTGTGCCTATGTGCATACTTAAGTTATTTATTTTCCCCTTAAATATTCCTTTAAATTTTTTTGTATAAAACCTATAATTATGTATTTCTCTTTCCTTCCTACATATTCGATTGTTTGAGACCCATCAGGAGTACAGTAATCTGCAGGGTATACTCAGAAAGTTAAATGGAAGTGGAAAAGTCAAGTTGCACTTGTGATACATTTAAAAACTAGGCAAAGTTTCTATTGTACTTTCATGACTGCCACCTTGACTTATTTTTATCATGCTTTGACAGTCCTGAAATGGTGACAAAAGGAGTTGGAAAAAGCATATTTGGTTATTTCATTTATATTTTATTTTGACGATGAAAGCATTCTGTTTTCCTAGAATTTGAATGTCAAGGAAAAATGCAAGGTGAAAACCTAAACTATATACAGGTAAGTTGTTCTCTGACTATCTAGTTAATAAACATTTAATTATTTTTACTGCTTGTTGTATAAATCCATAGCCTTGTGATAGTTACATATTATTTTGGGTTATTTTGGTTGTTCCTAATGAAATTATCACCCAGCTATGGATTTATTTTGCCATATGTCAATATAGTAAAGACTGGTTTCCTTAGGGAAAAATAATCACTATAGGCTATATGGAATTGAGATAAATTAATTGTATGTTGTCTGTTTATCTAGGTCAGTGATGGCGAACCTTTTTTTCCTCAGGTGCCAAAAGCACGTGCGTGCACGTTATTGCACACGTGTGAGTGCCCACACCCATAATTCAATGTCTGGGGAGGGCGAAAATGGCTTCCCCCGCCCCCCGGAGGCCCTCTGGAGGCTGGAAATGGCCTGTTTCCTGACTTCCGGTGGGCCCAGTAGGCCCATTTTTCACCCTCCCCAGGCTCCAGAGGCTTCCCTAGAGCCTAGGGAGAGCAAAAATGCCCTCCTCCGCCTCCCTGGAGGCCCCCCAGAAGCTGAAAACACCCTCCCAGAGCCTCCCCGTGAGCCAAAAATCAGCTGGCCGGTGCACACATGTGCGCTGGAACTAAGGTAGGGCAACCGCTCACGTGCCGGCAGATATGGTTCCACGTGCCACCTGTGGCACGCGTGCCATAGGTTCGCCATCACTGATCTAGGTAAATGAAGCTCTTTCTTTGCTATTTAATAAGACTTAGATATTACATTAGCTCAAGCAGGTTTTCCATCAAAATTGTTCTTGCCCAACTGATTTTTTTTTTCTAGAAAGTTGTGCAGCCCTACAGATTATTCACAGTACTGCTAAGTATTTGGACCAAAGTAACTGTGTAATCCCTGGGATTTCCCAAACAAACTAAATTACTCTTACAGGGAGCCTAAATTTAGGCACCGTGTGTGTGTGTGTGTGTTTCTGAGAATATTGACTTGTGAATTTACCTGTTTACTAAAGTCATTAATAGAAAAAACTTTGGTTAGGCTATCTACTTAATTTGCTATACAAACTCAGTTAGACTAGGGTGCAAACCAACATCCTACATTGGAGAAATGATTTCTGCAATTTTATATTTATGTGTTGGACTAGATGTCAATTCCTATAATTCCAATAGAACAGACAGTTGGCTAATCTGTTGAGAATTAGGAAAATTGAAATCTAACACATCTGCCTAAAATCCAGTTTACAGAGGGCTCCATAAATTTACTAGAAATGGTCTGGTTCTTAAAGGACTTCCTCTTGCCTACTCTTAATATACAGTTTTAATGTAGGATTTCACATTTTAATTCAAAAGTAGGAAACCTATGACTACCACCAGTCCCAATTTCTTTTTTACTACACAAAAGCTGTAGCACAACTCTAAAATAAAATCTCTTTCAAACTGAACATACCGGTAGCTGTTATGAATATGTTCATTAGTTTTCTTGGCATAGAAACAATTTTACTGTTGGCATCTGCTTTTTTAATTTAATATAAAATATGAAATTTCTTGATTTAGATTATAGGCTTGGTATTCCTTGAAGATTTCTATTCAAGTACTGAACAGACCTAGTCCTGCTTAACTTTCTAAATTGGATAAGGTGAATCCAGTACAGACAATAGTATGAAGCAACAACACAGTACAGCAATGTCAAAAACAATTTTTGTACCAGCCAAAACTCTATCCCACTAGTAACTCAATATAAAAACAAAATTCTGTCAACAAACTCTCCCTCATACGAAAAGCAGGAAGTCATGATCCAACCCACATGACTAAGGCAGTCCCATCAATTTTGCACCCAGCCTCCTGCAGTGCTGTGCCCTTCTCCCCGTGAATTCTTGCCCCTTCTTCTAGGACTCCAGAAGTAAACATCATTTATATCCACTCATTACATGTATGCACTTTACAACTTTAAATCCATCGTAGTTTGTGTGCCTTTCCAAGCTGCTTCAGCATTTTCTGAAAATTGCAACTATGTCAATATACCCATAAATCCCCCAGAAAAAGTGACAACCATATGTTTTCTGAATGTGTCTTCTTCTTATTTGGATTTGACTGGGAAATAATTGGGAGCAAACACTGGAGCACATTCTTTGCAGCAATTAAAAACTGCCCTCAAATATGAATTGTTTATGAACTCTTATGAAGACTTCATCATAGAAGCTGCAAAGCACATGATACATTGGTCAAGATCAGTGGTGGGTTCCTACCAGTGCGGTCCACTCTATAGCACCGGTAGCGGCCCGCTGGTGATGTCACAGTACCGGTGCGGTTGGTTGCCTGGGCGCTGCCATTTTTTAAAAAAAAATTATTATTATTTTTAAAATTTTCTTCTGCACATGCCCAGAAGCTGAGCTTCCGGCACTGTGCATGTGCTGCCTTCCTACCCCACAGTCAGTCCAAGCAGGGGAGGATGGCTGAGGGAGCACATCCCCTTCTCCAGCCGCTGCCAAGCTCCTGAGGCCCATGCCCACCCGGTCACATGACTGGCAAGCCACACGCACAAAATAAGCCACGCCCACAGAGTGGTAGCAAAAAAATTAGGAACCTGCCCCTGGTCAAGATATAATAAAATAACAGAGTTGGAAGGAACCTTGGAGGTCTTGTACTCCAAACCCTTGCTCAAGCATGAGACTTTATACCATTTCAGACAAATGGCTGGCCAATCTCTTCTTAAAAAGCCTCCAGTGATAGAGTATCCACAACTTCTGAAGGCAAGCTGTTCCACTGATTAATTGTTCTCACTGTCAGGAAACCTCTCCTTAGTTCTAGGCTGGTTCTCTGCTTGATTAATTTCCATCCATTGTTTCTTGTCCTGCCTTCAGGTGTTTGGAGAATGGGTTGACCCCCTCTTCTTTGTGGCAGTCCTTCAAATTTTGGAACACTGCTATCATATCTCCCCTAGTCCTTCTTTTCACTAGACTAAACATACCTAAATCCTACAACCATTCTTCATACGTTTTAGCTTTCATTCCACTAATTTTCCTGTAAGGAATAAAAATATCAATAAAGTATGCATGGCTATTAATTTCCTTGTGAGAATCAATGGAATCAATTGTACATCTTTATGTAAATACAAATCTCTGCTGTTCAGTAAATGTCATTTAAAGCCATCAGACATGTTAACTGTGAACATTGCAAAATGTATAGCAAAACCCTTTAACTATTTAATTCAAAAGAACTTCAACTATTAGCCAAGCAAGGATAACATATCATTAATGAATGCTAAACTTTTCATAATAATTCAGCATATTTAGGCCATGAATGCTAATAATCAAAGTACTTGCTGAGATCTAAAAATAAAAATATTTGAACACCTTACTGAGACTCTTGTACTTCCTGTCCAAATGTCTGGGGATAATCCTTCTGAGCTCTTTTGGTTTTGTTTGTTTGTTTGTTTGGCCTTGATTTTTACTCTTGGTGAAAATTCCCAATATGTGTCAGAGATTGCCCCAAGGCTACTGCAATAAGAACTTGCCCTCGTTATGGGAAGCTAAAATTCAGCTTGAGTAGACAAAGTACTTTATTGCAGATACAAGGGACTGTATTATGATCATTACCAGCTATTAGAATGGCTAAAAATCTGATGGTGCCAGGTTTTTTTTTACTTGCCTTTTTTGCTGTAAGGGACTGCTTGCAGCCTGCTTCTTAGCCTAGTTTATGAAACAGTCCTGTCTGATACCAAGTTCCTCATCTCCCAGTCTGCCAGGTCCAGCCTCATACTTTGTGAGGTAGATATGGACCTTAACAAATGAGTGGTGAGGTATATGGTATAGAGCAGTGGTTCTTAACCTTCCTAATGCTGCGACCCGTGCCCCGCCCCCACCCCCCACTGTGACCACCCCTGCCGCTGTGCCCGCCGCCGCCACCCCTGCCCTGCCCCCGCCATTTGGGTTCTTTTACCCTCTGCGCATGCGCAAAGTGTTCTGCGCATGCAGAGAGGGTAAAAGAACCCAAATGGTTGCATCCAGGCGAAGTCTCCCGACCCCTGTGAAAGGGTCGTTCAACCCCCAAAGGGGTCACGACCCCCAGGTTGAGAACCACTGGTATAGAGTATTAGGTACTCTGGCACCATCAACTCTGTCAAAAAGGAGAATACATTACAATGTTTATTTTATTTCATTTCACTACTTCTCTTTGGAATCTGGAATTCTATCTAAATGGCAAGAAATTTACATTCGTTGTATTGTTTCCCCAGTGACACATTTCAGAGAGATTGATGGCCCATTTTGATATGCAATTAGAAATGGATGACATGCTATAAACTCCCCATTATTTTCACTGAAGCCCCATTCTCCTGCTGGTGACTCTGTTTTTCCTTATTTAAATACCATGAATTTTTTCAGGCATTCTGCTCTTCCTCTAAAGGATCAGCCCTGCCAAGTTTCAGACAGATTGGACAAATGGTCTCCATTTTATAGGCAATTAAGAATGGGATCCCAGACACAGCAGTATAATTGCTAGAGGTATTTTTTAAAATACACTGGAAAATAACGTTTCAAAGAGGAGATAGGCTAACTAGACATCCCTTGGAAAAAATATTTGTCTTGCCACTGTAATTGCAAGATTAGAATTAGGATGATTTTGGAAAGAGGAGAACCAAAATCTTCTCAGATCATTGGAAGCCATTTCAGATGTTTTTGTTTTTTAAATTTGTTTGTTCACTCAAGATCAGAGTGAAGCATATCTTTTCAGTTTTATTGTACATCTAGATCAGGGGTCCCCAAACTTGGCAACTTTAAGACTTGTGGACTTCAACTCCCAGAATTCTCCAGCCAGCTACGCAGGAGAATTCTGGGAGTTGAAGTCCACAAGTCTTAAAGTTGCTAAGTTTGAAGATCTCTGAATTCTAGATGATGTCAAATTGGGGGATTTTGTTCAATATTAGGAAGTGGCAAATGGTAATGATATGATCCACTGACATTCATATAATTTTCTCACATAGTCACCCATCAATCCATTCAGCTCCAATTTCCATACTGATGTGTTTTATAAACAACAGCAAAAGCCTCTGTACAAAAATTAGCATTTCTAAATTCCTTTCATTTTCAAAGTCAAGCTTATAAATATCCATTGTAAAATACAATTCAATACATTTTGAACAGAGAATAACAAAAAGTACAAAATCATATGAGTAATTAAATTCCAATCAATATATTTCACAATTAACATGTAATATACAGCTGTAGACTACAAAGCTCACCAAAAACTGCATCTTTCAACTTGCAGAAGTCACTTAGGCCACACAGGAGAATGAACAACCTTTTTTGTGGTTGCTAACCAGGAAATAAAAACCAACGTTCATCCTTATGAATAGTCTCCTATTTCATCTCACTTTGATCCCTTCCTGATGATTTTTGGATGTATATTAATAACAATGTAATTCTCTCTATAGAGACAGAAGCATCTGTGTCAGTGAGAGTGTTAAAGGTAATTTCATATCCCAATTCAAGGTGATTGTTTAGACTAACATATTATTGCAAATACATTTTCTATAAAGCACTCCTGTGTGTACTTGTTCAGCAACAAATTCACTAATGTCAGTTATATATACTCCCAGATACCTCTGTATTGCATTACAGCCTTAATTACTGAACTTGAAATCCATCTGATGCATTTTTTCCTCCATTTTCTGATTCTGAGTTTATTGGATGGCTTTGCCAGATATCCTGCTTAAATTTCCTGCTGTAAAAATAGCTGTGGTATTAACCCATCCTTTTTTAAAAAATAGCATTACAACAAATACATACAGAGAAGCTGTACTAAAGGTTAGGCCCTATAAGCCAATCACAATAATTTTATTAATTCTCTGCAAAAATATTACTGTCCATAGGCAAAGTCATGCATTAAACAAATAGGGAAGGGTTTAGAAAATGTCAACCAATTCAAACATTTAATGCAATTTACATAATAAAATGTTTATGGGGCTGGACTTTGCCTATGTGACTTTCATTTGGTACACCCTATATACATACATACATACTTACAGTACATATATGCACAAATACAATGCTCGTGCACACACACACACACACACACACACACAAAGACCTTGAAAATCTTTGTCACATAAACAAAGATTGGGGGAGCTGATAGTGTTTCTCATGAAATCCACAGTTCTTACTTGCCAACTACAGGAAATGTAATTAGATTTTCATTAGCCACTTTCCCTCTAAACAAACAAGTTCTACTGTCCTGGAATTAAAATTTCTCTTATCAGCTTTGCCAGAAAACATAACTTTGGCAAATGAAATATTGGTTTTTTAAATGACATACATTTTTAAATAAATATAAGATATAATAGTGTTTGTCTAATAATTCCAATAAAATTTATGTCACTTGCCTACCTGCATGAATTTAAATTGGATCTTAACTGGTGAATTGACTTTGGTTGTCTGACTGTCATTGATTTTTAGAGATATTAGTAGAGAATTTTCATGCTATGGAGTAGAGAGGTGCTTAGGAAAGATGGTGAGTGCTGAGACTAATGAGTTAGGGCAGGGGTGGGCGAACTACAGCTCTTTGAGGACCTGTGGACTTCAACTCCCAGAATTCCTGAGCCAGCCATGCATGCATGGCTGGCTCAGGAATTTTGGGAGTTGAAGTCCACAGGTCCTCAAAGAGCTGTAGTTTGCCTACCCCTGAGTTAGGGTATGGTTCTTTGGAAGGGAGTGGCATGCAGTAACAGTAGAAGCAGAAAGAGGAAGAAGTTGAAATGAAAAGAAACTGGAGGTGCCATACAGAGATTGAGGGAAAGTGAAGAGAATATCTACAGGAAAAGATATTCCAGCAGGAATGTTATGGAAGACATTAGAAGTAGAAGAAAATTGGAAGATGAGAGATAAACACAAGTTGGACGGTGACAGAGAAGATGGATTACAGATGGTTAGATGGGGAACAAGGTTGGAAGTAAAAGGAATGATGATGGAGGAGGAAATGGCTGATAAACGGCCATTTTTTAACCAATACAATGCCCTTGTTGAGAGTCAGAGAACCATGTCATGCAGAGGATTGATATGACTAAGATCAAAAGAAAAAAAGAGGTAACTTCAGACTCTGCCTGCTTAGAAACCACCATTAGGGAAAGGGAGAGAAGGAGTATTTTCGGGCATAAGTGAACAGTCTTTCATGTGAGAAGAAAATAAATCTTGGAACCACAGCTTCCTGAAGGAAAAAAAAGAGGCAATACAGCAGGAGGTTCAGGACTCCAAGGAAGGTGAGAGAATTGAGAATGGAGGGTGAAAGAAGCCGGAGATGGAGGTGAACTAGAGGCTGGACCAAACCCAGTCTCCTGGAATATCTCTAGGTAGACTATGGTTGAAACCCAAGATTCTCAGAACCTTGATTGGGTGGGAGCAAGGAAAACTGATTGGGGAGCTAGAAACAATAGAGAAAATTATTGTATTGATGTGCAAAAGGAGATCCAATGGGAGGCAGAGACTGAGCTGTTGCTGGGCACTGAGGAAATCTAGGTCTCATTCATCTAATTCCCTAGGCTTAGCCCAAGATCTTCGATAATGTATTGCCATTGGTTTCAAGTTGGCAGATGTGCAGATAATAATATGTGTCATTAAGCCCTGGCTGCATGAAAATAGAGTGCCTCTGTCTGAAATTTGGCCAGCTATGTTTTGAATTTTTTAAAAATCTTCCTCCCTCCCCTCCTTAAAGGCTGACCTTTAAAAGATTGAGAAAAAAATACTTCAGTTCATATTTGAATGTGAACTTAGCACAATTAACATTTCCTGAACCAGATTACACATCTGCAACTTTCTGAATTTGAGGATTCATAACTCAGAACAGTCCTGCTTATATCAGTACAGCATGTTACATTAGAGACAATAACTGTAGAAAAATAATATATAACAAAAATGGGTATAATGATGTGTCAGGATTCTCCCAGATTGATATTGAAAATGGAACACTTTCAAGGAGGGATTCAAGGACACAAGTTGATAAGATATAGTTTTGATTGATTATGTGCCATCAAGTTCTTCTCGACTCCTATTGACCACTGCTACATGAGCCACACTGGCTCCCAATAAGCTTCTCAGTGCAATTCAAGATGCTGGTCACTTTTAAAACCCAACATGATATGAGACCAGGTTACTTGTTGGACTGTATCTCTCCAGTGGATTCTGCCTGCCCCATCAGATTTAGGAATGCTCTGGTACTCTCAGTTAAACAGTGTTGCCTGGTGAGCCACAAGTGTTCCTTCTCAGTCATAATGCATGCCTTCACTTTCAAGATCCAAGCAATCCCATCTCTATTGGCCTTTTGGAAGACTGTGAAGACCTGGCTCTTTCTCCAGGCATTGAGGCTGAAAACTTAGTGATGGCTGCTCTGGCATAAGTGCATAAGATTGGTTGGTTTAAATAAAAAAAAATAGAAATTAGAAAAGGAGGTTAAAATGATATATACTGAAGGTTAATATATAAATGAATGGCTGTATTTTTGTTGCTTATTGAAGGTATCTATGTTGTTATATATGTATTTTGATGTTTAAGGTGGAGAAAAAATAAAAACCTTTTGCAAAAAACAAAAAAAATATTGGTTGGTTTAAATAAAAAAAGATTTTTTTTTTGCCTACTTTTTTTTTAATCACCCTGAGTTTTCTTCAGGAAATGGAAGGGGTATAATTTGGATGGATGGATGGAAAGACAGACACACAGACAAAAAATTCATTTTTTTTTTTTTTGGTCAGCTGCATGGTTCTTTTCGTATGACATGCTGAGGAAACTCTCAAGTCTAAAGATATGAAACAGCTATGGATTCAACATTCTGACCTAAAACAAAGAGCAAGTCTAATAAAAAAAAACCTTGAATTATCTAGCTGTGCTAACTGAATTTCCATTAATGAGTCCCCTTTAACTGTTTCTTGAATTAGCCTTCTAGTGCAATGGCTTTGATTCACTAGGGGAATCTGAGGGGAATAGAACAACCTGTTTCTGGCCCATGGCAGTTTCTCATAAGCTTGTTTGCATAATTGTTTATTCTGTCCCCCATTATTAATTTGCATTTAAAGAAATAAATGTTCATGAAAATTCATACAAATCTGCATATTTGAATAGTGTAAATGCTTTTTTTCAAAGAAAATACACGTTTACATTTATATTTTATCCTAAAATGTACATCATAAGTAGTTTTTTGACCTAACGAGTGTAATACATACTTGAAAAAGTGTGAAATCTAAAAGATAATTGTGTTCTGACCTGTATATGAGTCAGAAAAGTACAAATCAGATCAGTTCGTTACTGCATTAGGAAATCATTCTTATGCTGCACTACAACTTCATTTCTTGTTTTTGTTGCTGTTTAGGCACTTAACCTCTAACTTATGATGCATTTTAGTTCATGTTATCAATTTATGGACTCTTCAAAGAGCTTGTGGTTTGCCTTAGTTCACAATACAAATACTTATGTACCACCTGTACAAGAATAATATTCTAAAAACAATACATTTTATGTTTTCAAATCTTGCTCAAGGGCAGCTGTTCATTTGGGAATCAAGTTTACCTGCTTTGGATGCATAAAGAGAACATTTCCATTATCTAAACTCCCCAAATACCTTAGCTGGTGGGAACAGCTGATTTAATTTTACAGAAAATAATCAGGGTTCAGGTGGACTAGTATTTAGTTGGGAAATCACCAGAGAATACCAGGGATATAGTCTAGCAAGTTGAAAAACATGTCAGAAGAAGCAGTGTCAAACAAGTTCTCCTCAGCTACAAAAAAACCAACATGGACCTGCTGAGTACAATGAAGAATGATGGCAATTATTGTAAAATATTTTGTTGGAAAGTAAAAGATAAATGATAAAGATAGAGAGACAGAGAGACAGAGAGACAGAGACAGAGAGACAGACAGATATCATCTGTTATTTTTTTTAATTTTCCGTATCTGGTCATTTGTATTGCAGTTTGAGGATGCAACATCTTAAGCCTAATATCTCAACTAAGTAACAGAATAACAGAATAACAGAGTTGGAAGGGACCTTGGAGGTCTTCTAGTCCAACCCCCTGCTTAGGCAGGAAACCCTGTTGAACTCACTTGGTGGTCACAGAATACTTTGTATTCCAATGGATTCTTAAATATACTGTATCTATCTTTAAATATGAGGGCTGAAATCTTGGCTATTCCACCCCACCAACCTTATAAATGAAAAAAAAGGATGTACTGTAGCATGGATTTATTATATACAGGTAGTCCTCGACTTACCACTATTCATTTAGTGAGCGTTCAAAATTATAATGTTACAAAAGAAAATGATTTACAACCAATCCTTGCACTTAACAGCCATTTCAGCATCTCCACAGTCATGTAATCTAAATTTGAGTGATTGGCAACTGACATGTATTTACTATGGTTGCAGCATCCTGGGGTCATGTGATCACCATTTGCAACCTTCTCGGCCATCTTCTGACAAAGTCAATGAGGAATCCGGATTCACTTAAAGACCATATGATTCACTTAACAATGGAATGATTTGCTCAATAATCATGGCACGAAAGATATAAAATTAGGTGTTACTTAACAACCCCCTCTCTTAGCAGTGGAAATGCTGGTCCCAATTGTGATTGTAAATTGAGGTCTACCTGTATTGCGCTAAGCCATGTTTTGTTAAATCATAAACCAAACAGAGCAGCATAAACCAAGCATGTTAAACATGCATTTACCAGTCCTTGAAAGCGATCAGAAAATAAAAAAAATTGAAGGAAGAATTTTACCTACTCCACTGTAAACCATGAACCAAGTATATTCATATATGACAGGGGCTATTAGTTCAGTTCACCTTAGGTGATGAATGGATCATGCTCTGTTTCAGAGGGATTGTGTTTCCCTGCTATGTGGGCTCTCCATGTGTGCCAACGGCAGGTTACATATTGGTTCTCTGAGGAACTCCACAAGAGAAAGTGCTGTATGGAGTGGTGTTCAGGGGAGATGAAAAACAAACATATTTGAACTTGATAAGAACATTTGGGATTCTTTGCCAATAAGTTCAGACAGGGCAAAATCACAAAATTGTGTCTTACTTATTTTGGCCATGTCATGTGGGGGAGTTCATTGGAGAAAGCAATTATGCTTGGAAAAGTTAGCGGTAAAAGGAAACCAGGCACCCAAAGAACATGTTGGCTTGACACCATCAAAACTGGAGTGTGGCCAGCGCGGTGGTGAGATGACGTGTTCTTCGGGGGCTCCCAAAGAAACATGGAATCCCCAGCTGATTCTTCATTGACCTAAACTGTCCTGGAGGGACTGTCAATAAAGAGACATGAGCCGACGCGAATAGGGAAAAGGCAATTTCCCTGGAGGATCAGCGGAAGCCTCTGAAACCAGCAGCTGAGGAAAGTGGCCATTGTGAGCCACTGAGAAGCTAGGGCGGTCACATCGAAAGAAGCAGGAAGAAGAAAATGTGGATTGTCCGGGTGTGAAGATTGCTTTGATCCAAGTACTGTGCAGGAATGGCGAGTGAACAAGGTGCTGACACCGGGTGAGTGATTGGCCAATTTACAGATAAAAAGAAACTTTAAAATGAGACTGTAAAAGACCCCAGAGCAGAAATTAGCAGCTAATTGGCAACGGGAAGTATTATAGAGGAAGGGAAAAAACAAAAACAAAAAACAAAAACAAACAGAGATTATAACACTTAAAGCCCAAAAGGATTGTGATTGTTACAATTGGATTTGGTGAAAGTAAAGAGAATAATTAAAAAGAGAATAAAGAGTAAGAAGAAAACATTTTATACCTGGATTTAAAGTATTTTGGAAAGTTTTAACAGAAAGCCGATCTACGTGTATGGGGAATTTAAGGATGACATCTACTGGTGGAAAGAGAGCGCTATAATAACTTGGTGGAAGACAAATGGAAAAAGGAAAAAATTGTGTGTAGCTGTGGATTGACCTTGCTTACAGAAAGATATCCTGGAAACTGTGAGAACTTTTAATGAGTGTTTGTTTTGAGCTACAGAATTTGGTCTCGATTTCAGTGTCAGTGGAAGATAATAAAGCTTCGACTTGGAAAGGAGTAGAATAAAACTGGACATTTGGATACTAGGAAATGAAAATATAAAGAGATTATATGGACATTAAGTTTGAATCAAGAGAGTTATAATTATAAAACCCTAAAGATAGTAAGATTGATAAAATGGAATTGTGGATATATGAAAAAATGATGGAGATCTCAAAAACTATATATGAACTTTTAAAACTTTTAAAAGGTGATGAGAAACTAGAAGTGATGTTGGATGACATAAAACATATAGAAAATACAGCATTGGCGGAGCAAGAAAATAACATAGGACGACAAAGAATTAAAAGCAAAAAACAGATAAATGATTTCACTGGGATTTACAGTGGCACGGAAAGAGCAGATAGGGGAAAATACTCATTGCAAAAAATCAATTAAGAAGTAAAGGGTGTAATAGTGGGAAGATTCTAGGAAAAAGTTGTAGGAAATTTAATTAAATAATACACTTAAAAGGTAGAAAAAATTTAAGAAAAAAAGAAAGTATAGATATAGAAATAAAAGAAAGAAAGAAAGAAAAAGAAGAAGCTAAGAGAAGGGGGGAAAGGAGAAAGTTAATGAGAGATTGAATTTTTGAGAGGCCAAAAGAGAATGGTTGAAGGGGTACTTTAGTAGACTGAATTGTATTAATGTGATTAATTGTGTTTGAATGATTATTTTAAGTGGTTCTCATATAAGATTGGCATACAAGGTCATAGTGCTTATAATAAAATGAAATATACTGTAGATATTTAAGCTAAGAAGAAAAAGATATAAAGATGAAAACTAGTAATATGGCTTACTTCTAACAATGATTTAAGATGTGATGAAGAACATACATATTAGAAGAGCTAAATGTATTAATGCTATTAATTGTGTTTAATGAATTATCTTAAATGGTTCTCATATAAACTATATTGTTCATACTAAAATAGAAATACAGATATATAAGATAAAGAAGAAAAGGTATAAATATGAAGTGTGAAAATCAGCAAAAGGACATTGGAAGATATTTCTGTCAGTGGTTAACATAGTAAGAGATGAGAATTTAAGGGCTTGTAGTGATATTGTTTGTATAAAAATGAGTAAAGATAAAAAATAAGGAAAAGAAATGTTATGGTTGAAATTAAAAGAAGAGAAATGAGGATGATTAATATTGTCAATATAATTGATAATATTAAATCTGTTTCTTAGTAGCATATTGAGAAATAAATTATAGGTGGTAAATAATTGAACGCAACAATGGGAAGAAAAGTTGGAAGATGGAGGAGTGGCGGGGATTGGAGGGAAGTAGGGGAGAGGAGCGGAGAAAGGCCGAAAAAAGAAGAGAGAATGAAAGAAGAAGGAGATAGAGAGGGGAAAAGAAGAGAGGGAAGGAAAGGGAAGGAATGGAAGCGGCGAATCAGTGAAAGGAGAAGTAGAGGCGAAGAGGAGGGAAGTAGGGAGAGGAGGGGAGGAGAGAAAAGAGAGAAGGGAAAGATGGTTTTTGTTGCAAAACTGGGGGAAATATGATAAATATGAGAAAGTAAACAGAAGAATAAATTTCTTGGTTGACTTGACGGTTGCATAATTAATATTATAATGGAAGATATTAAAAAGGTTAAAATATTATTAAATGAATATAATTAGATTTGAAAGTATATATTGATGTATGTATGTATATGCACTCTGACAACACATTGTTTAAATTGAAAATGGAATTTTTATATTATAAAATAAAATAAAAAATATTTTAAAAAAACCTTACACCAGAGCATGGAACAACTCAAAGGAGTATTGCAAGATCAGAAGACATGGAAAGACCTGGCCCATAGAATCACCAAGAGTCAGATCTGACTTAATGGATAACATCATCATCATCAAGTTCAGACAGAGTAGGAATATTCCAGGTCCTTTCAGTTAAATAATGCAATCTATCAAGACTTAGTAAAATGAATTTGAATAAAATATCAGTGTGGATAATACTATTCCTGTCCATATTTTTGCAAATGTCCAGATATAAGCTTAAACTATCCCATTTCTGCATTAGTATACATCTAAAATATATTACAATATTAATCCTGCAAAAATACATTCCTTTTACAGCTCTTTTCTTAGTGGTATAATTAGCATAATTTCCTCTAAGCCACCATAAGAAGGGCAAAAAATCTGTGGTCCTCCAGATGTTGTTGAACCATTACAATTCCCAGCAACCCAGCATGATCAACTAGAAGAATCCTAGGAGTTTCTGTTTCTAACACCAGAAGGTCTGATTTCTCTACTCTTGCTCTGAGGCACTTTTTATGATCCTGACTCTCATACATAGCTAATCACTCATCAATTATCTGCTTGTACAAGAGCCAGCTGTTTTCCCTGTCAGTAATCTCCACAAAAACCTTGTGGAAACAAGATTGCATCATGAGAATAATGTGAAATTTCAGATTTCAAAATTGGTTACATTATAGCAAGATCTTGTTATGCTGTTAGCAGTTAATTATGGAGGCTGGCTAAGAAATCACCTATATAAAGAGTTTGGGTATAGATGTATCCAGATTTTGCAAAAAGGGCAAGCTACAAACGGATACAAACTGAGAAAACTGCATCACACACACACCCCGCATACATGTAAAAAGGGGTTGAGATTCAATCAATACCTGCTATTTTCATGTCGTTGACCCTCTCGTCCCTTGCAGATGCCCTAACCCTAAATAGGCAGCATCAGAATGTTGAATCATAATTCTTAATCTATCTAAGAGGAAGGATGGCATAATGTTTCTTAATTCTTAATCAATTTAAGAAGAAGATATGGCATAATGTTTCTTAGTAAAATGGTAAAGTATGGGATAGATTATGCTAGTATTAGATAGAACCACAGTTGGTTGAGTGACTGCATTCAGATTTTGTCTGTTAATGGCAATTCTCCAGATCCAGGAGAGTCCAAAACTCAGAGCCATTCTATCTTGCTAGGGTTAAGTCATAACTCATTCCTCCCCAACCATACCTTTATAGCCACGAGGCCCTAGGTAAGAGTTTGAATGGCATCATGTATCCAGAAGGGTAGAAATATACAACTGAATATCATCAATGTGTTCATCATACTGCATCTCATGCTACTGAATGACCTCACTCTGCAGCTACATGTCAATATTAAATAGAAGGGGTGAAACAACTGAGCCCTTAGATCTTGAATTTCCAGTTTTCTACTAATACCCTGGAAATAATCATGGAGGAAATAAGAGAACCACTGTAAAAGAGTACATTCCCACCCCACTAAACAACTCCAAGAGATCCAGCTAGGAGGATGCAATTCAGGGTGCTCTGAAGCTCATAAACTGCCACTCTTTCAACAACCTTCCCTGAAAAGGAAAGGTTGGAGACTAGATAAAAGTTGTCCAATGCAATCATGTCTAAGGATGGCCTATTGAGAGGGGTGTGAACCACTGACTCCTTTGAGGCTGCTGGATGGAGTAAATATTCCCCAACCCTAGATCAAACTGCCACCCTCCCTAGTCAAAAAAGCAGATGTAATATGTGATCAACGCTGTGAGTTGGGCCATTATATAAATTTGATCAGGTTCATGGTTGCTATGGTGGCAACCATGAACTACTATGCTATGGCATGAACTACTGAGTCATTGTTGAATCCAGGCCCAGAGAAGACAGATTGAAATCCATCAAGAATATCAAAGGAATTTCAAGAATATCAAAGGAACTTCACCACCAACTCAGCCACAGTGGCAAGGAATGCAAAGTCATGCATCCTATTGTTACTTTTATTATAGGATTATAGCAACAGAATCTTGAAAGTCTGAATGTGCTCTCCCCCCTTCCCCCCTTTATCTTTGTAAGAACAAGGAGGGTTTTGTTTGAGACATTTAGTCAGGTTACATTTCTGGCCTGGACTCAGATTTTCTTTTTTATTACCATTGTCTTATTTGTGGTTTCTTCTTCTGGTCCTCAAGGTTATTTCTTCTTTTCATTACACCAGATGACAATACCCACATACCCACCCAATCCCAGAGTGGTGGCTAATGCCAAACTCAAAGCCCAGAAGGGCATATTTCTAAGAAAAAAACA
Source organism: Diadophis punctatus similis (assembly GCA_023053685.1). Classification (NCBI taxonomy): domain Eukaryota; kingdom Metazoa; phylum Chordata; class Lepidosauria; order Squamata; family Dipsadidae; genus Diadophis; species Diadophis punctatus. The sequence goes on along the minus strand of JALIGW010000001.1, from coordinate 36,129,328 downwards.
TTTTGTGTCCGACCATGTTTCTGTAATGTATATTGGGTCTGTCCTCATTAGAACATTAAAAATGGATGAGGTAAGCTTTATTACAGACCACCTGAGTGGTCTGATTCTGACAACCAGAATCCAGTGTCTCCCAAACTCCAGAGACCAAGTCTTGGGGTTGAGCATAAGGGGCTGCAATGTGGTACCGGTTACATTAACTGAGTCTGCCTTCTTTGAGAGCATCTCAACTTCTGTGACCCACCATATCTCCCAATGTCCATCACCACTTCAATGCTGTCACCCACTTCTACTGCTCAGTACCAACCAGCTCCCTAAATCCCATGCCTTTCTACTTCCAGGCCAAAAGTGCCCATCTCCGCCTCACTAACACATTCCTTTGGGGCAGGGAGGGAAGGGAACAGAACCTGGGTACTAAGTGCTTCTATCAAAGATTCAACATCTATGATTCAGGTGGTACCTTCCACTCACACTACACATTCACTCTAGCCTGGTCTATGCTTCAGTTTTCTTCTACTGGAGTTCTTCAAACAGCCTGGATGATCATGGACTAGAACTGGAATAGATTAAATCCCAGCTTCTTTCCAATTCTATGATTCTATGAATGTTTACACTGGTGGGTTTTCTTTTTGAGAGGAAACTATTCAACGGATGCAAGCAATTTTTAAAAGCAACGCACATATAAATCCAGACAAGATTTTAACTTTTGGGTGCAATTAACATTCTTAAGATAAAACAACATTTCATCTTGGTAGCTGAGTTAACAGCCGCCTATAATGCATTTCAGAAAGTGAGAACCAATTTTGATATCACCAGAGAGATGTTCCTAAAGTCAAATAAAGCGAGTGCCTTTTGAAGAGCCGAGTTGAAAGAGGGAATATTTCTTTGCATGCTGCAGCATCCCTTTCACTGTCACTTCAGAACTGTAATTTTTGTGAATCTAATGGTCTTCTAGAGAGGGACAATTCTCTTTCTAAGCTTACAGAGGAACATAAGAATGAAAGGTTTAGCTGGAAGGGCCCATTTAGGTCTCTGAATCAAATCTCCTATTCAATGCAGGAATCCAGTTTAAGCCACCGTAAAGCTCAGGCGACCCAGTTTCTTCTTGAATATGCTCATTTCCACACTGGTTTTTATGGCCTCTTCTAGAGTTATCGCATTATTGTTGAGTCTACATAGTAACAAGGAGAGGCTTTATATCTTCCAGTAATAACTGGATGATGCTAGATGTTGTAAGTGACCAGGGAAGAAAAAAAAAATGAAGTCTGGGTAAAGAGAGAGTTTATTATCTTTCTAAAGAATTGGTTCCACTGTCAAAATGCTTTTATATTCTTCTCTTGATGTTTAAATGAAATGTGCCTTCTTGCTACTTAAACCCATTATTACATTTCCACATTCTTGTGTAATGAAAAATAGGCCATAGTCTCATGTGTATGAAAATACTCCAGGTACATCAAGAGTGTTTTCCTACCCTCCTTAGTCAATCATTTCTTATATTTCCATTATTTCATTGAAACAGTTCTGATTTGATCTGAGTGCTTTTTAAAGTGGGGTGACCAGAATTGGACACAATATTCAAGTATGACTAGCAGAAAGTACAATTGAAATGTTTCTTCCTGTATTTCCCATGTTCTAGAAAAAATCGTGGATTGTATTAATACAACCTAAACTTGCATTTGCCTTTTTTTTCAGCAATTATAAAATTTTCATTTATGATCTACTACAACTACAGTATCTTTTCACATCTACATATCTAGCAAGGTACAATGGATCTTTCTTGGATATTTGATTGAGGGTGAAGGTTTGTTCTCCAAGCTTGTGGGTTGGTTTCTGAACATTTCGTTACCAGGCTAGATAACATCTTCAGCAGAGTTTAGGGAATGTCAGTGTTCTTCTGTTTATAAGGACTTCAGTGTGGGTGTGTCAAGTGAGAGACTTGTGATGAGTCAGCTTTGAGTCATCTGAGTTCTGATTCCTTTTTTCTAAATACATGTTAATCTCGTCTGTATTTTATTTTGCTATTTTCTTATAATTTTCTGACATATCAAGATATTTATTTTATTTATTTATTTTAATCGGTCTTATAGGCCGCCCAACTCCTGCAGGACTCAGGGCGGCGTACGATATATTCCTTAATTGTGCACAATTCTACCCAATTTTGTGTCGTCTACAAATTTAATAAACTTCCCTATTCCATCTGTCTCCTTCAAGTTATTAATAAAAATATTGAAGAGTGCAAGATTTAGGATGAAGGCTAGTGGGCCCTACTTGATGTGCCTCTCTAGTTTGATAAGTATGTTCAACATTCATTGATGGCTTCATTTCTCATTTGAGATCTCCCCAGTAGAGGTGGCATCATAGCCCAAATTACTAATCAGGAACTGTCAACATTTTCAGCATTTCAGTGCTACATAATGAAATTCATTTGGACCGAAAGTGAATTTATAATATTTTTTATTTTTATTTATAATAAAAATTTATTATAAATATTTATTTATAATATTTAAAGCAGGGGTTCCCAAACTTGGCAACTTTAAGACTTATGAACTTCAAATCCCAGAATTCAAATCTGGGATTTGAAGTCCACAAGTCTTAAAGTTGCCAAGTTTGAAGACCTCTGGTTTAAAGAGTTCTTTAATCACATCTCGATCAGCCTCAAGCTACAGTTTTCTCTGCTCATCATGCTTGTTTGATGGGACCCTAGCCCTTTTCTGAGTAAAAAATAAACCAAAATAAAAATTCATGATTTTTTTTCTTTTTTTTTTTTGAGGGTGGGGCATCACCTATTAGTATCTTGTCATGGTCAGTAAGAATTTCAATTGCTTTACATATTTTTCATCCTTTGTTCTTCCATCATGTTAATGTTCTTGGCTGTTGCAATTCCTGACTATTTGTCTGAACATTTCCTTAGTGGTAAGTCCCTCCTTCTCCTTCTATTATTTTAGTCGTGTGTTATTTTGGTAGTCAGTTGTCACTTAACTTCTTCTGCAGCCACATGTTTCCTCTGTTAGGTTCTACTCATTGGGATTGTTTGATATAATGCTTTTCGTAACTGGATTTTTCTTCCTGTTACTTTCTTTGCTTCCATGAAATTCTAATTATTGTTTCTACTTTTTAAAACCAGTTCCTTGGATTCCAAGGTATATGCTTGCCTAACATAGCTTTTATTTCTTTTAATATTAAGGATTCTGAGAATTGCATGATCATGTTCCCTCAGAGTAACCATCACCATTCATTTCATAATTTTTCCTATTAATCAGCATCTAATTAAATATAGCTAAACCCCTTGTTCCTTTCTCTAGTTTCAGGAAAAACTAACTTCTCAACAAGATAACATTAGTCTGTTCTCTTTTGCGTAAGCTTAATAGGCCACATTCTTACTTGACCCAATCAACCATTAACACAAATATATTTTCTTATCAACTTAGTCAAAAGTTGCAGTTTTGCAAGCCTCATTTTATTCAGGGAATATAGAGTGCCCTGTGAATTCTTTAACCAGAGTCTTATTGGAAAGTCTTCATGATGTCACTAGTACTATCACTAGACATGGCATAGACACTATAGCTAATCAGTTTTGGAAAGTGAATTTCATGCTACTAAGCCTTGCAGCGTGCCTTGCATCTCTCTAAGGGAGATACATTTTTTTTCTGCTACACTTTCTCTTTACTTTTTCTTGGTTCTCTGTGTATGCAAAATGAGTTTAATACTACTACTAAAGAAATGAATGGCTGGAGTTCATATTTGCATGAAGGAGTGCCTTTTGACTGAATTTAACTCATTTTAATTTAAATTGACTGGTCAATTAATATTTTTTTGGTGTTTCCACACACATTATTTACCATTGATCTAACTAAAAGTATTATGGGAGGGGGAGAGAGAGAAGCTGTTGGAAACTTCACCAAATATCAAATATGTCAACTAAATTGTCAAATAGACATTATGATTCCTTAATACTAATATATCTTCATCTTCACTTGAATTGCCTATATACCAATTCAAAATGCTGGCATTATATACAAAGTTTTCTCATAGTTCAACAACACAGAAATACTTCTAATTCTGCACTAAGTTCATTTTTGAAGGCCCTGATCCATATTGAAGCTGTAGTACGCCTGTCAAATTTGGACTATCTCCCTAGAATGTCATGCCCGGTGAATGCTTTACTGTCTTGTCATTGTCAGGTATTGATTTCCAGGGGCTAAACTTTTAATTTTAATTCAAATGCTCTGTACTATTTAATAAATTTAATTTAATAAACGTTCTTATAGGCCGCCCAATCCTGAAGGACTCAGGGCGGCTTATAGCATAGATAAGAAACGTACAATAAAAACATTAATAGCCATTAAAAAGTAAAAACATTATTTAAAAAAAAAACATTCATTCATGGGGGAATCTGATCTTCCTATTCACCCCGCTTGCCGGAAGAGGCATGTTTTTATGGCTTTATGGAAGGCCAGCAGGGTGGGGATAGTCCGGATCTCTGGTGGGAATTGGTTCCAGAGGGACGGGGCTCCCACAGAGAAAGCCCTCCCCCGCGGCTCTGCCAACCGACATTGTTTGGCCAATGGGACCTGGAGGAGGCCCACTCTGTGGGACCTAACCGGTCGTAGGGAGGTATGTGGTAGGATGCGGTCCCGAAGGTAACCTGGCCCTGAGCCATGTAGGGCTTTAAAGGTCAAAACCAACACCTTAAATTGCGACCGGAGACTAATAGGCAACCAATGCAGCTGGCAACTATGATGAAATGTGATTTTTAAAATCAACTTCATCAAAAGGCTACATAAAATTCCTGGATTTCTCATCTATCCAAATAAAACAATTTCATTTTCAAATGATTAATAGCCAACAACTTTACAACTGAAGGAAGAATTTGTTGTTTGCAATATATATATATATATATATATATATATATATATATATATATATATATATATATATATATATATATATATATATATATATATATATATATATATATATATATATATATATATATATATATACATATATATATATATATACATATATATACATATACATATATATATACATATATATATACATACATATATATATATACATATATATATATATATATATATATATATATATATATATATATATATATATATATATATATATATATATATATATATATATATATATATATATATATATATATATATATATATATATATATATATATATATATATAGTCTTCCACTTTGAAGAAATACTTCTTTGTTCATTTTCCAAGTTTTAAAGGAGTTTTCTTCACTTACTGCTTCATTTTTAATCTACCGGTATTTTTCATTTGAATATCCAAATATCCAAAGTCTCTAAGTAAGTTACATGAGGGGAATGGACATATTGCTGGCGATTATCAAAAGTGAAAGCTGTTTCAGGATTCCACATACATTTTGAAGAGAACCGCATTTCAAGCAGAGGTGGTATTCAGCACAGAAGGTGTGTGCACGACCAAAGCGAGCATGCGCGCGCTGGGCGAACCGGTAGGGAAATTATGAGAATCCCACCTCTGATTTCAAGGGGAATCTTTTCAAAGACTATTGTTATCAATTTGTGGAGATTTGTAAATACTAACTCTGTGCTGCCATCTAATGGATGTTTAGAGATTTGCAGGCCACATCTCATTGCTATTGGTGTGATTGGATAAATTGTAAAACCATTTTGTTTCATTTTGGTTGATAGTGTAACTCCAGTTGCTGTATGAGTAGCATATAAATTTGATAAATAAAATGTAAGGTCTCATCATTAATATAAGCATGACATTTCATATGCCTGCAATAAAATTTTAAAAACCTTGCATAAGTGACTTAAATGTATAATGAAGATAACTTTAGATACCTGGAATTATATTTCTAGATTTTAACCAACCTTTCCCAACCTTGAGATATATAGATCTCAATTCTCAGAATTTCCGACTAGTATTACCATGGTTAACAATTCACAATGAGATTATATCTGCTGCGAACTCCGCATTGGCGACAGGAAGGGGATCTGGCCAGTAAACACTCAGCTCCATTCAGTTGCCCCAACTCCATCCCGGCGCAAGGGATTACAGGGTCATTAAAAGACAAAAAAATGACCATGGTTAACAATTCTTAGTAATAGGTGAGACTTAAATACATGTTGAAGAAACCATGTTAGAAAAACTTGGTTTAGTTTATGTCAAAGAAAACCTTTTCAGATTTAAAAAAAAACCTCAAACACTGCAGATACTTGTGCTACATTTGTATTTAAAAAAAATTGCAGAGCAATGTTTTTCCTCAAAAGATCAACTGGTACTTGTTTGGCTATATTAAGATGATTAAGGCAGCAGGCCCAATTGGCGGTGAACAGACCACAGCAAATGGGCTGTGATGGTGGCGAACGGGCCATGGCGAACGGGCAGATTTTTTTTCTTGTTTTCCTCCTCTAAAGATAATGTGCGTCTTATAGTCCGAAGCGTCTTATAGTCTGAAAAATACGGTAAATTGCAATAATTATTGCATTGTCATTAGTGAACTAAATAAAAAGAGAGACCAGAGAAATAATAGTAAAAGCCAGTTGATTTATAGCAATAGTAATGTATGGTTAGTGTTTCGGAAAAGGATTTTATGACTGTGGTGAATCCAAGTCTCTGTTAAACCCACAAATTAGCTTCTGTTCTGCTGGAATCTAATCATCTGCTATATTAAGCAAGAGTCCAACAAGGTAGGTGGAAATGTATATTTTAATCTGGAGATATAATTTAAAGATATGACAGACATCTAGGGAAACATCAGGTGTCTCAATGCTCAGTGTTTTATTAGATATATAATAGATGATAAAAATGTAAGTTAGACAGCTAGGTAAAAACATAGTAATTTCATTTTAGCCATCTGTTCAGTGACCCAAGATAACCCAAAGTCACTTTAGCTATTAAACGACTCAAGGGCTATCTAAGACAGCACATTATAAAAAGGAGGACCTGCAACAAGCTGCTGCAAGAATTTGAATGTAACCTTTCTTCTTCCAAGACTACCAGTAATTGATATAACTGTAACAGCCAAAGTTGGAAGAAGAATGGAAGATTTGATGAAGTTAGGAAGAGTCAAGGAGTAAAGGAATTTAAATATTCCATTATCAAGTAAATCATCCAAGGTACAAGATATTTGTCTGGGAACTAGGTATCTAGTATCTTAATAATCAGCTGTTCCCATAAAGCTACACAGATAATTAAGATTTTCAATATAGTCCTTGCTCAAAATGCCTGTACCACTAGGCTTAATTTGATGATTGCCTAAAGTTTTGTATGGCATTCCGTATTTGCAATATGTTTTCTAATGCTATTGTGTACTTCTCACCATTTCAACATTACTAAAAAAAATGTTATAGATTCTTCCCAAAGCACATGTGCAGTTGTTCTGAGAAAATGCAGGGGTGGGTTCCTCCTGGTTCAGACCGGTTCACCTGAACTAGTAGCGACCCACTGGTGATGCCACGATGAAATCACCGAACCGGATCGGTCGGTGCCGGTCCGTGGGCGCTGCCTTCTTTTTTATAAAAATTATTTTGCATTTTTTTAAAAAAAAATTCTGCGCATGCACAGAAGCTGAGTTTTCGGCACTGCGCATGCGTCACCATTTTGTTTTTGGCATTTTTAAAAAAAAATTCAGGGTTTTTTGCAGTGCGCATGTGCACACGCATGAAGCGTGCACGCACCCACAAGGCACGGCCACATGGCGCAGGAGGAAGCAAACCAGCAGTGAGGTAAGTTGGAACCCATCCCTGAAATGTATATTTGAAAGCTCCCTAACAATACATAAAAATCATAGATGCATGACCAGTATTCTTCAAACTTTTGTGAATAGACTTAGACTTAGAAGACTTACTGTAGACTTAGAATAACTTTATTGTACACTAATTTAATATACATTAAAATGAAATTTCATTGCAAACAGCTCTCAAAGGGTCACCACCTCCAATGTACACTACATAAACATGAATGAATGAATGAATGAATGAATGAAAGAATGAATGAATGAATGAATAAACAAACAAACAAATAAATAAATAGGCAAATACCCACATACCCACATACATTGTATGACACACAGAAACAATGCAGTCTAGTTTGGATGTATACATGTAGATGGCGACAAAAACAAATCTTGGGAGATGGATGGCATAGGGAACAAAGTTGTTACAGAATTTGGTAGTCCTGTTAGAAATACTTAGAAACCTCCACCCAGAGGGGAGCAACAGAAACAGACCATAAAGTGGGTGTGTGGGTTCTCTAACAATGCTTTGAGTTCTAAGCACATAGTGCTTACAAGCAGTACCTGAATAATGGGAACCGAGCTTCCTATAATCTTCTCCGCTGTCCTTACCACTCTCTGTATAGACTTTTTATCTGAGGCATTGCTGCCAACAAACCAAACAGTGATGCAGTTGGTTAAAATGCTCTCAATCGTGCCTCTGTAAAAAGTGGCCAGGACAGAAGGAGAAAGATGTGCTCTCCTCATCCGATGCAGGAAATGCAGACGCTGGTTTGCACACATCACTAAGGATGACGTGTGGAGAAACCAATTCAAATTGTTAGTTATGTGCACCCACAGATACTTAATACTGATGACCACCTCTACAGCTGCATCCTTGATACTGAGTGGAGTATGACTATCCTGGTTCTTTCTCAAATCTACAAATGAATGGGTTCATAGCAGGAAACAGCCAAGTACTGATATTCCTGCTTAATTTTCAAACCTTGAAAGAATCAGCCAGGTACTGCCACTTGCTGAAAGTTGAGTGAATCAGAAACATCCACCTGTTTAAAAACTTTCTTGAATTGCCAACATTCAAAGCTCATGCTTTGCTCAGAGTTAGAATCCTGGCTATGTGAAGTTTATTCCTAGCTTAAAGATAACTCTAATTTTACATATTCATGTGTGTGTGTGTGTGTGTGTGTGTGTGTGTGTGTGTGTGTGTGTGTGTGTGTGTGTGTGTGTGTGTGTGAGAGAGAGAGAGAGAGAGAGAGAAATTTACCACAAATTATATGCCATTTCCCTTCCATTAAAATTCTTGTTAATTTCTTTAAGTTGTAATAGAGAACTTGTTTTCATTTTATTGTTTTCAACCACTATTATTCAATTAAGTAGAAAATAAATTGTTTGTTTTTAAAATTGAAATATCTCTCCAAAGGTCTGTAGTGAGTCTGTGATTTCAGATCAGGAAGTACAGGATTTCAGAAGATTATAGGAAATAGGAAGATAAATGATAAAAAAGAAAAAAGTTCATTTACAACAAAAATAGTATTAAAAATAATAACTATGAAACTCAAAAGTCATTCTGCAATGCCCTATTAATGGAATTGGATGAGGATGAAACCTGATCCACAGAGGAAGAGATCTTTCAGAAAACCTGGAGGATAGATTTTGACACAGCACTACCTTGGAAACACAAATAGGAAGTAGAAGGGGATGTTGAATAGTTTTCTAATTAACATGTGTCAAATGATCTAATATAAAGCAATTGATAAAATTAATTGAAAGATACATGTATACTGCCCATCATACTATGCTCTCTTGGTGTAAGCAAGAATTAGAAGGCAATTAATTGTATTTATACTGGCTACCTACCAAGGGCTCCAAGCCAGGTTCTGAATTAGAATGCTAGAAATATAAAATTTATCTAGGATCTGATGGCATGAGATCTGTGAGCTAAGCTACTATTCTTCTGCCATCCCATCTGGTCACATAGTCCTTTAGTAGCCCCTGTTCAAGTTGATTCTCTTGAGTCATTGGTAGGCTGTTTAGAAACTGATGGTCTAGGCTTCTAAAGAAAAATAAATCTTTAATCTCAAAATAAATAGAAAGACTCTCAAAGAGAGCTTAATATCAAAGTATTCGGCTAAGATCAAAGTATATACTAGGATGCTAGTAAGCAGTTAGGAAAGAAAATTGCAGAAACTTTCATCAACAGCAATCATATACACATCTGAAATGACAGTTCTATATTATCACTGAACTATGATAATTTCTTTGCTGTCTACTTATGCCTTTCATGATCCAATCTGTTTTTTAAAAATCTATGTTATAAAATTGAAACATGACAAATTTAATGGGCAAGTTTATTATTTAGCTCTTGAACAAAAAAAAACTAGATTTGAGCAAGTGATCTTCCTATGCTGATCAGGCAGTTTTTATGCCAAGTGGTGGGCTAGCTAGATAAAATAGATGAAAGCTGGTTTTTGCCAATAAAAATCTTAACATTTCTCATCCAAAGAATCCAAGTTCAGTTGCAGGTTTGTTGGTATACATTATGAAACCAGACTAGAAATGTTGGGACTTCAAAAGTTAGAACTCCACCGCCTTCGATCTGACCTAAGTGTAGCTCACAAAATTATCTGCCTCAATGTCCTACCCGTTAACGACTATTTCAGCTTCAACCACAATAATACACGAGCTCATAATAGATACAAACTTAATGTAAACCACTCCAGACTTGATTGCAAAAAATTCAACTTCAACAACAGAGTTGTCAACGCCTGGAACACTTTACCTGACTCAGTAGTTTCTTCCCCAAACCCCAAAAACTTCAACCTCTTATTATCTACCATTGACCTCACCCCATTCCTAAGAGGTCAGTAAGGGGCGTGCATAAGCGCATAATCGTGCCTACCGTTCCTGTCCTAATGTACCCATATATTCATACCTCTTCTACTCTTATTCATGCTTGTAATATTATATATATATATTCAATCATGTTTTACTGTTTGTACTTTGCTTATATTCATTTATGCTTGACAAATAAACAAATACAAATACAAATACAAAAACATCTGGACTGGGGGGGAGGGAGAAACTTCCCCAGACTCGGCTGGTATGCAATTTGGGGGTCTTCTTCGCTTCACTGCTCCTGCTTGAGTAGCAGGTGGCAGCTGTGGCTAGGGAGGCCTTTGCACAGATTTGTCTGGTGCACCAATTGTACACTTTCCTGATCTGGGAGGCCTTTCTCAAGGTCACCCATGCCTTAGTGACCTCCTTTTTGCCTTACTGCAATGTGCTCTACATGGGACACAGCAATGTATATAGTAATAGAGGCACCTAGGTTTGCCCATGGAACACTTCTATTGCACAAGCTGCACTCGCTTTCAGTTTGTTTCCTAATTCAAGGTGTTGGGCACCAAATTTGAAGCGTTATATGGCACAGGACCATACTACCTGCAAGACTGCATTTTCCTAAAGACATCTACCAATCACACCAGGTCAGATAAGATGGGCATGCTTCCCTTCCCCTAAATATTCTCATCTGATGGGACCTCGGAAGCATGCCTTCTCTGTGACAGTCCCTGCACTATGGAACATATTGCTCCCTGAAGTTCAGCATCCTTTTAACCTTCGTAAGGCCTTAAAGATCTGGCTTTTCTCCAAAGCATCGGGAGACTAGATATTTATTTTTATTTTATTTATTTATTTTTTGTCAAGTACGTGTTGGTAATATACATAGATATAACATTGTTTATATACATAAGATGAGTACTGATAAGAGGGAACATTAGGACAGGGACGGTAGGCACGCTGGTATACTTATGCACGTCCCTTACTGACCTCTTAGGAATCGGGTGAGGTCAACAGTGGACAGTCTTAAGGGTAAAGTTTTGGGGGTTTGGTGACAAAACCACAATGTCAGGTAGTGAGTTCCAGGCATTTACTGTTGCTAAAGTCGTATTTTCTACAGTCAAGTTTGGAGCGGTTCACTTTGAGTTTGTATCTGTTGTATGCTCGTGTATTGTTGTGGTTGAAGCTGAAGATATGTTTACATGGATTGTTGCCAGGTTTTTGTTTTTATTGTTTTTTATTGTTTTGTTTTAATTGAGTGGTTTTCAGGTTTTAAAATAATTTAGGGGGGAGTCTGGGAGCCACCCAGAATTATCTGATGGATGGGGCTATATAAATGTAATAGGAGAGCGAGGGGGAGAGGGGAGGGAGGGAGAGGAGAGAGGGAGAGGAGAGAGAGAAGGAGAGAGAAGGGGGAGAGTGCACAACAGAGAGAGGGAGAGAGAAGGAGAGGGAGAGAGAAGGAGAAGGGAGAGAGCGCACAACAGAGAGAGGGAGAGAGGAGAGAGAGGGAGAGGGAGAGAGAAGGAGAGAGAAGGGAGAGAGAGCACAACAGAGAGAGGGAGGGAGGGAGGGAGAGGAGAGAAGGAGAGAGAAGGAGAGAGAAGGGAGAGAGTGCACAACAGAGAAAGGGAGGGAGGGAGAGGAGAGAGAAGGAGAGAGAAGGGAGAGAGCACACGACAGAGGGAGGGAGGGAGAGGAGGGAGGGAGGGAGAGGAGAGGAGAGGAGAGAGAGAGAGAAGGAGACAGAGAGAAGGAGAGAGGGGGAAGGAGAGGGAGGGGGAAGGAGGGAGGGAGAGAGCATGGTACCATTCTAAGGTAAACTGCACTGGCACTGCAGAGTCCCTGTACATATTGTGCCCCATTCAAGTGGGTTAGATGGGACAACTAACCTCACTACTTCTCCCTCTTCATTTTCTGAGTGAGACCATTTCCAAACAAATAATTAAGAGCTCAGTTTCCCACCCACCCCATGATATAATCTAGATATCTTAAGCAGCAATTATCACAAAACATGGTAAATGATTAATAATTTTGGAAGCTGTAATCCAAAACACTTGAGGGGGTGAACCTGGTTCCCTATTTCACCTTTTCTTGATATTCTACATTTTCTCAAGAGCTAAATAATTCTTTCTTGACAGTGGGGAAACATTCTGGGAAAATTAATCATGGCCAATCTCTGGTCTAAGTTAAAAAGTAACCCTTTTAGTTCTGTGAGATCAGATTGTTTCTGAAGTCAGTATACTTTTTTCCCTCAGGAAAAGAGGCAGTAGTAAGGTATTTGGTTCTGTTATTATTATTACAAACTGGCCTTTAACATTCAAATATGCTGAATTTCATATTGTTATTTTGGATTGAATTAATATAAGTCAGTGTTGGTGTCTCTGATCTCCTCGATGTAATTAAATCAGATGAACAATTTCAATGTTCAGCTGGTTGATTCCTGCCAGAATTCTTTGCTTAAGAAGCAGTATTATTTGCTAAAACCCATAGAGCTGAGTGGTTATTGTATATCTAAATTAGGGTTAATTATATGTTTATTATAACAAATTACTGGATCATTTGAAGCAGGGTTAGGGAAACACTGACATCATCCAAATCCATTTCTTGGAGCAAGATACAGGCATATTAATCAGGCTGGCTTTATACTTCTCTTATCCCATATTGCTAATTCTCAGGAAGGCCTCAAAATCTTTTACTGCTGAAAGTCAAGAATCCAAATAAGGACATTATCAAAGATGAATTGGTGGCTTGACAGCATCTCCTAATAATCAAGTGCTCTGCTTAAAGTTTTTATACTAGCTTTTTAAGGCCTGATAAATAATAATTGGCTTATGGAATCACCTGAGAGATATGAGAGGTATTAAGGAATTACCCAATTCAAAGCTGTTTTGATCAAAACAACTCTTTAGATTAAAACTTACAGTCAGTTAGATGTGTCATATGGAATCATAAATTGCTTTGGAAAGAATTAATGTTAATTCAGGGATCTGATAAGGGTTTTTGGCTTTGCAGAGTCTTACAGACTGTTGCAGATTTCTTTTTATATTTAGGCAAAGGAGGAACTTTAAGTAGTAAAGGTAGGTTTAACTGAGGTAGTTGGAGGAGACGGAGATTGTGTGCATGCATTTTTTGCATTCAATTTTTTGTTTTCTGTGGCTATGTAAGGAGGCTATTGTTGACAGGAGTCAGGTATTGCACACACCAGCCCTTGGAGTCCTTGGAGCCTGGTCATTGCTGGTGACCTGGAAGTCTCCTGAAGTATCATGACAGGGACGAGTAAGCTTGGCAGTGGAAGTGGACTGCAGAGGGACTGTGGAGGCTAACTGGTATTTGTTATGCTGCTGGGTTGTAAGGAAAGAGTCTTGGGATTGGATGTAGCTTGGCTCCTGATGCTGACTGCAGTTAGAAGGACTGGGCAGGGTCCTCAACTATTGGTTGGCCTGCTGGCTTGCTTAATGAGGTCAGTGAGGTTATCCACATCATAAAGTTTGGCTGAAACGTTATAGGTTTGGCTCATCTCCACGGTCCGCTACAGGATCTGCCCTCAAAGCAGATGACTAGATCTTGGTATCCCAGGCTCTGACTGCCACTGCTATATACCAGGTTAGTCTGTTATAAATCTGTTCTCATCCACAACTTAATTATGGATAAAACAGCTAATACGGCTTATATCACTAAGATTAGAATGGGCTAGGAGCAGGGGTGAGTTGCTAACTTACCGAGACCGTTGCGCTGCTCTGTGTTTCTCTATGCTTTGTGCGCGCGTGCTATGCGGGCACGCTCCCTCGCACGATTTTGCTTCTGCGCATGCGCAGAAGCAAAATGTTGCCAAAATCTCATGAGGGGATGCGCGCGCGAGAGAGATTTCGGTGAGATTTTGCTTCCGCGCATGCGCAGAAGCAAAATCGCCCAAAAATTCATTAAAAAGATGGCAACGTGCATGACTGCCCAGTGGAGATAGTACCGGAGCAGTCACGTGCAAATTGAGTTATCGGCGGGTCCCTACCGGAGCTACGCACTGGACTGCACCGGTAGGAACCCACCCCTGGCTAGGAGTGAAAGGGTTCCTCTCAGAAATGTGCTTACTTGGATTTCAGATTTATCACCATTCACAACTTTGGAGGAGGGTGATGACATTCCAAAAGATGTTATGGGCTTTCAGAGACTCTACCCCATAGATCAGGGGTCCCCAACATAAGCAGCAGGCAAGAGAGTAAAGCTTTATCTGCACATGTGTGGGCTCTAAGTTGCATGTGAAACTATACACCTCTCCCAGTCTGTGGAATACAATTTTTCTTCAGAAACTGGTCCCTGGTGCCATAGATAACCAGGTGTAATATTCTCTGGCTGAAGTTGGGCTCAAGGAAACAGATGGGACTGTTCCTCTTGTACTACCCTCCTTGCTGCATATCATCTTCCTGAGCTGCTGAATTCCATTGCTTAGTTGCTGGTTGAGTGTCAAAGGCTACTGGTTCTTTGGGATTTCAATTTACTATATGGTGGATGGCCAATTTACAAGTGGCCAACAAATATCCCTATTCTAACTGTCCTAAAAATCCAAGTTACTTCCTTACTTTTTGCAAGCAGAAGAATTATGTGGAATTTCTAATTTCCAATTCTTATCTATGGAATTCTATTAAAATAAGCTTTTCAGAATTATATTAAAGAGAACAAATGCTATACCTACTGCATTTCTCTATGCAGAAACTGGTACATACCAAATTAAATTAAAATAACTGTTAAGGCATTGGGCTAGACCTCTTTTACTACCTGATCCCTGACTTGTCAAGTGGTGCCTCTTAGAGTAAATTAATTTCTCCATTCCTTCTTGCACCAGTAAATTTACATAATTTAGTTTTGGAGGACATTACTGCTAATTCTGTTGCCATAGTCAAATCATTTTATGATAGCTTTTTAACTTGCTGGTGCCATCCTACCTCACAGACAAATAGGCTGGCTAGATTGGTGAATGATGAACCTGGCTAGGTTCTGGAGGGAGCTTTATGCTTTCCATGTGGGTCTTGTGGACAGCTTGCTTGAGGCCTTGATCACAGTCTGGAATATGCAGATGATGAATAATTAGACCAAAATGTCCTCTCCCTCTTTGCTGATCATAGAGGGCCTATATTGATTCTCAGAGGAGCTCCAGAAGATGAAGCATAAGAAGAGATGGCCTATTGTTATCGGAAGTTCTGGAAAATTAAGATGGTTGTGTTGCACCCTGTCTTCAAGAATTCACAATTGAATCCAAAGATCCTGGAGATATAATAACCAATTTCTCATAAGATAAGATTCCCCTAAGGTAAGATTTAAGCTGCATTAGTCATGCTCACTGGTGACCTGTGGAAGAGCTGAGCTGGGAGTGTATCATCCTTCTTTGTGTTCCTTGATCTGTCAGCAGCTTTCAGAACCATCAGATACCTTATCCTTTTGATTTGGCTTTAATAATGTAGATTGGATGCAACATTTAATAGTGTTTTTTTCCTCCTTTCTCAATTGCTAGTTCAAATTGGTATTGGAAGTAGGGAAAGATTGTGTCCATAGCTTCTTCTTACTTATGGGGTATTGCAGAGTCAATGTCATTTCCTCTTCTATTTAATTACTACATGAAGTTACTGGTCATCCATTGGCTTGGGGTGAGATACCATCAATATGCAGATGATGCCCAGTTGTACAGCTTCACCCAACCATCCAAGCAATGCTGTCAGAGCCCTGGATAGGGAGGAACAGATTCAGAATCCTTGCTGACAAGACTGAATGGCTGTATCTACTTGGTTTCCCCAATTCTGGGGAAATTCCATCATTAACTCTCAGTGGATAGCACTTTCCTAACTGAATCTTACATGGTATCTGGGATCCTCCTGGACTCTCTGTCCCTGCTCATAGAGCTGAAGTGGTGCAGTGGTTAAATGCTGCGACTGCAGGCTGACTGCTAGTTCAGCAGTTCAGCTGTTCAAATCTCACTAGGCTCAAGGTTGACTCAGCCTTCCATCCTTCTGAGGTCGGTAAAATGAGGACCCAGATTGTTGGGGGCAATATGCTGAACTCTGTAAACCGCTTAGAGAGGGCTGTAAAGCACTGTGAAGCGGTATATAAGTAAAGTGCTATTGCTATATTGCTATTTTGACCATGAGAGTTTTTCCACAGGTATATCTACTTCTCCAATTGCGTTCTTTCCTGAACCATTGTAATGCCTGCCCTCTGATATCACCCCAGACATTTGTGTGAATCCCACCCTTATATTTTGGAAACTTTTAAAAACCTGGCTGTTTTCCTTAAGGGGAGGCCTTGCAGTAGAATAGTTGTGTTTTGTTTGGTCTGGATTAAGATTGGCTATTGCTGTTTTGTTGCATTCTCTTTTTATGTGTATTATTCCTGTTTTATTTGTAAGTCACCCAAACTTGTCAAGGAGTTGGGCAAATTTGAAATTAGATTAAATAATGTATACAGACGTATACATACAGAGATGAGATAAGGCCATTATAATATTGATTTTATAAAGTCTGCTTGCCAGAGTACTTGAGGGAATGTTCTTTTGCTGTTTCTATCTCCTGTTCTATTGGACTTGTTCTGGCAGGACCACTTAGAAAAAATAGAGAAAGAGAAATTCAGACTTATTCTACTCCTATTTTTTAAACATATTTTTCTTCCTCCTCCAAATTATCTGTTATAATTATCTGTCTGTCATGCTTGCTAGTCTAGAAAAACAACTACTCAGAAGATGGTGGATATTTCTTTGTATAGTAATATTTTTAAAAGTTTTGTTTTTAATTTGAGTAAGATAGATTTTAAAATGGTTCAAGAATTGTTTCTCTAAAACCTTTTTTGGGGGAGGACAATTTGGAGATTTTTCTACTACCTTGTTCTCAACCCCACAGTTTCTGCTTTAGAAAAGGCAC
Organism: Diadophis punctatus similis; assembly: GCA_023053685.1. Lineage (NCBI taxonomy): Eukaryota > Metazoa > Chordata > Lepidosauria > Squamata > Dipsadidae > Diadophis > Diadophis punctatus. The sequence continues at coordinate 36,111,831 of JALIGW010000001.1, read as the reverse complement.
AGGGCTGATATTTCAAACTTTGTTGCAGTAAAACCTTTGAAGGTATCTGACCAAAACTTCTCAATGTCCTCTAAAAGGTCTATCATCCCTGCTATTTTCATTCCATTATGCCCCTAAATGAAGCAGCTTCAGGCATTTTGATAGTTCTTCATTATATCCAACGATCACATATTTTACTGAATTGAATCTCAAATAATAACCCAATAAAAACTGTATTCAAAACATCTAGCAAAGCTTGTGAAATGTGATAAGTTTGGTGTAGGCCTGTTTTGCCACAATTTATGTTAAAAGATCTGAAATGATTTCTTTTCATAAGAAAAAGTAATATGGAATAGTATTATTATACCTTTAATCTAGAACATAATACATCTACCTAAAGGGCCTTATACTTCTTTTGAAAGACTAAGCTTTGTAACTACAACAAAGTTTCTTCTGTCAAAAACTGCAGAATGCCATCTTGCCATTTTCTGCACAAGAGAATTTCCTTTGTAAGCAAACTTATAGTCTAGACCAGTGTTTCTCAACCTGAGCAAATTAATATGTGTTGTCTGGGATATTCTAGGAGTTGGTCCACATATCTGAAAGAGATAGGTGTGTGTGTGTGTGTGAGAGAGAGAGAGGGGGGGGGGCAAATAGGAACACAACTGTGGTAAAAGAAAGCAAAGTAAGTACCAATAGTGCAATAGTGCCTAGGATACAATCCTCTAAACAACAGAAGCATCACTTTAACACCATTAACATTGACAAAATCATCCATCTATTGCAAAAGGCAGCTTTACTCAGAACAACTTACTGTACATCCTGTGACAATATCTTTAACAACATCTGCCTATCCCAAGTCCTTTGGAAGGGTTCAATAGGTGGATAAAAATGCCAAATCCAATCTAAACATCTGATTGATGTTGATGCAACCAACATAATAATACTTGACAAGTGGATAAATGTGCGAGATCCATTCTAAACATCTGACTGGCAGTGTCACCACCACCACCACCACCAATAATAATAATAATAATAATAACAAAAAAACTCTTAGGTCCTTGGTTAGGACTTGAACTTTTAAGTTTTTACCAGTTCCAGACTATGAATCGAGGAACAACAACAACAACAACAACAACAACAACATCAACAACAACAACAATAATAATTTGTTAAATTATTGTAGTATCTCCTAACAATTCCTGTCTGATTTCTCTGATCAAGTAATTTACCATTCTGGATTCTGTTCCTACATTTCTAAAGGAATCATAACTTCATCGTAGGCTTTAGGAAGTTTTTAAATCCCAATTGTTTCTTGCACCACTAAGGCAGTTACTAGATAGATTAGAAAGATCTAAAGATCATTGATTTTCATATGTTAGAGAATCATAAAGAAGAATAGGTCCTGACATCAATATTTCCAAACTGTTTATTTTAGAATTGGATTCAATAATTTCCTAGAACCTCTGGTCATTTTTTCAATAAGTACTTACCTTGTTTTACATATTCTTTTAATAATAAAGCTTCTCTGATTTCAAGAGATTGTATAATCTTTGGTGGCAATTTATGTTCAGCGCTTGGATAGATTCCATAGATTTCTTTTTCTTCTCACAATCAGTTTCCTATTGGAGTTTCTTTTTGCATTGTCTGCATTCTCAAAGTAGGTGTGAGTTTGTCATCAAAAGGCGTGGCCTCATGAAAGAAACTGCAGTTGATAGGCAGCTACTCTATCTACATCTTCAGTGCTAGCCTGTATAGATTTGCATTCTATAAGACATGTAAAGACATGTAAATAGATTTGCATTCTATAAGGGCCGGTGAGGATATCAGCCAGTTTTTGCTTTCTCTGTAGTGACCATTTATGTGTTTTTCCCTTCTTGGAAGCTAACTTAACTTGGAAGCTAACAATTCACAAGTTCTTCAGAGGATGCCTTTTTTGGTATGATAATTGATCTAACAGGATAATTGATCCTGTAAGAAGGAAATTATCACTCTCTACCATGTCTTTAATATTAAAGAGAATTACCGTGAATAAAGAATTTGAATAAAAATGTAATCTACTTCACTGGTTTTATTTTGTTTTTTTCCAAATATCACCCCCATTTAATCATTTTAGATGAAATTTATAGTACAAAAGAAAGGGATTTCAGCCTGACACCATTATTATTTTATCATGTTGAATGCATTATATACATCAACAAATTGTTTTCTTTATAATGGGGAACAAAGAGAGATTCCCTTTCCAACTCTATTCTGCTATTGTACTTTTATATACATAGAAGGGTTAAGACTGGAACAATATCATTCCCAAGGGCCCTAAAAATTTATCTGATTTTTAATATATGCTGAGATATAGATAAATGGGTAACATAAATTATTACTAGTGTTTTATGTCTCTCTCTCCTTCTCTCACACGCTTCATTTGCTTGCCCTCTGGCACTTTTTGTCAATTAACTATTTTGATATTTGATGTTTAATAAACATCAAACTATACTATCACTAACTGAATTGAATGGTATGGATGCTTGCTCTAATCTGATCTGAATATAGGGACTGACTGAGAGTATGGAAATAGACTGGACATTATCCACAATGATTTTCCAAGTTGTCTAAGGAATTCTGCTCATGAGCTGAAGAAAATTCAAGATCTAGACTAGGATCCTTGCTCAGCTTTCCTTCATTCTTGCTTTAAGGTCACATGGATAATAATAGTGGCATTTAAATATCCTGTTGAAATATTATTTAGTATTATTTATAGTTATATAGTTATATAGTTATATATACAACAACAACAACAACAACAACAACTATTATTATTATTATTATTATTATTATTATTATTATTATTATTATTATTATTATTATTATTATTATTATTATTATTATTATTATTATTATTATTATTATTATTATTAGTTAAATTATTGTAATAACAATAATTCCTGTCTGATTTCTCTGATCAAGTAATTTACCATTCTGGATTCTGTTCCTACATTTCTAAAGGAATCATAACTTCATCGTAGGCTTTAGGAAGCTTTTAAATCCCAATTGTTTCTTGCACCACAAAGCAGTTACTAGATAGATTAGAAAGATCTAAAGATCATTGATTTTCATATGTTAGAGAATCATAAAGAAGAATAGTCTTACTATACACAATCAGTGTGTGTGTATACAAGGTATACAGTGTGTGTGTGTGTGTGTGTGTGTGTGTGTATACAAGGCAGGCAGCCCAGGTTCAAATCCTAGTAAGGGTATGGCTATCTGACGAGAGCTAAGTAGCTCGAAATAGATCTATAATAGTCTCCCTTTATTTTCATTTATCAGCAAAAAAATGCTACATACACACATACACACATATATATGGGTTCTGGATCCTTTTGCTGCCGGTTTGCTCAGGGTTATGCTGTGCACACCCACATCAATCAAAAAATAGCTTCTGCACATGCACAGAAGCAAAATCCATGATGGCGGCACCCACGGAGACACCTACAGAACTGGTTCCGTGACATCATCACCAAATTACTAACGGTTAGAGAACTGGTTAGAACTGGTAGAAACTCACCTCTGATACACACACACACACACACACACACACACAGAAAGAGAGAGAGAGAGAGAGAGAGAGAGAGAGAGTTATCTTAACTGCTGTTGATTTATTGGGGAATGGGACATATAAACATATTGCATTTTTAATCCTCATACTTCTTCAAAAAAACTGAAGGTATCAGTGAGAGACCCTACATGTTTCTGTGAATTTAAAATAAGTTTTTTTCCTTATTTTTGGAGTCTATTACTGATATAACCTCAAACCTTTCTGTAAAATAAAGATCCAATTTAAATTAAACAAGTTTCCTGCTGAATAAACTTTAACACTTCTGTACATTTATTAGTCTAACCAGGAATGTTCAATTCTAAAGGCTAACTTTCTTATAACTTGACTGAATTGTAGCAAAGTCTAATTAATCTTCCAGTGATTTTGCGATTTAATCAATTTTTGAATCAAAGCTATAGTCTGCTCCACCAATGGAAATTTTTTTGGACATTCATTTGCTATATTTCCTGTTTTATTTTACTTTAAATTCAACTGGAGATGGTCTAAAATTATTTCTCCACAGAATTATATCAGAATTCCTAGGAATCCATTATTGCTGCTGGTCATCCTTTTCTTGTCTTTCTTTCCACTTTTCACTCCACCTTTGCTAGGAACACCATCTTCTCCATCCTCTGAGGAGCCAGCAGTCAGGATGGGTTGTCTCCGCCTACCAGCAGTTGAGGACGAGTCACTATTTTTTTCTTTAATTGCCTGGATCCGCCCCCTGGGGTCCCAGTTTCTGACTCGTCCTCAGCAGAACAGGACGTGGCGAAAACTCATCCCAACTGCTGGTCCTTTGTTAGAGTCAGGTTGTATTTCAAAGAAACTTTATTTGCCCTTGGGTTTTTTCCTTTTACCTTTTATTCCCTTTCCTTGGATTTAATTTCTTTATCTTGGTGAGCGAGGGAGCGTGGCAGCACCTGGAGGGTTCTCCTTAGCTGCCACGAGGGCTTTGGGCTCAGGCCTAACCCACTGCACCCCCCCGCCCCCCCGCCCCCCCCGATCGCTCGCTCCGTGGCCGCGGCCAGCATCTACAGCCGTTCGACCCTGTTCCGGCTCTGGTCGTGAAGGGGATTCCCGTTGCCGCGCCCTCGCTCACCGCCACGTGGAGGCTTTTAGGAGCGAGTTTTGCTGTTGCCGCAAGCGGTTGCTTTCAAAAGGGAAAACGAAACCGCCAGCCGCACTGATCCCTCGCCCAGCCGATTGCCGCCTGGTACCTGCTGCCGGAGCCTCGCTCGCGGCAGGCTCCCGCTTTTAAATTTTGGCGCCAACTTGTAGCGGCTCGGGCTAGAGAGGGCGGATCGCGCTGGAACTCCGTAGCCGGGATCGCTCTAGATCGCGGTTCCCGGAGCTGCCACGACCACAAGCAGGGCAAGCTCCCAGAGGAAGACTTTGCCCGCAAGGGGGGGGAGACGCCGGAGGGGGGGGAACGGACTGGCAAGCCGGCAAAGCCTCCTTTTAGCCCCTGATTATTAGCTCAGCCAAGGGGAATGGCGAAAGGCATGCCCCCCACTTCGTCCAAACCGGGGGGTAAGAGGAAACAAAAAACCAATAGGCCTAACGATGATGAGGTTGCTGCCTCATCTTCTGCTTCTCAACCGCCCAGGGCAGAGGCCACGAGGGCGGAACAGAGTAGGGATCGGGCCCTACAGAAGATTCATAACAAAGCTGCTCAAACTAGATCAGTTCCACAGGCCCCTTCCAGCCAACCAGGAGGGGCTCTCTCGCTGGAGGCCTCAATTCCTCCCCAAATATCTCCTAACTTATGGGGCCCGGGGGGATTGGGCGTGGCTGCCTCTACTGGCCAGGGAACTCCCCAAGGCCTCCAATCTGATCCAAGCCTTGGGTCGGAACAGGCCCAACCCCAGCCTCCTCCTCCTCCTACGCAGGAGGTCAGGCCTCCTCCTGCCTCGGATCCAGCTCCACTGCCACCTGGATTGCCATTTGATCCAACACTGATCCAACAATGGATAGCGATGGCGGTCCAGAGCAGCATTACCGCCAACCTCCAGAACTTGGCTTCCACCTTGCCCTCTGTGGGTTCGGGGGTGTCCTCTCCCCAATTGGATCCTCAGCCAGGCACCAGTGCGGGATTCCTAGCTGGGGACCAGCTCTCAAATATTTCAGAGGAAGATAATCTTGATGATTTGCCTGACTTGCTCATGCAGCCCATGGGAGACCTTTCTGAGGATGAGGAACCTCCACCAGGCAAGCCTCCTACTGCGGCCTTATTCCCACCGGCCCTTTACAAGTCCCTCCTTAGCAAGGCCAGGGCTACCGCTGGTCTAACCTTACCCGCCGCCCCAGCGCCATCTCTAAATACACCTCTGGGGCCTATCTTCTCCTCTGTAACTCCCGAGCCGGAGTCAGTTCCGGCTCCTTCGCTTTTTCTTGACACAGTAAGAAACCAGTGGGCAGCTCCAGCATCTGGGCCAACCCCTTCGTCTCTCGAACGCCAGTTTTTCAACGTGGCGTCTGATCTGAGCGATCTGCTTGAGGTCCCAGCGGTGGATTCACCCGTCCTGGCACTCCATGCCCAGACCAATCTCCCAAGTGAATCGGAAGAAAACCTCAAGCCTGAGGAGCGTAAGGTAGAACAGGTGCTGGTGCGCGCGCACCAGGCTGCAGCTTGGGCCATCAGGGCGACTTCCACATCCTCTTTCTTCACAAGGGTAGCCCTCCTGTGGCTGAAGCAGCTCCAGGAGTACATCCCTGAGACCAATTTACGGGCACATCAGGACCTGAATAAGATTTTTGCGACCTGCCAGTTCCTGGCCGATTCAACCTTGTACGCTTCCAAATTCACATCGAAGGCTATGGCTTCTGCCGTCGTGGCCCGACGTATGTTATGGCTCAAGCAGTGGCCGGTGGAGACACGCCACAAGTGGCGCCTGGCTTCTAAGCCCCTCAAGGGCAAACAACTTTTTGGAGACTCCCTCGACCCGTTCCTCATTGAATCTCGTGACAAGAGAAAGATTTTGCCTTCCCTATCCCGCAGGGGTCTCCCGCGTCAAACCCCGTACTCCAGGCGGCCCTTTCGCCAATCTGACCAGGGATCCAGTTTCCCCCGCACCCCAGGTCAGTATTCCAGTAGGTTTCGTCCCAACCAGGACAGAGCCGGGCGGGGGAGACAGTTTAGAAGGCACTCCCGCGGAGGGGCTGGTGGACGCCCCACTAAACGGAGCAAACAATAGATCCTCACCCCTCTCAGAGGTTCCCATAGGGGGTCGGTTAAAATACTTTGCTGACCAATGGGAGGCTACCACAGATGACGCATGGGTACTAGATACCATCAGACATGGTTTATCTCTAGAGTTTCTCTCACCTCCTCCCGGAGCCTTCATCCGGTGCCCCACGGCCAGGAACCTCGCTAAACGGGCCCTTATGGCCGAGGCTGTACAACATCTTCTAGATATCAGAGCAATCCAGCCGGTTCCCGCTGAACAACGTTTCCAGGGATTTTATTCCATTCTCTTCGTGGTACCCAAGGCTTCGGGGGGCTGGAGAGCAATTCTAGATCTTAAACGGTTGAATCATTTTCTATCTTACAGGAAATTCCGGATGCATTCCCTTAAAACCATTCTCGCCTGCATCCGTCCCGGGGACTTCATGGCTTCCCTAGACTTAACCGAAGCTTATCTTCACGTCCCCGTCGCACGCCATCACCGTTGTTACCTCAGGTTCTGCTATGCAGACAGGCACTTCCAATGCAGAGCCCTTCCCTTTGGCCTCTCCTCAGCTCCCAGAGTTTTTACGAAGGTCCTCTCTGTCCTAGCGGGACACCTTCGGGCTCTCCCTATCAGAGTTCAATGTTATTTAGACGATATTTTGGTTCATGCCCCTACCAGATCTTTGGCTCAACAGCACCTGCAGACTGTCGCCCGGGTACTCACCGATCATGGGTTCTCAATCAATCTGGCCAAAAGTCAGTTGTCCCCGGCTACGGCCATCGTCCATTTGGGGTCGGTCATTGACTCCTCAGCGGGCATGGTCTTCTTATCACAGGAAAGACAGGACAGTCTTAGGGAGTTGGCTTCTCAGGTCCAGGGGGCGGTTTCCTCCCCACTTCTTACCCTATCATCCCTTTTGGGCAAAATGGTCTCCTGCATTTCCATTGTACCTTGGGCCAGGTTACATGCTCGGGAATTGCAGTGGTTCCTTCTTCCCTTTCAGAAGCAAAAACGAGGATCATCTCTCCACAAGGTCAGACTACCCCCGCAGGTCCGATGTTCCCTTACCTGGTGGCGATCCGCCGCCCTAACCAAGGGGACACTGTTCCTGCCTCAGTCACAAATCACCGTTACGACAGATGCCAGCCTCGCAGGATGGGGCGCTCACTGCGAAGGCGCCACAGCACAAGGCCTGTGGTCGGCGCGGCTCGCCGGGTGCTCCATCAACTGGCTCGAGCTGCACGTGGCTTTCCTCGCATTGAAGCATTTTCAACACCTGCTGAGGGGTGCTCATGTACGTCTGCTCACGGACAACATTACCACCAAGGCGCATATCAACCGCCAAGGGGGCACCCGTTCCAGAACACTGATGGACGAAGCATGAAAGATCGGGTTATGGGCAGAACGTCACCTCTCGTCCCTGGTATCCGAACACATCTCCGGGGTGGACAACGTCCAGGCGGACTGGCTGAGTCGGTCAACGGTGGACCAAGCCGAATGGCGCCTGGATCCGACGATCTTCCAGGCAGTCGTGAGGAAATTCGGCACCCCACTGGCGGACCTGTTTGCGACCCCGGAAAATGCACAGCTGAGCCGGTTTTTCACCAGGTACCGGACTCCAGAGGCAGAAGGGACCAACGCCCTGATCTGCAGGTGGCCCACGGGCCTTCTCTACGCCTTCCCGCCTCTCCCCATCTTACCACTAGTACTCAGGAAGTTGATCCAGGAGAGAGCGGAGCTGGTCCTAATTGCACCGTTTTGGCCCCGGCAACCCTGGTTTGCCGAGCTCGTAGCCCTCTCCGTGATGGACCACTGGATGCTACCGCCCGTCCCGCAGCTCCTCAGTCAGGGAGCGCTCCTCCACCCGGACCCCCGGTGGTGCAAACTGACCGCTTGGCGCTTGAGCGGGGCAGCCTGACCAGACAACTTTATGACCCAGATGTCATCTTCTACATTCAAGCTTCCCGCCGTCCATCCACTGACCGTATCTACTCCGCGACTTGGCGGGCTTTCTGCTCTTGGTGTTCATCTCAACAGATCTCTCCCCTCGATGTCCCTCTTCCGTTGGTCCTTCGATTCCTAAAACAGGGTTTGGATAGAGGTCTCTCGCCCAATACCCTGCGCCGTCAACTCGCCGCGCTGTCCTCCGTCCTCTCCTGCGGTCATTGGGATTCCCTGTCACACATACCGACCGTCCGTCGTTTTCTGAAGGGCGTCACAAACTGTCACCCCCCGGTCATCCACCGGTACCCTTCCTGGGATCTGACCAGGGTTCTGCAGTCCCTGACACAGCCCCCGTACGAACCGCTACGGGAAGCCTCGCTTCGACATCTATCCCTCAAGGTGGCCTTTCTTCTCGCCATCACCTCAGCCCGTCGTATATCAGAACTCGGGGCCCTCTCTGTCCATGAAGACCTCTGCATCTTCCATCCCGACAAGGTCGTACTCCGTCTGGATCCCACGTTTATCCCAAAAGTTAATTCCTCCTTCCACCGTGCGCAGGAGCTCATCCTGCCCTCCTTTTGTCCATCCCCGTCCCACCCTGCAGAAAGAACTTGGCACACCCTAGACGTTCGCAGGGCTCTGCGTGTCTACATCTCTCGCACACGGCCCTTTCGTAGGACAGAAGCACTCATGGTCACCTTCTTGCCCCAGACGATGGGGCTCAAGGCGTCACCCTCGACCATAGGCCAATGGATACGGGGGGCCATCGCCAAAGCCTACGACATGGCTTCTCTCCAGCGGCCAGCGGGCATCACAGCTCACTCTACCCAGAGTGCGGCCACTTCCGCTGCCTGGGCCACTCAATGTTCTCTGGAAGACCTCTGCAGGGCAGCGACCTGGGCGTCGCCCACTCCTTTCATCAGGCACTATAGAATTGACAAGTACGCATCGGCTGATGCCGCCTTCGGACGCAGGGTGCTACAGAGAGTGATACAGCACCACAACGCTTGATTACAGTCCCTCCCATGGGTACTACAGCTCTGGTATGTCCCATCCTGACTGCTGGCTCCTCAGAGGATGGAGAATGAGCGTTGACTTACCTGATACGCTCTTTCTCATCAGGAGGAGCCAGCAGTCAGTTCCCTCCCTAGTTTTAGTTACGTTGTTCCGGTGCAGCATCTGGGTAGGGGGTTAGATTTTCGGTTGGCTCACTAAGTTGTTAGCCCCTCGTATACTGGCTTCAGGGACCCTTTCTAGTTCATTGTTTTATAAAAAAAAAAAAAACAACCACATTTTTATTGCTCCCTTTACCTTGATGGGAGTTTATGGACCAGTTATATCAGTTGGGATGATAGTCTTTGACTTTCCGTTTTCGCCACATCGAGTCGCTTTCCTCGGATTCGTCAGAACTGGGACCCCAGGGGGTGGATCCAGGCAATTAAAGAAAAAAATAGTGACTCGTCCTCAACTGCTAGTAGGCGGAGACAACCCATCCTGACTGCTGGCTCCTCCTGATGAGAAAGAGCGTATCAGGTAAGTCAACGCTCATTCTCCAGAGAGCTAGGCCCTTGAATAATGTGTCCAAAGTAGGATAATTTAAGCAAGTCATTTGTGCCTCAAATAAGTACTCTATCTGATTTGTTCTATGATCCTTTGTTTGGCTATCCATAGTATTTTCAGAACTCATCTTCAACATCAAAGTCCAAATCAGTTAATGCTCCTTCTTGTCCTGCTTTTTAAAGTGAAACTTTCACTGTTATTGAGTGTTACATGTAAAAAAAAACATTGCCTGCATGATTCTGATCTTTGTAGGTAGAAACATATCACAGCATTTGAATTCTCCTATTTTTCCAAGTCGTTCACTATCACTTTATCAAGCGCTAATCTATGAACCTTCTGCTTTGAGGAACTGGAGAAATCCAAAATAACTCTGGCTTGATTCTATTTGGTGTAAGATGATTTCAAGAATCAATATTCTGTTATACCACTCTACAATAATAAAATGGCATTCCCGGAATCCTTGATCCATCTCAAAGGGCCAACAACTAATAATTAGAAATATTAGAAGTACAAATTACAACATCTTTTCACATAAGTGATATAAAGGTTGCTTCTTCTGAATACAAAGTGTTTTCCTTATTGTAATAATATGGTGGCTATGCTTAAAAATTACCAGTCCTAATGAATAAAATTCAGTCATATAGCTTATATTCTGGATATCAGATTAATTTAACACTTAATTTACTTCCTTTAGGGCTGGATTTCTCAATACAAATCAGTACACACTCAGGATTTGTGGCCTCTACTAATTTTATTAAGTATTTGTATTTCATAAATACAAATTTGTATTTATTATTTGTATTAAATAATTTTCAAAGTTTGTTCAAGTTAATATGTCTCAGATTTTAAACTCAATTGACGATCTAACAAGCACCAGAATCTCGATCTGATCCCTAGCCTTCTCCAAATCAGGGAGCACCACAGGGGATGTAATTCTATTTGATGAGATGCTTTAAAAAAAATGAGGAATTTTCAGGCCCCTCTATTTCCAATTCTTTTCCTGGTACTAAGCCTTAAAATTCTAACCTGCTTTAGCCCAAGTTGCAAATCAACTGTATATAACCCTTTACCTATTAGATCTGAGTTTAGAGTGGCAACAAATCTCACTGCCGTTCTTAACTCATTGGCTATGCTTTGGAAATTCAGCAATTAGCTTGTTATATCATGTTTGTGTTTTTGCTTAGACTACTCAACTGCTCATCCTTGTTCCTCTCAGTAACCATCGACAATATTTTGGTTGCAATATATCTGAGAATATTTCCATTCCTTCTGCTATATAGACCCTCATGATTTTGGACTGGATTGACCTTTCCCCACCCCCTGTGGTTGTTTCTGAAAATGGAAGAGATTATTGAGAAAGACAAAGTAGACTGCCAGGGAGTAGTATTGTTTGCAATGATGAAGCAGATGAGAATGTGGGTTCAGCATCCCTATAAGGACACATAAAGACCTAATGATGGAGCCCAGACATCATGAAGAGAAGATTTATAAGCTATTGAATGGCATTCCTACTCCTATTTTTGGACAATCAAACCTTTATTGCTGTCTATGGGCCAGAACATCCTATTTTTGATTACTTCCCATATTTCCAGGCTTATGGCAGCTAATGCAGAATATTATGGATGGATTGTAAGAGATGCTGTGTCATATGACTAGTTTCATCAATAGTGTATTTATATCTGCATGTGTTTGTGTGTGAATGACTGTTTGTTACTCCAACTAATGCTAGTGCTGGGCACAATATATTGAGTTAGCGTAACCATGATTCATTAGTGAGCTAAACAAAAATAAGGTTTCTATTCTTGGTCTGCTAAAATAGCCAACTAGAGCAATTGATGGTTGTATTCTAGAATGATCTTGTTGCCATTTAGAAGGATAAAGACATTGCAACAGCACTGGATTCATGACCAATTAGGCTTGTTTAATTTTAACTAAGCATCCTGGTGCCCAGCCATATTTTCGATTAGTTTATTTATTATAAATTTGGCCTTAGATTATGGAGCTGTAATCAAATTGGCATTATTTCTGAATTTGGTCAGAAATTAACTTTCATAATAAGTATATGATGTGGACACTTCCAGTGGGAAGATGATATTACAACTGGAAATTAAGAAAACATATTATTGATAAATAAGTAACATGGAATTTTCAAAAGGCACTATGGGCATATTATGTGTTAGTTTGCACAGCTATAAAATACAGTGTTTCCTTGTTATCTCCTTAGGCATACAGTTAAATTATATCCAAAACCAAAATCCCATTCAAAATTGTAGAGATCTGCTGGAACAGGAATTATTTAAATTCTAGATCCATTCCAGAAATAGCATACAGAGCTGGCCAACAGAAATTGAGAACATTGTCTCTCTGCCACCACATATATAATTATTGCACTGGAGGCCGAAAGACATACAAAAATATGAAATTTGTATATACTTGAATAGTACATCAATCCAATTCATCCTATTCATCTTAGGAAAGCACAGAGTTTGCCTCATAGAGGTTTGGGCAGAACACAGAACAAAGTATGAGATTCAAAATGAAATTCAAGATCTATTCAAGCATCAAAGTATGTGACTGATGTTCAGTGTATGGCATCTATTCCTTAAAAATGATTAAAGGAAGATGAGCAATGATTAGTACTAAGATTTCACAAATGGAATAGGTATTCAATTAAGCCATTAAAGTTTCCTGATAATGAGTAAAGTGGAAAAAATAGGGACCTGCTATTCTGTTACATTAAGATAGCACACTAAAGCCACAATTTGGAGAACCTCAAGAAACAAACTATTTTTAAGAGCTATTTATTTTATGGAGTATGTCACCATGGACACCAGGACCAAAGAGTCAAATATGATGAAGAGGAGAAATAAAACAGAGGACAAAATGTGGTATCCATGGTAACAAGTGAGAAAGAAATGATTTACTGTTGAGACCCATATCCTTGCCAGAATTATTAAACGGGATTTGCAAAATCAGGTTCTTTTTCATGCTAATAAAAACACCTTCTTGGACAAATATATTAAGGACTGGTGTTGGACTGAAGATTTTAATGTAAAGAGAAAACGGAGCTGCTTTCTATTATAACTAGGCTGATCTATTGGGAGTGCCCAACTACTGTGGGGTACCATGAATCCAAGTTCATTTATAAGGATTTGTATCTGTATAACTATCAAAAGGAAAACATTTGGCAGGAAGAAGAAAAGAGAGAATCCATATCTGATAAACTATCAATGGTTCAGGTATCTCTTTGCTATGAATAAACCAAAATAAATGTAATATAGGGAAGTTAGAAATCTTCATAAAATATATTACCTTTATTAGCTGTTACATTTTCTCTTTGATATTTTTATCCCGACAGGTTTGGAAAGCAGCTTCCAAAACGAATATGTGGAGTATAATTGTGAGAGCATCTTATAGGTTCTCTTCCCCCACTTCTCTCTTTCTCTCACACACATATAGAAAGTAAAATAGTTCTTAAAACAGTGGGCTGACAGATTATTCTAACCCCATATTAAAACTTACTGATTTCAAGATATCTAAAATCTTGGTAATGGTCAATCGGTGCAGGGGGAAAATATTATTATGTTTTTCTAAGCCTCCTAGATGCTTTAAAAATTATGTTTGTTCATAAACAAATGCAAATAATTGTTTAGACTCTCAAGAGCTGGTTTCAGTTTTCCTTTGACCAGGGATATCATAAAATCCTGGGAGGGCTTTGATTCTAGTGCAGTATTTATCAACCTCAGCAATTTTAAGATGTGTGGTCTTCAACTCTCAGAATTAGCAGGGGATTGGACTAAATGATTTCCAAAATCCCTTCCAATTCTTATACATGTATAGCTTAAAAACAAATGCAGTACCACCATCTAAGAATCATTATTGCTCACAACACCTTACAATAACTCTCTCTCTCTCTCTCTCTCTCTCTCTCTCTCTCTCTCTCTCTCTCTCTCTCTCTCTCTCTCTCTCACCAAACATTTGCTGATGCTATCAATATGCTTTCTTGGTTTACCACCAGATAGACCCAGCAGAACTTGAAGTTGCTAGGTCACTGGGTGGCAAAATGGTGACCTCCAGATTAGCTACCACACAACTATCTGCAATTCTTCAAGAACCAGAACAGCAAAGCTGAAAATTCACTGGGGTACTCTTTGCTACCAGGGAACCTTTAATTAAATAATAAAAATTTGTTAAACACCCAATTTTTAAGTCCAATCAGCAGAATATAAATATTTTAATGCCTAAATAAATAATCCACAGTGGGTTTATGTTCAGATGATCCAAGGTCTCCAAAACAGGCAGTGCTTTTGAGTAGGTAAAATGCATTATTTCCACAGCTATAACTTATGTATGCAAGATGTAACATGAAAATCTCTGGAGAACAAAACTTTAAAATGTAATTGAAAAATGATGATTTCTTGTAGCACAACATCAATTCTTGTGTTATACAAGCATAAGATTGGAATGTGATGCAGCAGACAAGGCTGGAGGTTTTCAGTGTACTTCTGCATCCCAGCTCAAGAGTAGTTCAACATTCATCTAAATAAGTTCAAAACCTCAAGGCATTTCTACATCAATTCCCCAGCATGCAGAACAAAATAAACCAGAATAATTTTCATTTTTTTAAAAATGTTTATTAATCATGTTTGGAAGACCCATAAATAACAGCTGCAAAGGAAAGCGAAGCCCCCAATTTCAGAAGGAAAACAAAGTTTTATGGGGAAAATGGTTATAGAAGAAAAAATTCATTTTACTTATATTTTATTTATTTATACTTCAATTTCTATGCCGCCCAACTCCCTAGGGACTCTGGGCGGCTCACAACAGAAAAATGAACATCAAAAATAGTACAAAATATCTAAAAACAGTTTAAAAAAACAATTTACAATTTAAAACAGTTTCAGCCAGCCATACCATTTGATTAGATTGGGAAATAATTAGAATAAAGAACCTACCCACTCTGTGACTAATAATGTGACGGTACATATATTTATATGTGTGTGGGGGGGATGTGCTACGTTTTAAGTTTGAAAATGGCAAGGCAGAAATAGTTCACATTCTTTTAGCACTTCAGTCCTGACTAAAGTCACCAAATAAATGTCTAGTTTTATCCAAAGAGAAGTCACTGGAAGGTCAAAGCTTCCATCAAATATATTTCATATCTGAGTTCAACACCACCATTTTTTGCATCTTTGAGTACTTTTGACAGTAGAGCAAATGGTAAGAGGTAGAGAAGAGGAAGGGTCTCCACATGCTGTCCCTGTGACTTTCTCTCCCATGGCCTATTATTAGGTAAATGTTCTTATTCTGTGTTTAAAAGACAAAGGCAACTCCCTACTCCTTTTTTCCTTCCCGCTCTTCTAAATGTAGTTGAGATAGGATGAGTCATTTGAGTCCTTGGGGATTCCTTACTAAATCTAGCTTTTATTTCAGATCTATTGAGTTTCATTTAGCATTCATAGATAGCTGGTCTAAACCCATAGTCTCCAGCCAAAACAACTCCCAGGCAGGGTGGCAGGGTGGCTATGCAATCCCCGTTAGTTGTGCCTTTTGTGATATATCTGACACAGTTTGTCTGCATATATATGGTCATTTACATTTTTATTGTTTTGTATTCTTTTTAAAATGTAAGCTACCCAGAGTTGTTTTGGAGTCAGGCAGCCTCTAAATTGATAAGCTAACAGACAATAAATTATAATATGAGCATATTTTATTTTTTCAATAAGATGCTCTACTTCATTACTCAGTATTCTTTTGACACTTTACAGATGCCCAAGAGTACATCTTCTGACAAAACATTAATTCAACTCTCCTATATTTGATTTTCAAAGTCTATCTCAGAGGCCTAATATAGAATAACAGGGTTAGAAGGGACCTTGGAGGTCTTCAAGTCCAACCCCCTGCACAAGCGAGAGACCTTATATCATTCTGGACAAATCGCTGTCCAATCTCTTCTCAAAAACCTCCAGTAATGGACCACCCACAACTTCTGGAGCAAGCTGTTCTACTTATTAACTCTTCTCACTATCACAAAATTTCTCCTTAGATCAGTCTTGGATCTCTCTTTGATAATCTTCTACCTCTTATTCCTTCTTCAGATGGTTTGGAAAATAGGTCATCCCCCTTCTTTTTTGTGACAATCCCCCAAGTATTTGAAGATTGCTATCGTGTCAACCCTAGTTCTTCTCTTTTTTAGACTAGACCTACCTATTAGACATATCTACTTCCCGCAACTGTTCATTGTACAGTTTAGCCTTCAGACCCTTTTTTGTTGCTGTTCTCTACACTCTTTCTATAGCCTCAGAATCTTTTTTTTGTACTGTGATGATCAGAACTGGATACAGTACTCCAAGTGTGGTCTTTTAAGTGCAGTACATATCACATGCTTCATTTTTTTTAAAAAATCACTGAATAGATGTGATCATTTTATTACAAATGCCTTGTTCATCAATTAAAAAGCTTTCTAAGTGATATCAAATACATTTTCAGGAAGAAATAAGAATAGAAATAAGAAGCTAGGAGACTCTAGGGTTTGATTTGAAATGAGAAACAAGCTATCCTCTCAACTTCCTTTTTTCTTTTCCAAACAACTGTTGAATTAGAATAGTTTTTTTCAGCTTCTATTTGACTTGAAATAATACTCCTATTCATTTCCATAAGCAACATCATCTGTTAGGCAGTAAAGCATATATAATTTCCTCTAGGGAAATTAATTTCCAGGTAATTCCTCTGATGGAGATTCTTTCACCCTTATCCTTAACCTGTTTCCAGAAGTACCTTACAGCAGTGCCAATTGCTTCCCTTATTATGAAGAAGGCACAACTAATATAACAAAATAACAATCAACCACTTTAAAAATATAGACAAGAAGCAACATTTTCTGTGGGCTAATGTGTTAGCAATCTGTCACCATTAAAAATTGTTTTAATTTGGTTTTTGCTGAAGTTCTTATGCAGGCAAGTGCAAGTTGTATTCAAGAGTTGGCATGCATTTTATGTGCTTTCATTTCTTAATGCCAGTGTCTTTGTATTCATTTCCTCCTACTGTAAAGACAAATACTCTACAGGAAAATCAAATTTCGTACATTTAAAGTATATATTACAACACTTTGTGTATTTTCCACATGATGTTTTTGTTGCGGTGATGGTGGTTGAAGATAGTGTAGATTTTAAAAATAAAAATTTTGTAGAATAAAAAAGAAGATAGTGTAGATTTTAATATATTTGTGCATTCTCCCTTTTTTTAATTTTTATTTTTTCAACTTTACATAGACATCCATACATATACCGTAAATCATATCAAAACATACATAATTATACATTTCTGTCCAATATGCCATAAACAAATATCCTAATTTTGCACCTTTTGTACTTTTATCTCCTGTCTGTTTTCCCTCTATATTTCATACTACTCCCCTCCCTCTATCTCCCTCTCTTCCCTCTACCTTCTTTCTCCCTCTATCCCTCTTTCCTACTTCCCTCCTCTCTCTCTCCCCTTCCTTTCTACTTCCTCTTCCTCCCTCTTGTCCTTCCCTGAGTACATTTAATCATAATCCATTTTATGGTTAACAGACGAGCAACTCAAATCCCCAACTTCATTCCAGCATCGGTGCTACTCTTAAACTTGTATCTTTTTCTTTGTCTAGGTATATTTATTGTTATTCTAATGCTACCTCCTTGCCACCTATTTTTGTCGCCTGGGTCTACAACCTTTAATTTTCAGTTTTCCTCCAAATTAATTGCTATAGCTTATCTTCCATACATATTCATTGTCTCTTGTACCTCTTTTCTTATTTATCCTTCAAGTCCATCCTGTTTATATTTTTAATTTTAGGCCATACTCCTCCCTTTCCTCAATTTATATCTTTAGTCATTTTATTTTTATTCTGTCATTTCTAAATGCCCTAAATTTCTAATCTCAAATCCCCCTTATCACTCAATTTTTCTTATTTTAGTTCATCCTCAATATTTAAACATATTCTAATCTTGCTGCTGTACATCCATCCATTGGCTTAAAACATTAACAATATACTATAACCCACTAATCATCAATATACTATAACCCACTAATCATCAAAAATCTCTTCAACATGAAATCAAATTTATGGATTATGTAATCTTATACAAAAACCTTTGCAAATAATAATTATACAAATGTTATAACTTTCCAACAATAAATTCCTCCTCAGAATTTAGTTTTCAATTTCTATAATATGTATCATCCTTTACCAGTCTTATATAAAAACCTTATATCATAATTAATTATACGTAACTAATAATATTGATACAATTAAATATAAAATAATAATTATAATTTTTTTTATAAAATTCCACCACCAATCTTATATTAAAACTTTATACCCTACTTAATTATATGCAATTATCCACTATAATGCAATTTATAGACAATTATAGAAACTCTAAAAGGGTGTGGAAAAATCTCCTACTCTAAGAGCCATTCTTCGCTATGCCGGAAATACCAAGAGAAGGAGTCGGGGGGCGGCCACATACGCTTTCCTGGCATGTCCCTGTATTTTAATTGTGTTATTTTGTCATATGTCTATTTACTTTTATTTTGAGGAGTGTATTGGTGTGTATGTTGGAGGAGGTTGAGTTGGGGGGGTTGAGTGTATGGGTATATGGGAGTGGTTGGGAATGATGTGTAGATTGTGTGGTGGGGTGTGATTGTGTTTAGGAAGAAATGAGAAGAATGAGTGGGCTGGGGGTAGGACGCTGGGCCCCCCCTGCTGAGTGTGCAAACAGAAGCAAGTGGGGGCTCGGTCGCCTTCCTCGGCCTGGTATGGATGAGTTGTCATGCCCGTTGGAGATTAAGAAAGCCGATGGCATGGGGGAGGGGACTCCTGGCAGGTGGGAGAGCCGGGATATCCCGGTCGAAATTGGGAGAGGTAGATACGGTGGGAGCCGTGGGGTAGGCCACTCTCGGGGAACTAGGATTTGCTGTCTCAAAGCGATTACTTGTTCTGGCCCCTCTGGCTCAGCCCGTATACCTGGTGACAAGGGATATCAGGGCCCTGGGCTCAGGCTGCTGCTGTAGAATGCCAGGTCGATTGTCAACAAGGTTCCTATTGGTCTCTGGTCACAATTCAAGGTGTTGGTTATTACCTTTAAAGCCCTATATGGCTCTGGACCAGGATATCTTCGGGACTGCCTAGTACCACATACCTTCCTATGACCAATCAGATCCCACAGAGTTGGTCTCCTTCAGGTCCTGTCAGCCAAACAATGTTGGCTGGTGGGGCCATGGGGTAGGGCCTTCTCTGTGATGGCCCCGACTCTTTGGAATCAACTACCACTGGAGATCCGTTCCATCCCCACTTTGTTGGCCTTCCGGAAAGCCATTAAGACCTGGCTCTTCCGACAGGCCTGGGGATAGGGACCCAATAGAATAAACTTTAAATGGTCGCCTTTGTATGCTGTGATTGATTGAAACGTTTTTAATTTTTAAATGTATTTTTTAAAAATGTGTTTTCGACATTTTTTATACTGATTTGTTTATATTGTTGTAAGCCGCCCAGAGTCCTTCGGGAGTTGGGCGGCATATAAATATGAATGAATGAATGAATGAATGAATGAATAAATAAATAAATAAATAAATAAATAAATAAATAAATAAATAAATAAATAAATAAATAAATAAATATCCCTTCATCCTTTCTAAGTTCATCATCAAGATTTAATTTTCACTTTTTATACTATATATCATCATACAAACATTTTTTTAGCATTCCATCAGTTACACCTGCTTATTTCCATTCTTTCTTTTTTTAACATCATATTACAATCTTTTAAAAACCCTTATACCATAATTAATTATACCCAATTAATAACCTAAATGTCAATAAATCTATTACCACATATCTTATTACCACTCTTCCTTTCTGTTGACCTTCCCCTCTTTATCCATTCTCTTTTGGTCTCTCAAAAATTCCAATTCTTGTGGGTTTTTCCCTTCCAACCCCTTCTCTTAAGGTTTTCTTTTTCTTTCTTATATTTTTATACCAATAACTTCTTTTTTTCCTTTTGAGTGTATTATTTGCTTAAATCTGCTCTCAATTCCTCCTGGTCTCTTCTCCCTATTACCCCACCTGTTTTTTAATTGCTTCTTCAAAAACCGATACTCCTCTCTTACTCTTTTCTTATCACTATAAATCCAGTGTAATCATCAATCTATTTTTTATTTTCAGTCCCTTTTTCATCTGTATAATTTCCTTGTTCTTCATTTTCATCTTCCACCATTATAAATTCTGAGTGTTCTTTATGTTCCAACTCCATTTCTATTTTCTTATCACCTCTAATTTCCAAAAGGTACGTTTTTATATCTTCATGAATGTATTTTAACATCTCAGTCAAATCTTCATAGATACATACCTCCATATTGTCAAATTCACAATTGTTAGAGGTTTAGGTTGTTGTTTTGCTTGAAGCTTAAGTCCATATAATCTCTTTGTATTTCAGTCCAATCCAGTTCAAAGTCCTATTATCTTCTGTCACCAAAACAGTACACCATCAAACACAATAGCACAACACACACTCATTTCAAATCCTTTCAAGCTCCTAGTTATCTTCTTATGAGCAAGGTCAATCTTCAGCTGTCAGCAAATTCAAGCATTCCACACTCTGTTGCAATATTTTCTTTTAGCCAGCAGATGGCCTCGCCAGTTTCCCAATATAACATGACAGATCTTTTACAAAAATCTCCAAAATTCTTTAAATCCACTTAGCACATAAGGGATATTTTCTTCAAATTCTTTATTCTTTTTAAGTCTCTTTAACTTTCACCAAGTCCAATTATAAAAACATCCTCAAATTTCTTGGGCTTTTAAACTCTGTTCCTTTAACTCTCTCTATGGTATTTCCAATTGCTAGATAGCCGCTAGCTCCATTTTGGGATATCTTTTGTGTCCTTTTGAATGTCTTCTTTTTATCATTAAATCGGCCAAACACTCACCCAGCTTCAACACTTCTTCACATCTCTCCAGCACAAATGCTTCAATCTTGTCACCTAGGCAATCCATGATCTCTTTATTCCAATCTTTCCAATCGTGGCCATCACAGCTAATGGCAACAGAGTCGTTCTTCCACAGCTGCTGGTTGAGAGGCTGGTGCCGGCTCCCTGGGGGGTTTGCAAGCCCTCCCAGACTACCAACCGGTGCCTCTCTTCTTCACCGTCCCTCCAGGATGGCTCTGACCTGGTTCTGGTCCGGTTCCAGGTCCCCAAACAGCTGGGATTTGGGGTTTCCCGCGGAGCACAGGAGACACCCGTAGCGCTGGGACATTGGCCATGCCCCTTGAATGTGATAGGGTTTCAATTTGAAAAAGGGAATAAGAAATATTTGGGGTTAGGGCAAATGGTATTATTGTTTAAATATCAGAAGATACAGGAGGAAAGTAAAATTTAAAAAAATACAGAGAAAAAATATTATGGCAGAAATTGAAATGTATAAATTGTGTTTGGGGATGTTATAAGCTATGTAAGTGTTTTGAGTCGGCCAATACTCTGTTCAGAGATAATGCATTGTTTGTTTGTATGTGTGTTTGTTTTTTAAAAAAAAAACTTTTTATAAAAAAAAGATCCAGAGAATCTCTGAATAAAGTGTCTATTCAGTTGCTTCTACTCTTTGCAATTGTGGTGACATGCAAACAACAACACATATACCTACCCTTTATGCCCCAATTATTGTATACTTGAGGACCTCATAGCAGCACAACAGAATGCAATTAATGTTGCTAGTTTCTGAGCAAGATCTGTTAATTTGTACATATTTTGATCTTGTATTTTATATTTTAAATGTTATGTCATATAATGTGCCTATTTTGTTTCGTATGTACACTGAGTGCTTTTGTACCGTTGAATGTTATGTTTTTATAACATTCAATTCAATCTTATCAAATTGTCTCCTTTTTCATATGCTACCATAGTACACGCAAGCAAAATTATTGGCTTCATTAGAACCAAATGTCTGAAGACTGACTTTCTTAGTAAAACTAAGATAATACAAATAGGATTCATAATATACATTAAAAAGAAAGCATCAAACAAATCAATAAGTCAGTATTTTTTTCACAGAAACTAGTATGTACTTGATCTATATGGAAGCCAGCAATTAATGAGCATGATTCATGACGAATAATTGGGACAGTTAAACTTCAACTTGACTATTTTTAAATTAAAGCTGTTATTTCCAGTATCTTGATTGCATTATAATTAATTGCCTGCTAAAAGATTAATTGGTATGATGATTTAGTTAGTTACATTTCTTACTTAACTCCATTCTGAATGTTTAGATTGACTAGCAAGATAGTAAAAGTAAAAGAATAAAGTAAAAGCTAACAAAAAGCATATGCTAACTGAGAGCACATGCACCAAAGATAAATTCCTTGTGTGTCCAATCACACTTGGCCAATAAAGAATTCTATCTATCTATTCTATCTATCTAAAAAGCTGATTTTCTAGAGTTTTAAATAAACTCTAGAAAAGCCTGTTAAGAAGAAGATTATAAATAAATCAGGATGAATCATAGCACTAGTAAAGCCAACTGTAATAAATAGATTTCTTCAGACTGGAAAATACTTTCAAATACAAACTTGATGAGGAAAAGTTGTGCACAGACATATTCTGCACAAAGTATTGCTAAACTAAACAAGAGGAAACATCATAAACCTCAACAGAAAAAAACTTGAATGAGAATCTGGTCTGAATACGCGCGGGTGATGATCCCAGGCATTTTCATGGGGCCAGCCTGGAAATATCAACAGACAAGCCTGCAGTGCCTCTGCTGGCCAAAATGGGCCGTGTGCATCCCCCGCAGACCATTTTCAGCCTCCCTAGCCTCCTGCAGCACTTTGCCAGCCAAAAATGGGCTACTCAGGGGCAGCCTACACGTGGCCCATTTTTGGCCAGCTGAGTGCTGCTGGAGGCTGGGGAGGCAGAAAACAGGCCACCGGGGGGGGGGCTCAGGAGGCCTCCATGTTTTTGGCCAGCAGAGTGCTGCTGGAGGCAGGAGAGGCCGAAAATGGCCCATTTTTGGCTGGCAGAGTGCTGCAGGAGGCCATGGAGGGTGAAAATGAGGCACAGGGGGGGCGTGTGCATCCCCCCACACCCCGTTTAGGCCTGCTGGGTGCTGCAGGCGGCATCTGTCCCATCTCTGAGGAGAACTACAATCCTGATCTGGCCCTCGAAGAAATCCAGTTTGACACCCTTGTCTTAGAATATGAATCTGGATGATTACTGATATTATGGAATAGCAATTTTGTGGCCAATGAGAAAATGATGTCACCAGGAAGAAAAAAAAATTAATTCAGCAATCTATCTCACAATAGCAAAAACCAGCATTGGGATGAATTGCAATACTTGTAAATATGGCACATAAAACATAAAATATGGCACATTGACTATTTCTCCTTATTTACTAAATGTTTTGCCTTATATGGTTAATTTTTCATTTTTTGCACATACAAAGGCACTTCGTTCCTTTTATGGCCTAACATCAAGCTTTCAAAGTAGAAGAGATGAAGATGAAGCATCACCTGGGTGAGGGGTGTGTTCTACATGGAGAAAATGGCAAACTGATGCATCTCTAAACCATGGAGGCTGGGACCATGACTTCGCAATGAGCCTAGATCAGGGCTCAGCAACCTGCGGCTCTGGAGCCGCATGTGGCTCTTTCATCCCTCTGCTGCGGCTCCCTGTCGCTCAAAATATGCGTCACAACCGTCAATGTGTGATACCCGCTGGCACACGATTTATTGAGCTTTTTGACCCCCGGTAGGCCAACCATGGATAAATCCAGGAAAAGAAAAGTTTCAGAAGAAAACAACGTTTAATTCAACTACATATGCTAGTTCTGTGGCCACTCAGGAAATAGTCAGGCACGGGAAGGGTTTTGTGGCTCCCGGTGTTTTCTTTTCTGTGGGAAATGGGTCCAAATGGCTCTCTGAATGTTTAAGAATGCTGACCCCTGGCCTTGATAAACAGAGCTTCTCTGGACAAGAAGAAGCTAAAGAGATTACCCACATGTGCTCTAGAAAGCAGCTCCTCACAAGGAAGCTTGCAGGAGAGATTCTGCAAGCACCGTGTGAGTACAAAAATGCCTGCTTCCCCCTCCCTGCCAATGCTTCATTTCTTTTGATCTGCTAAGCATTGTTCAGTGATATTTGAATCTGGATAAATTCTTTTAAACATTCAAACATTTGCTTTAATTAGCCCAGCCTTGTTGCTTCTGATTTAGAATAGCAGGCCCTAATGATGTTATTTTCAAACATAGCATACTGTTGTCTAGTCTGTGATTGTTGTTCTTCCAGTAATCCTACAAGGCTAAGCCCTGGTTGCCCAACCATAGCTCCTGAACCCCATTATTACTGAATATTGAATTGTTATTGATACATATATTATATTATCCTGGTTGTATCAAGTTAACTGTTATATGCCTTATATATTTCATTGAATGAAGTAGCATAAAAGTACATATAATAAGAGTTTAAATAAAATCAAAATAAAACCTGTACATTCTCTCATATGTTTCTTTATACTGCTGACTCTTATTTATTTTTGTCGGAATTCAGATGAGGTGCCCGCAAAGAGAAAAACATTGCTTTCATGAGTATATAAGAGCTTCACAAGTCTTCCATTTTATTTAATGGTGCAAGTGTTGTATTCGTCATAGCTAGGAAAGGAAAGCTTTATGTCAAACCTAAATGGAGAAGGCAAGAAGGCAAGGGAAGAACCCTCCACACAATGAAAACAGAATAACTTCAGTGGTTCACCTTTCATCAAATACAGAATTGGCACATTGGGAATGATACACACACTCATTGTCTTTTTGGGTGCTTAGTACATAATAATCATAAATATTGCTTGAAATGAAATTTCTGCTCTTGATCCCCAAATTTTGGCAAACGTTTGGTTTTTCCTGCCCATATACTTTTGGATTATTCTCAACTTGCTTTCCTTACATAAATATTAAAGGATTTCTTATTACTATCACATTGTGGATCAGACTGTCTCACATTTTAAGGAAGTGTTGTCACTTGATAAAAGTTCTAAGATGACTCAGAAAGGCTGGGGGGAAAATCAACATGTTGTCAGAGGTGAGAAAAATTTATGTACCAATAGAGCACTTCTAGTGTGTTCAAACTGTCCAGCAGTTTTCCTCATCTTTTGGGCTTTCAAATAGGTCATATTTGAAAGCCCAAAGGATGTAGCTGCAAAAGCTGTCCACCTTAAACTTGTCAGATGGAACTTTGATCTTCCTTTCTCTTTCATGCCATGCATTATGTTTTATTAAATGGATCATGAGTTTCATCAAAGCCGAGGCTCATATTCTGCCTTTTATTCTGCAAAATAAATTTGAACATACCTATTGCAGTCAATCCCTTTGTATACAATTTGAGATAGATTATTAACAGAAAGAGAAAAGAGAAGAATATGGGGGTGGAGAGAGAGAGAAAGAGAGCGAGAGAGAGCAAGAGAGAGAGGAAACAACTTGTAAAATCCAAATATTTGGCTTAAATCAGAAAATGAGCTGCAATTCAATGTTGTAATATGTGAAGATCCAGCTGTTCGTAAAAGACTCTAATGCTGGAAAAGATAAAAGAAAGAAAAAGAAGAGAATGACTTGCAGAAAAGTTGATGGACGGGCTTACATTGTCATTGAATATACCATTGGAAGACCTAAAAGCAGGGGTGAAATCCAGCAGGTTCTGACAGGTTCTGGAGAACCGGTAGTGAAAATTTTGAGTAGTTCGGAGAACCGGTAGGGGAATTTTTGAGTAGTTCGGAGAACCGGTAGCGGAAATTTTGAGTAGTTCAGAGAACCGGCAAATACCACCTCTGGCTGGCCCCAAAGTGGGGTGGAAATGGAGATTTTGCAATATCCTTTCCCCAGGAGTGGGGAGGGAATGGGGATTTTGCAGTATCCTTTCTCTGGAGTGGGGTGGGAATGGAGATTTTGCAGTATCCTTCCCCTGCCATGCCCACCAAGCCACGCCCACCAAGCCGCACCAAGCCCACCAAGCCCACAGAACCGATAGTAAAAAAATTCGGATTTCACCACTGCCTAAAAGGCCAGATTAGGAACAGATTGTCATAGAGAAAAGCTATCTATGTGGTTGCTAGAAGTCAAAAATTAATTGATAGCACATAATCCAATCAATCAATAGTATTTTTGGACTTGTTAAATATCTCACAGATTATCTCTCTTAGAGACTGCAAGTTGATGCAGTTTTCTTGGCAATATTTTGGAAATGGTTTGCTATTGCCTCCTTCCTAGGGCTGAGATACAGTGACTGTCCCAAGGTCATCCAGTCAATTTTCATACCTAAAGAAGGCCTAGAACTCACAGTCTTCTGGTTTCTAGGCCAACACTTTAAGTTCTGCACCAAACTGTCTTTTTAAAACAAGATTTCACATACAGTGAAATACAAAATAGACCTGAGGTTTTATTATTATAAAATAATGTATTACTTTGGCAATCATATCATTGAAAGTTTTGAAAGCAAGAAGATTTCTTTGAGCAATTATCAATACATAATGGAACACCCAGCCCATATGATTTGGTTTGTATTTTTATTGCATACTGTATATTGCCTAGCAAATATTGCAAGTGAGTCATATTCAAAAAGCTATAAAAAACAAAAATGAGAAACAAACTGATTTAAAGTGTTGATTCTTTGTTTAGCCTGAAGATTCCAGTAAAACTTCCCCAATATTTTCAAATTTGAATTGTTCCACAACTTTAATTTCTCATGTGATTCAGAATCAAAATACATTAACTTATCCATTAAAGACCAAGGCTGGAAACAAAAATGCCTGTTTAGTATACCTGATCCCTAAACCATGCCATAATTTCAAAGGTATTAGATGCTTGCTTTCCAGATAGGCCCGTGGATGGTTGCCATATATGATGGCTAATAAATCACCTAACCATGATAAAAGGCATAGAAATAAAAAGCAGCAGGCAAGAGAGAGGAGACAGATCACAGAAACTAGATTGTCCTCTTTCCTTTAGTGTGAAGGGAGGCAGCATGTGGGCACAGTAATTGCCATTGGTTGTGGTACATATATTAGTATTTGTAATTATTGCAGATAAGTGTCCCAATTGTAGAGAAGAATAAAGTAGCGCTGTTATAGCCATAGTGTTATCAGATGCTATTTTGGGGTTGTAAAGGCCATAGTATGAAGTGCACCAATTTCTTTGTCATTCCTCTGTAACATTTCTGGAGGTATATAGGTCATAACCTTGCTTAGTTCAGAGTTCTTTTCTATTTTGGCCAGGAACCCAGTGATCACTGAAGCATATATGTCAATAAAGATAGTGTATTGCATCTATCTCCAAATGTTTTGGTTCCTTATTAAGGTAGACATTTTTCCCACACCAGTCCAAAGAAGGTGTAATCATAAAAAGGTCTTTTCCAAGATAATACAGATGTTAAAATAAATGTAGTTGAAAATCTGGTAGTTTGAAGCTGCCATCTTTCTAAGGTAACCTCAATTTGGCCAAGAATGCTTGAGGGATTTTAGACTGCCATAACAATTTTCTCATTAACTTATCTATGCAAAGCATCTAATAGGAATTAATATTGGAATCCCTCTTAGAATACACGTTAATCTCAATGAGATATTCATTTTGACAAAATTAATCATGCCCCAAAGACTTAATGGGAGTTTTAACCATCAATTTACATCTAGTAAATCTGCATCTATATATTTAGTAATACTTAATTTGACCTATTATAGGTGCCTTCAAGTCAATGTTGACTCCTGGCAGCTGCCTGGAGAAGTCCTTATGGTTTTCTTGGTGAAATTTCAGAAGTGGTTTGCTACTGCTTCCTTCCTAGGGCTGAGAGAGAGGGCCTGGCACAAGGTCAGCTGGCTTCCTGGCTTCATGCCTAAGGCAGAACTAGAACTCTCCTGATTTCTAACCCGATGTCTTAATCACTACACCAAATTGTTTCCTTTATCTTAATAGTATGTCCGATATATTTCTAGAAATGCATATCTTACGGCAGCTTATAAATATAGTGGATCCTAAAGGCATGAGATTCTAGAGCCAGTCTGGTATAGTGGCTAAAGCACCAGGCTAGAAACCAGGGCTAGTTTTTTCAGGGCTGGTTCCAGTCACTGTTGAAGGGAGAGAAAGTTTGAGTCTGAAGCCCCTCAGTTATGGGATGCCTCATGGTTCTATCCCTCTCCCTGCTGCTGCTTAACATCTACATGAACTTTCAAGTTGGAGGGGTGAGCATCAATTGATATGGTGTTTATACCAAGATCTTCAAACCTGGCAACTGTTAAGACTTGTGGACTTCAACTCCCAGAATTCTCCAGCCAGCATAGCTGACTGGAGAATTCTGGGAATTGAAGTCCACAAGTCTTACAGTTGCCAAGTTTGAGGATCCTGGTTTATACCATTGTCCATTATCTCAATCAATTTGTGTGAGATTTCCTAAATGAATTCTGCCATGTAATTTAACAAAAGCTTCTGCTACTTGGCATCCAAAGGCAGATTAATTTTTTTATATATTATTTTTTGTTATTAGCGCAAAACAAGAGTTGGGAAATTGAAGCTAAATATATCATACTGAATACCTATTGGTAAGTGAAATATAAAGGAATTAAATTACTTAGAAATATCTCTAATTGATTCAATATATAGATTTAGCTGGAATAGGATTGTGATTTTTTTCTATTACCTGGGAACATACTCTTTTCTCATTACCTTGTTGCAGCCGTAACAAGAAATTCATACAGAATCAGGCCCTAGAGGTTTCTGAATAGGTATAACCACTGAACTGTACCAGGTGAAAAGTAACCCAAAATAAGTCTGTAATTGCCAGCTTCCCTAATATTAAAAGACAAAGCTTTTGCTCTTTTAGATATAGAATTATAATACATTTGCAATATGTAAATGTCAATACTATGAATACTGAATCCTTTAATGTTTACATACATTTTCCCATTAAAATATCTAGTCTGCTGCACTGCATTCTGCTGCCACAGTCTAGGCCTCTGAGAAAAAAATATTCAAAAATACAAAGAGTTAATCCAAGTCAATTATCTCTGTACACAAAAGGGAAAGATATTCATCCTAGTTTGCTTGACATATTCAAAAGGTGAACTTTGAACAAAGTGCCTGCGTAGTTCCATGGCACAGATGTTTTTGTTGGTTGTTCTCATGATGTAAAATGAGGGTGAGGCTGCATTCCTTATGTAAGCAGGTAAAATCCAGTTATTGGAAGGACTATAAAAAGGCAATCCAGAATTTGCTAGTAGTTCAGAGGCTATAGATTCTTACCTTTTCCTTCAGTTCAACAGTATTTAAAAGAGATTAATTCATTCCTCTTTTATTTTGACTCCTTCACCTTTTTATTTACTTGGTATTTGCTGTTTGTAAAGGGTGACACAAATGTTAGAAAATGTGCATAACAAATATAGCATACATTTGCATAATCACATCTAAATGTTAAGTATGTGAACATTAAGGAAAGTGTATACTTTAAAGTATCCAACACAGCTTTAATTTGCATTTAAAAAAATACAATTTCTGGCGTGGAATCTAGAGCTTCCTGATGCAAAAATTTTGGAAGTATCCATTGGCACTGTGAAGTTTCAGTCCTGGATAATTAATTTAGATTAATTTAGAAAAGAGCTGAGGTGGCGCAGTGGTTAGAGTGCAGCACTGCAGGCTACTTCAGCTGACTGCTAGCTGCAGTTCAGCTGTTCAAATCTCACCGGCTCAAGGTTGACTCAGCCTTCCATCCTTCTGAGGTCGGTAAAATGAGGACCCAGATTGTTGGGGGCAATATGCTGAACTCTGTAAACCGCTTAGAGAGGGCTGTAAAGCACTATGAAGCGGTATATAAGTCTAAGTGCTATTGCTATCATAAGGTTTTGAATTCAGACTTGCTCCCATATACGTATTTCATGTATTTCTTTCTCTGGCTCATATGCCACCACTCCATACATGACTGACTCTTAGCAGTTTACAGACATTCAGATAATAATAGAATGAAAAACAACACTGCAATAAAATTATCCACTGAAGAAGAGTCATAACATATATAAACATTCCCACTCAAGGGGGCACGCGTAAAAGTAACCCTTTAGCCTACCCCCTCCCCTCAAGTTGTTGGAATAACTGGGTCATAATTGATTTCCAAAAAGTAACTGACTTGGGGTATACCTCATATCTAGGAGGTCATGCTGCTCCAAAAATGTATATGTAGAGTAACAATTAAAAGCCTGTCTTCAGGGTCCAAGGTATTATTCCTTAAAGGTTGAGGTCTGAATGGAAGTCTCTCTTAAATCTTACCACCGCCAGAGACAAAGTGGAGAGCACGGTTTCATCAATATTTTCATGAAACATGAAGGGTTTTAAAAGTCACATAAACCACACATAATTGCATTTCCCCTGTCCTCCTAATCTTGATCCCCCCCCCTTCAGATTATGAAAAAAAAAACACCTAGTGAATTATGGTCAATCCTTTAAAAAAAAATCAAGGATTTCCCCTCAGATTTCACTGATTAGAGAACTTTCTGCTTCTCCTTTATCCATTCAAAATGAATAACCTGCCAGGAAAAAGGGAGGAGAGATTTTTATCTTCTTTTTTAAACAAATTGATGGCTTTTAGGTAAACTTTTGTTGAAAAATCAGAGCCATAATTCAGTGCCATCTTTATTTGATTGGCTCTGCTGAGAGAACTCTTTTGCCAGCAGAAGCTATAGTTGATCCCTCTTTTACAAACGAAGGCAAATATACATGTCCCAGGATAATGTTGCAGGATCCAATTTGGGTCACTCACCGGGACCAGAGATTTAGTCTTCTGAGCTTTCGGACTCATGCTGGGGCCCATCCTCAGGGAACTTCTCTCACACACATTGAGTCTGAAAGCTTGGAAGACTGAAGCTCTGGCCCTGGTGATTGACCCACATTAGATCCTGATTCCTCTTTTCTTTACAGCCATTTTGCCCTCTACTAATTTGTTCTGGGAACTTGGAAAAGGGGATATTGCACAGGAAGGCAAACACTGGTTACAATAGCTTACTTTTAATGAACAAAAGAACACTTTTCTTAAAAAATTGGGATTTTTTGAAAGTCTTCTGAGCATGGGGTGGGTGGGCTGGATGTCATTGGAAATATTATTGCCTGGTAAAACATAGGATGCCTGCATGTTTGACCATTGACAATTAAAATATGCACCAAGCTCCATACCCTAACAGAATTTAAAATATTTTTCCCCTTTGGGAAAAAAAACTACATAAAAAAAAAAAGCAAAATGAAGACCAGTCATTTTGAAACAACTGAAATATTTTTGGGCATCGATGTGCTTACTCCAGCTAACAAAAAAGAAAGGAAAAGAAAGGCAAGGATATGGTTATGGTTTGAACTTAATGGGTTTTGCTTTTACACAATCACACACAGGCTTGAGCTGTCAAAATATTAATCTTTTATTTCAATAAATTAAGCTTTGCAGATGTACAACAGAAACACCCTGATCATGTACAGTACATTTCAGAACTCATAACAAAAGTTTATCAAGGTCAGGTATGGTTAGTTCCTGGATGGAAGATTACTAAGAAATAGATGGTAGATTCATAAAAGCTAAACAACAGGCAGACAGCCCACAAAGGTTAAGGTGACCTGGAGAACCAACAACAGATTAAATAGCCTAGAGAAGCAACTGAGTCTGCAGAAGGAATTTTCTTGACTTGCTTCCTCAGCCTGAGTAACTTGCCTGTGATTGGCTGAGATCAGATGAGTTGGATTCAGAAAATATTCAGTGCCTGTGTAAACAATGGGAAAGATGCATGCCACTCCTGAGGAAATGAACTCTCCTGTCACATGCCCATGTGTATCATCATCATCATCATCATCATCATCATCATCATCATCATCATCATCATGAGTTATAATCTATTCACTGTGAGTTTGTTTTATTTCTTTTTAAAATTTCCAGCTAGCTTTTGACCTGCTCAATATGATGAGTTATCACCACATTATTCATACATGCTGACTCTGTAGAATAAGCAGTCTGAGTATTATGGCTGAACTGCAGCCAGCCATACACCTCCCTCCCTCCCTCCCCCCACTCTCTCTCCATCTCCCCCTCCAGCTTGCAGAACAGCTGCTAAGTATTCCAGCCATATACTTGCATGCCAATCATGCATACATTATATAGCCTCATTTTGCAATGAATAAAAGTTTGCTTAACCAAATATTTTGCATTTTTATTTTTGACTCTGCATAATATATTAAGACCTGCAATAGCGAAACAGCCACAGAAATACACAGGTTTAAAACAGAGCATTATACCAGACTTATGCACACTTAATCCTAGGGAGCTTTATTTGGAATTAATTCCTAGCCTTTCAAGGCAGTCTTAAATGTTGGCAAATTTCTACTGGTATGTTTTTATTAACGTTGAGTTGAGGTGGAGTGACAAAGCATCTTCAGGAAGGCAGCCTAGAATAAAAATTATTGGTTTTTTTTAGGGGAAGGCAAGCAGGGAGGCAAGCAGAAAGAGAGGGACTAAGTCAGGAAGCATGTCATTCCTTTTCCTAATCATGATTTTTAAAAAAGAAAGAAGGAAGAAAATCAGTTATAAATAAATATAAATATATAAATCAGTTGTTCCTGATCAGAGCATTCTTGTCAAATGCAAGGTGATAGATGAGAGATTCATGCAAATGTGTTCAAAGGTTTTACTTGTAGAGTTAATTAATTAATTAATTAATTAATTGCATCATTATGTTTACTTTTTCACAAAATATTAGCAATAGCAATAGCACTTAGACTTATATACCGCTTCATAGTGCTTTACAGCCCTCTCTAAGCGGTTTACAGAGTTCAGCATATTGCCCCCAACAATCTGGGTCCTCATTTTACCCACCTCGGAAGGATGGAAGGCTGAGTCAACCTTGAGCCGGTGAGATTTGAACAGCTGAACTGCTGAACTAGCAGTAGCCTGCAGTGCTGCATTTAACCACTGCGCCACCTCGGCTCTTGTTTCCTCCCCCCCCCCAACCCCTGGAATAATTTGATATACGTTCAGCTGAAAAGCAATCCACAGTCAGTAAGAAACAAAATGTTTAATATATAACAATCTATTATATAAATTTTATGTAATAAAATTTAAAAAGCAGCCTGGATCATTGCTGAAGGATCCCATCCACGGTTCCTTGCCAGCTCAGTGCCAGCAAAATGTTGATAGGCCAGAATCTTTCCTGGAGTCACTCAATGAGGCAGAGATTATAGAGAGACGGAGAGGGCGAGATGATAAAATGTGTTGAAATATTAGGAAACGTGAATAAATGATAATATGGTCAAGAAATTTAAAATACATGAAAGCACATATAAAATATAGTGATTAAAAGTGGATAAAATGAAGATGATAAAAGAAATAATTTAAAAGATCTTAAGATCAGAGTTGTTAATCCTTGGACATTTTCTCCATCCCCTCATAACATGTTGAATCCAAATAAATAAGCGGAATTGTGTTTAATGTGATTACCTCATATACTCATTGATTTGTTAAGACAATGGCTGAATTCTCACAACATGCCGAAACACAAGCAACTCAACTTTATTTTAATTCAGTTTAACTTATTGTGGGAATCCAGCCAATGTGTTGTATGCATGTTACTTTCTAATATGGTTCTATCCCTCAACCCCTTATGTTTTATCCAGCTGGAG
Organism: Diadophis punctatus similis; assembly: GCA_023053685.1. Lineage (NCBI taxonomy): Eukaryota > Metazoa > Chordata > Lepidosauria > Squamata > Dipsadidae > Diadophis > Diadophis punctatus. Next base: position 36,077,879 of record JALIGW010000001.1, on the reverse strand, counting down.
AACTCACCTACAGCAGAAGTTGAAAGTTTTAAAATAAATACAGACTTTGAAGTAGGTCCACCTTTATGAACATGAGGGAAAAAAAGTTTTGTTTAATTTAAAAATAGGTCCTGAAGACTGAAGCATTTGAAATTGATAAGTTTAATAATGTTTGTAAGATTTCATTTAAATCTAATGAGATCTTGGTGACCTCTTCAATTCTGATGCTCTCAATTGAGACCGCAACAGAACCTCTGCACACTTCCCTTTTCCAAACTAAACATATGCAAAAACCTTCAATTGTTTCTTCCCATTTTTCCTTCTAGGCCACTTATTATTTTGGTTGTTTTCCTTTGGATATGCCCCAGTTTATCAATCCTAAAATGCAGTGCCCAGAACCTCATCCATATAGGGTGAGAGAACAATGACTTTTCTTGATCTTGACATTATTCTTCTATTTTTGGCATTTCCTTTATTGCAGTTGCATTATATTGCTGATTCATCTGGTTAAGGCATCAGGCTAGAAAGTGGGAGATTGCAAGTTCAAGTCCTATCTTAGCCATGAAAGTCAACTGGATGGCTTTGGGCCAGTCATTCTCTCTTATGCTACCAACCTCACAGGTTGCTGTTGTGGGGAAAAATAGGAGGAAGAAGGTGTGTTGGATATGTTTGACACCTTGAGTTATTTTTAAAAATAATAAAGATGGCAAAATAAATAAATAAATAAATAAATAATAAACAAACAAACAAACAAACAAACAAACTGTATGTATTGCATGTCCTGCTGTTTAGTCTCATCCTATACTTACTTACTTATTTTTTCCTATCCAAATATAAGATTTTTCATTTCTCTCTGTTAACATTAATAATTTGCCCATTTCTGCTCATTGGTCCAGCTTTTCAAGAGCCTTGTAAATCTGTCTTGTAAGGCAGTGTTCTTAACCTCGGCAGCTTTAAAATGAGTGAACTTCATATTCCAGAATTTCCCAGGTAGCCATGCTGCTCACTGCTCTAAAATTTTGCTATCCCCTATGACCATCCTTGTCATCTGCAAATTTGATAATTAAATGTTCTAAAATATCACTCAATATATTTATAAATATGTCAAACAACACAAAGCCTTAACAGAGCCTGCACTATACCACCTGAAACTTCCTTCTAGTGCGATTGGAAAGCATTGATATATTGTTGTGTTATAAGGAAATATCCTTTTAGGTTCAGTTCCAAGTGGGGAAAAAGACACTGGATTCATGAAGGTTGCTTGGAAGGAAGGTTTAATGGTGTACAGGAGCACATGGCTTGAGCCCCTGTACAGAAAAGGTAGCTTACATGGTTCCAGGTGTGGTGAAGAGAAAAAAGAGAAAGAGGAATGCTGAGTTCCTGGTTTTTATAGTCTAAGTTGGGTCCCACCTCTTAGATTTCCTTTTCCTGTATAGAAATGTATCCCATTGGCTCTCAGACCCCCCAGGGGCATGCTGGGGTGGCTCTTGGCTTTTGTCTAATCCAGCTTTGGCTGAAATGAAAGGGCCTTGGGCAAATCCTATTATGGTTTTGTTATGCAGAAGACTTTCAGCCAGGTGAGAGGAATGTGTGTGCTGGGCCCAGTCCTTAATGACCCATTTGCAAGGCGTGGGGGTTTTCCAAGATGAGTCTTTTGTTTGTTTAAAAGCATGTTTCCAGATGTGTTCCACAGAATATTTCCTACATTTTAATATCTCCTAGGATATCTCATTTCCTAAGAGAGGGGTGGGTGCTAACTTCCTACAATCCCTCATTTTTTTTTTAAAACATGTGAGTGCAACACATGTTTTGACACAAGCTTCAAATTGATCAGGTCAGGGAGATTTTATGGGTGCTTTCAATTTTCTCTGATGCAGAGGGGAAGACGTTGAAAGAGGCAGTTGAAAGAGGCAGCAGCAGGATTCCTTCAGTGGCTCCCAAAAGGAGAGCTTTCAATCATGATGGTCAATGGCCAGGGCAAAAGTTTACAGTATCCAATTTTCCATGCCAATTATGTTCAGATGTTTGATAACACTTTCGATGAGCTCCCAGACAGGTTTCAAGCAAGCACAGGCCCCACAATATTCCCACAGCCATGGTTTACCTTGAAATCACAGGCTGCCCATTTCCAAGGGATGGTTCTTGAATCTGCCCTAGCTCTTACTTTAGTACATCTAGGATTTGTGAGTCCAAATTGAAGTTAGCCAGTGTGCAATCTAGGCTTTTCCTTTTCCTTTTTTTTTTTTTTTTTTTAGAATGAGCCCTGGGACTCTTACTCCTGAGACCACCAGTGCAAAATACCCTGCTTTACTGGGCAGCAGTCAGGCCTTGGGTTTTCGAAGATCCTTTCTGCTAGCTCTTCAAGTGGGGAAATTGCCTGAGGGGACCTGCCCCCTTCCCCCATGGAATTAACAGGGAGATATGACTGCCTGGGCTTTAATGCCACAAAGCAGGAGTCAAAACAACAACAACAAAAAAAAACCAGCAAGCTAAAAGCAGCTTTGGGTGGAGGTAGGTGAAAAAGGGATAACCTCAGTCTAATTCTGAATGGCGTGTCTCTGTGTGTTTGTGTATGCAGCTACAAATTTACCTCCCACTAGACAGAAATCTAAAGTGTACAGAACTCACTGTGGCAACCACTCCCAATACAATTCTTACATGAGTACATTAAACTGATTACAATATAGATGAGACAAGAAAGAGAAATGTTACAATGAATTTCAGTGAATGAAGCAAGGAAAGAAAGAAAACAAAGAAAAAAACTTTACAATGAATTTCTGTGACTGAAGCAAAGAAAGAAAACTTTACAATGAAGTTCCCCCCTCCCCCCTAGTCTTTTCAGCTGTCTTCTGGGGATTGAAAATAGATGTTTGGTCTTTATTTGTCCATCTCAGGGTCCTTTCATTCATGTCTGCTGGGTGGCCTTAGGTGTTGGTGGTAAGGCTGGTCAGTCAGGCTTGGAAAGATCTGCTCCACTCTGGTTGCTGTGATGACTAGAGGACTAGATTCAATCCCACTTCTGGCTCAAATGGATGGAATGTCTTTACTGGAGGCAGTGTCTGAGCCCATTTGCTCTGCTTCCATAGGCTTCAGGATCATGTGTGCAGGGCTGAAAGACATAAGAACAGGGTCCCTTCCCCCTTTTGCTGGTAATTCTACCACGAGAGGCATTGTAAAAGGATTAGAGATTTGGGGGGGGGGGTAGATAGCTTGTAGGCAGGGTTTGAGGAAAACAAACAACACATCAGTATCGCAGTTAAATCAATTATAACAAAATGGAGACATCACCGGGGAAAAAAATGAACAGACATTTCCATCTTAGCAGAGAATTGGCATCCATTAAACATCACAGAAGAGCAATATTAAAACTGTTTGCATGTACATACAGTAAATGTGTGAATGGAATTTTCCTGTAAATTAACTTAAAACATTGTCCCTTAAATTTTGGCTTTTCTTAAAAACACAGAGAGGAATAGGAAAATTGAACTCTGTTCCTTGTCCCAGACCAGGTTGGCCAGTCCTAACTGGGCAAAGACATTTTCCTTTCTTTTCAGTGCTTTTAATTTTCTAACAATTTGAAATTCATATCTCTAGGAAACAGAGATATTTTACAGTTGCAATTACCTTGAGTGCGCACAAGACAAGACAAAGACGTACACATACACAAAAACATGGACAAAGAGGATGACAGGACACACACACAAGTCCTTCCTGCCATAAATTTCAGTTAAATTAGGGAAGGCACAAATCTTAACAAACAAACCACGTGGTTACATATAAGAGAGAGAAAAGAAGAGAGAGAGAGAGACAAACAAACACCTCAACATTTTTCCTTTTCTGTTTTCTTAAGTACCTTTATTTAGCCAAATTGGCTGTTTTGTTGTGTTTTGTTTTTTCTGTGTCATCCCTCAGCAAAGTCCATTTCCTACTTTTGCACATTCCTGTATTCCTGGCGTCCCAGGTTCCAAGCCCTCACAAGGGTACCCACCACCCTCGAACTAGAGCTTCCCATGATCCTTTAAATGTAAGGTTCACTTTGGCTTAGCTAGTGGCGCGCTCACTGTTTTCAGAGGCTAAAAAACTCTGGGAAGGACTTCCGATTCCCTCATGGAAGTAAGGGCCCCTTCCTTGGGGAGTCGTCCGCAGTTTTCAGAGGCTAAAAAACTCTGGGAAGGACTTCCGCTACCCCACAGAAGTATGGGCCCCTTCCTTGGGGAGTCGTCCGCAGTTTTCAGAGGCTAAAAAACTCTGGGAAGGACTTCCACTACCCCACAGAAGTATGGGCCCCTTCCTTGGGGAATCTCCTTTAGGTTTATCAGATCCAAAAAGGGGATCTGCGAGGACGTAGTCGCCCCTGTACGACTAGTACTAAGACCTCCACTTTCTATTCACGAGCTTCACATTTTAGAACCAAAAAAATTATGGGGTTTGCTTTTGGGATGTGCACATAAAAACAACAACAACAACAAAATTTGCTTTCCCACCCTTCAATCACACACACACACACACACACTCTTCCTCCTTCCCTAACAGAAGCTCCTGTGCTCTGTAAACGCTAAACAGAACTTACACAAATCAAAACAGAAAGAGAAGACATTGACACATAGGCTGGTAGATGAGAAAGAAACTCTATACTACCAATGAGGATAAACAAAAATAATTCAATATTATGAAAAGCTGTATGAGCAAGAAGTTTCAGAAAAATAAAATTAAAGAATATTTGGAAAAAAAATGGAATTGCCTAAAGTACCAGAAAAGGACAAAAACTATTAAATGAATGAATATCAATGATGGAATTATCAGAAGCAGATCAAGAGACAAAAGAACAACCAAACACCAGGACCAGGTGGGCCAGTGGCAGAATTTTACAAAGATTTGACATACTGAGGTATTGATTGATGTAAAGGTACCACATTCCTGAATGGGAGCAAATATTACTTTGATTCCAAAATAAAATTCAGATTTAATGCAGATAAAACTATAGGCCCATCTCTTCACTGAATGCTGACTATAAAATATATACTTCAATAATGGCAGCAAACTAAAAGGTTCCTAAATGAATTTATACATTCAGCTCTCTTAAGCTTTTCCTAAGAGACAGATTAAAAACAAAATGAGAATGATTTTAAATACATAAAAAAGGCACAAGAAAAGGATGCTATTCATTTTGATACTGGAAGTGCTAAATATAAATATTATGGCAGACACAGAAATTAAAGGCATGGAAACTTGAAAACTAATTTTGCACCAAGTGAGAAATAAAATAGGTTAATAACCAACCAAGACGAAGTTGTAGAAGGATTTGAAACTGCATCATTAACATAATACCAATCAGAAAAAAAACCAGAAATCCAAGAAACCAGCATGGCTGCACAAAGACCTCACTGACAAATTGAATGAATGAAGGACAGATACAAAAATGGAAACAGGGACACATAACTAAAGCAGAATATCAACAGATAGCAAGAATCTGTAAAGAAAAATCAGGAAACAAAAGCCTTGAATGAACAACGACTTGCAACAAAGGTGAAAGATAATATAAAAGATTCTTCCAATACATAAAAAAAAGGGAAAAAAAATCAAGGAAACAGTTGGACCACTAAGGAGAGAAGGCAACACAGAGAAAGCCATGAGTTGCTTAACTCATTCTTTGCATGTCTTCTTGCAAAAAGAAATGCAACCCAACTAACCAGAAATATAACTGGAAAGGAAAAAATAAAACAGACTGTAAACTAAAGTTAAAATAAGCAAAAACAGTAAGAGAACACCAGGTCCCAGAGTCCTAAAGGAGCTGGTAAATGAAATCTCAGAACCACTGCACATCTTTTTTAAAAAAAAAATCTTGGGACACGGGGACCACCTGAGAAACTGGGAAAAAGCTAATGTGGTTCCCATCTTCAAAAAGAAAAAAAAACAACTAGACTGAGCCCTATCTAATGCAAAGAAAAGTAAAATCCTACCCCTAGGTAAGGAAAACCAAAAATATAAATTGGTGCAACAAATTACATTAAACTGATTTGGAGAAGTGGAAAAGAACCACCATAAAATGAGTATCCTGCAATGGCTAGCAGACAAAACAGGGCTGGGGGGGGAGAAGGGGGGGAGAAGGGGGGAAGGAAATATCAAAGGATTTAGGAAGATACATTAACTTGGTTAAACAAAAAGCATGATTATTTTTTCCCTAAAATGATTTGTACCCAGACAACACACTATTCAATTGAAATTGGAATTTATATATGCCATAAAGTAAAATTAAAAAGCAAAAATTACCCCCCACACACATACACACATGCAAACACACATTTCCCAGTTTTCTATGGTTTAAAGTAAAATTTAGAGGTAGGTACTCACCTTCTTTCCAAGCAGCCCTTGAATCAAAACCCCTTTAAAACCTACTTCCCAATGGCCAAGGCCTAATAAATTTATTTAGGCCAGGATCATTGAAGAGGTTACTTGGAATCCATCTGGCTCCAAGTTACTTGGAATCCATCTGGCTCCAATTGTTATAAGGAAATATCCTTTTAGGTTCAGTTCCAAGTGGGGAAAAAGACACTGGATTCATGAAGGTTGCTTGGAAGGAAGGTTTAATGGTGTACAGGAGCACATGGCTTGAGCCCCTGTACAGAAAAGGTAGCTTACATGGTTCCAGGTGTGGTGAAGAGAAAAAAGAGAAAGAGGAATGCTGAGTTCCTGGTTTTTATAGTCTAAGTTGGGTCCCACCTCTTAGATTTCCTTTTCCTGTATAGAAATGTATCCCATTGGCTCTCAGATCCCCCAGGGGCATGCTGGGGTGGCTCTTGGCTTTTGTCTAATCCAGCTTTGGCTGAAATGAAAGGGCCTTGGGCAAATCCTATTATGGTTTTGTTATGCAGAAGACTTTCAGCCAGGTGAGAGGAATGTGTGTGCTGGGCCCAGTTCTTAATGACCCATTTGCAAGGCGTGGGGGTTTTCCAAGAGGAGTCTTTTGTTTGTTTAAAAGCATGTTTCCAGATGTGTTCCACAGAATATTTCCTACATTTTAATATCTCCTAGGATATCTCATTTCCTAGGAGAGGGGTGGGTGCTAACTTCCTACAGTTGGTAGTGATTATTCACCAGCTCTGTATTATCCAGTGATAATCTTCTTAAGTCCATTTGAACAGTTCTCTCTTGGTGAAAAGACCAAAGCAAAGAATGAATTGAGGAATTCTGCTCCCTTCCCATCACTGTTATTATCCTACCATCCTGTTCTATCAGCAGGCCTGTCCCATCTTTTTTCTTCCTTTTACCACTGACGTTGCCAAAAAGCCTTTTGATGTTGTAGCTGCTTTTAGCCTCACTGCAAGCCCAAGTTTATTTTGTGCTTTAGCCTTTCTAATTTTCTCACTGCAGATATTAGCTACTTGCTGCTATATCTCCAGGATGATTATACCCATCTTTCATTTCCTATACATGTTCTTTTCAAACCTGAGCTTCATCAAAAATTCCCTCTGCATCCACAGTTTCCAATGCTGCCCTTATTTTTTTTCTCATTGGAAAGATATGCAATTGTATTTCCAGTACCTTAATTTTAAAAGTTTCCAACTCTCTGATGGTCTTTTTAATCTGCCATACTCCCCTGCTAAATTCCTATTTGCTTGCTAAGTGAGCTCATTCTCAGAGGAGCTAGCTTCCTTATATGTCCCTTGAAGCAGCCTCAACTAGGTCAACAGCAAACAATGCTTGAAAACAAACAGTGGACAATTGACAGCCATCAGCAGTAGGATGTAAAATCAGGAGCATTCTGGGGAACAATTAGCAATCAATCAGAAGAATTCAGGAAAGAGTCAGCAATCTCTCCACCTGCTTGCTTTCAGTCTCTTCTTCCTTCTCCTCTGCCTCTTCCTTCCTTTACTTCTTCTTGCCAAGTTTCTGTTCACTCATCCAGGAATGATCAAATGCTGCAATATCTGATGGAATTCCCCAAAGGATCTAGTTCTTTAAAGCAACTGACATTCAAAGAAAAAAGGAAGTATCATCGTGTATTCAAAATAGGAAGATTTACTGAAATAAGCAAGGAATTATCCCAAAGGTGCTTTTTCAAGAGGCAACTGGACTGCCTTGTTTTTCTTTGAAGACTTTTTCACTTCTCATCCAAGAAGCTTCTTTAGCTCTGGCTGGATGGTGGGGAACGGAAGGATTTATATTCCTTTCAGACAGCTGGTGATTTGCATTCTTTTAGAGAGTCATTGAGGCCACTTGAAGGTTTATCTGTGTCCTCAAGGCCACCTGAATAGTAAAAATGGGTGTGGAGCAGTGGTGAAATGCTCCCGGTTCAGACGGGCCAGTCGGTCATTGCAGAGCCGATGGAGCCGGTGGCGGTTGGGGCATGGGGCTTCCCCCGCCCGCTTCCCCTGCCCGCCTGGACCCTGCCATTTGAGTTCTTTTGCCCTCTGCGCATGTGCAAAGCATTCTGCGCACGCGCAGAGGGCAAAAGAACTCAAATGGCGGTGTCCAGACGGGCGAGGGAAGCGGGCGGGGGAAGTGGGCTCTGCGACGACCGACTGGCCCGCCCGAACCAGAAGCATGTCACCCCTGGTGTGGAGCCTTCTTGGAAATGCTGAAAGGACTGTGTTGTGGAACTGCCCTATGTCCCTTCATTGTTGAACACAGGTGCAGTTTAAAAAAGCAAAACAAAAACAAAAACAAGAAAGGCCAGTTGCCTGTTGAAAAAGCACCTTTGGGACAACCATGACCTGGATGACTGATAATCTCCATAGATTTTATTTGTGAGATTTATTTACCTCCTCACAGTGCAAGCACTCTCTAAGCGGTTTACACCAGTAAACAATGTATATTTACATTGCCCCCAACAATCTGGGTCCTCATTTTACCTACCTCAGAAGGATGGAAGGCTGAGTCAACCTTGAGCCTGTGAGATTTGAACCGCTGACCTGTGGATCACAGTCAGCTAAAGTGGCCTGCAGTACTGCCTCTAACCGCTGCGCCATCTCGGCTCTTAAATATTTAGATATTTAGCTAGACACTTTGGGATGAACACCCTTCGAATGGTGTTGGAGTATGAAGGGATTTCCAAAAATTGCAGACTACAGGAACCATTTGCCCTTCAGTTTGAGATGCAGACAATATAGACTCATCCCCAATAGCCTATTCCTGTATTCAACATTGAAGGGACACAGGGCAGAAAACATCCTGCAGAAAGCACAGCTCCACAACACAGTCCTTTCAGTAGTTCCAAGAAGGCTCCACACCCATTTCCCCACCATCCAGTCAGAGCTGAAGAAGCTTCTTGGATGAGAAGCTAAAAGTCTTTGAAGAAAAACAGTTGCCTCTTGAAAAAGCACCTTTGGGACAACCATAACCTGGATGACTGAATATCTCAATAGGCATTAAGCAAGGAATTAGATTCCAGAATTTGGGAAAGTGGACATGTGTTCCTTGGCCCCCATTTATCAGTGAACATTTTAAAACAGGGCTTGATTTAATGGGGAGACTGCTAATCACATATTTGATACCATAAAAATATTCATGTGTTCTTTTTCTGCAATATTTTGAAAATTTCCACTTTCATTCCTAGGATCAGAGAATTTCATCACCCAAAGTCCCAGATCCATCCATCCCCCCTCTCCCTCCCTCCCTCCCTCTTCTCTCTCTCACACACACACATTTTATCTGCCTTTTCAGATTTGCTCGAGTTGTTCAAACTTTATGTATCTATTAAATAAAATAATATATCAATGAAAAGAATTAAAATTTAAAGAAGTGATTAATCAGTTTCAGTTGTATTTGATCCAAAGAACCAAGTCACACCTCTTTCAACTATCTAAAGCCTATTTTAAACAAAAATAAAATCCTTTACATTAGTCTCTGAAATTTAAGAGAGTAAAGTACTGTAATACATTTGTTGTATTCTCTTCATAGCCTTCTTTTGAACTGCAGACAGTGAGAACTCTATCCTCACTCTTTCCTTTCCTTTCCTTTCCTTTCCTTTCCTTTCCTTTCCTTTCCTTTCCTTTCCTTTCCTTTCCTTTCCTTTCCTTTCCTTTCCTTTTCCTCACTGTTTGTTTTATAAACTAATGGTTAACCATACACATACTGGACAAGTTATAGGGTGAGATGGCAATCATTTTCTAATCTATATTTTAACAGTAAAATAAATTAGGACACTGTTTAATTAAAACCTTCTTGTGAGAATGAACAGATAGTTGCAATTAGTTTTGGGGACAAAAAGTGTCCAATAAATTACATGCTCCACTGTTATAGAATTCTAGCATTTTTAATTTGATCCAGAAGAAGGAAGAAGCCTATCTCAGAGGTAAAAATGTAATAAATTATTATAAAATAATAAGAATGTTAAGAAATGGAAAGTCCCCTTAACTATTCCAATATGTTTAATTCAACATCTAAGCATCCAGGGTATATTTTAATTTAATAACAAATTATTTCAATTGAGACCTTATAAACTACCCAGCTTTGAAACCTTTTGCAATGGCCATGTTCGTTAAGCAGAGTTTTAGTTTCTCTTAGCTCTTGTACTTATTTGCCTGAACCCTGTTTAACTCATAACTGATTAAATGGCTTTTTATTAGTCCAACAGTTTTTAAAACAAGGAGAGTTCAGTCATTAATAGAAGAAGGATGGTTGTTTTTGCAAAGAGGAGCATTGTCCACTTTGATGCTGTTGTCTTGTTAAGTCTGGAAAGGATTTGGCAGGGCTTTGATGAAAGCTGCAAAAAAATAAAAGCAGAAAAGGAGCAGATATCCTATAAGTATTTTCTTCCTTGCACAGTTAACTGCAAAACAGAAACTGAGCTACCCAAAAAATGACCAAGACACAAGGGCTGCAATCTAAGCTATTAGGATATAGAGAAAGGTGGGGTATCTTTTAGAATTCCAGACCATCCAATAATTTCCAGGTGAAGAAATGGACGTTCTTACCACCCATAGATCAATAGAGAACTCCTTCTCTGAATGTATATCGTACATGTGATCACACATCATGACCTGGCGCCACTTTTCCAAAGAGCCTCTATAGGTAATCCTCAGTTAATGACCAATCATTTAGAAGAAGATACAACAGCAATGAAGAAATGGTTCTTATGACTGTTTCTTGAAATTTTAGCTCTCTCGGCACCGCCATGGTCACATGATTGCAATTTGGGCACTTGGCAGCCAAATAGCACTTATGATGATTGCAGCATCCTGTGGTCATGTGATCACCATTGGTACCCTTTCCCTGCTGCTTTCTGCAAGCAAAGTCAATGGGGAAGCCAATAGGGAAGATTGCAAGTTACCCCTGTAAGTTGGTCCAGCTACTTTTTCTCTCAAGAAGCTTGACTTCTTGTACTCCATAATGTGTGCACACCTGCAGCACCTTCCCATACCCACTCAAATGGCCAGCCATGCTTGTGGTACACCACAGCAGTCACCTATGCAGCCTCCCACAGCCACCAGCAGTCACCCCAAGTATGGACACACTACAGAGGGTCCATGCTTAATGACCCACAGTCCTCAATGACAACAGACTGCAAGGATTGCTGTTGCTAAGCAAGTTGATGACATGA